>JAQFVV010012587.1:1430504-2030504 GCA_028023455.1 Epiperipatus broadwayi
ATATATATAAAAGCAATTCTCAATGTATATTAAGGTAACAAATATTCAAACCTTGATGGATAGGCTTCACTCTACAATTCATCAGCCATCCATATCATTAAAAATCTGGTACTAGCATGTTCAAATCTCCTTGTTTGCCAATAATGTTATCATAACCATGTTGTTATGACCCCTCAAATGTAGAAACTTAAGACCATGTAAATACACAGGAGAGGGATGGGCAGATTATAGGCTGATTCTGTAATATTTAAATACAAGAATAATATATATACTTAAGCTACATGTAATTAGAGAGGATTTGAACCCAGACTTTCATGATCCCTTTAGTCATCCATTCCATTCTATATAACCAATGACTGAAGGGAGCTTGAATAATCTGGATTCAAATCCCCTCTAATTATATCTAAAATAAATATATATACTATACTTATATTTGAATATTACAGATTCAGCCTGTATTCTGCTCATCTCTCTTTTCTGGGTATTTAAATGGTCTTAAGGTCCTACATATAGGGGTCAGAATGACTTACAGTCAACATGGGTATGACAACATTATTGGCAAACCAGGGCTTTGAACATGTGATCATCAGATTTTCAATGATATAGATGGTTGAAGAGTTGGAAAGTGGAGAAGATTGAAGCTTGTTTATTAAGATTTGAAGATGTGTTATCTTAATATAAACTGAGCACTGGTTTTATATATATATATATATATATGGGTGGGGGAGTTGATAATCTGAATCAACTGATGACAGTTGGTTCAGCATAAAATATGTATATTGAAGACCATTTATCTTTTTATATGTATGTAGCCATGTGTAACAGTTGTATAGAATAGACCGGATGACTGAAGAAAGTGCAAATCCCCTCTAATTACATCTAGCTTAAAGTATAAATACTATACGTGAATTTAAATGTTATTTGTATATACAGTGTATAGAAATGATAGAAAATAAGAGAAATTTCATTTGACTATGGAATCTTGATTAGAT
Organism: Epiperipatus broadwayi; assembly: GCA_028023455.1. NCBI lineage: Eukaryota > Metazoa > Onychophora > Udeonychophora > Euonychophora > Peripatidae > Epiperipatus > Epiperipatus broadwayi. Next base: position 1,431,497 of record JAQFVV010012587.1, read on the forward strand.
GTCATAATAAACAAAAAAAAGCACATATACGTCATTATGAGTAGTCATTCATAAGTGAATATTGCTACCAGAAATCTAAATTAAATAAGAAACATATAAAAAATTAAAGGAGTTTTTTTTATGACTATACAAACAAATTTGTAAAATACAAATATATATATATATATTAATGATGGTTTATGAATAAAAAAACAAGTGAAAGTCTTCGAAGATGGAGACAGAAAAAACATGGTAATCTTGAGAATTCTGGGAGATACCATTGCTTTGGGCATTTTAAAAATATATTATGAAACAATAGCTTCTAATTGTTTGTCTTAAAAACTTTGAAGATTGTTTTACATTTTTTATAGGAGGTTTAATATTTGAAGCCAGTACTGATGGATTTCATATATATATATATTGTAACGATATATAAATATGTCGTTACATTAATTTAAAATAAAAACTTAAAAGTTCGCAAATAAAAGTAAAAAACTAAACGCTAAAATTAAAAATGTTTGTTATACGTATATACATTCGCACAGATGCTAAACTTTAAAAATATTTTTTTCATAAACAAAAAAAAATAATAAGTATCTGAACGGTATCTGAACGTATTTTTTTAAATAAAAAAATACAAGATTGAAATATAAAAATATTTTAATAAAAAAATAACGTAAGTTAAAATAAAAACAGGTATTAATTAATTCCTGTAATCTGTAAATGGAAATGATTGTTTATTAATTATCTAAAAGCTATGTAATTAAAAAGTCAGATGAAAAGTTAGATAAGAGAAGAAAGAGATTTTAGCTTGACCAATGGAAGCACTAAGCCTTGGCTCGGACCCTAACGAAAGTGATAGATTAGTGACGTTTTGTTCATTGAATCCTTGTGGATAATATAAAAAGGGAAATACAGTTTTTTCGGAGAGTTCCAGCGTTGGGTGTTTGAGAGATGTGGTATGACGCACATACCACACTCTCTATAAAAAAAAAAAAAAATGAAAAGACTGTGATACCTTGAACCAGCTATTGCCATCTCCAGAACATTACCTTTCAACGGAGGTTTCGCTAGGAATCAAAAACAGGAACCTGGACTCTTATACCATAAGCTATATGAAATGAACAATTATCAAAATCAATTAAGAACTTTCGTCAAGTTTTATAAATTGATAAACAAGCCAACTTAAAAGTTAAAACGGACTCTTATCTGACTTTTGTAAGTTTTAAATCAAATTAATAATGTTTAATTTTATATGTTTCCCGATTGATAAACATCATTTCCATTTTTTTTTTCCTTATTGTAAAGATTATTTAAATGTATGAAATTTAAGTTGTTTATAGATGCTTGCATGGATTCGTTTGCGGTTAATTATATTTTGGTTTTCATATTTGATCAAAATATATAGACATTCGATAAATAATGATACCTTACGGTGAGTATCTAAAATGTATTTATTCGGATGTCTTTTAAGTTATTGGTGACAACGCAAGTATCTTATGGTGAATACTATTGGGTTACTTATAAGTTTCCCTCTGCGATTGTCGGTATCAATAATTTTGTATTTTGATCATTTATGTTTATTTTGAAATGTTTTTGACCGTGGAATCTATGTAATCGATCTATACTCAACATTTTAAAACAAATTTTATAAAATGCATTTGTGCGAACGTATTTAAATGTTAAAATTTAAGTCGGGCGTGAATGGCTATATAGTTTTGTAAAGTTATATTAAGGAGGGTAATCTTAGGTTATTCATTTCGAATAGTTGAATTGGTTCAATGGATTGGATATATTTGTGTAATTAGTAGATGTAGTATGAGGTCCGCTACGGGCAGGATTATAGATAAACGCCACACCCTCTGTTTGCCTATGGATGGGTTTGTAAGTCGGCAGAAGACCGCAGTCCATTCCTATGGAGTTTTTTGTTTATTGTTCTACTTGCCAACAGATGTCACATTCCTGTTGGTGGAGAGTCAATGTCTTCTCTATTTCTACTTATTGTTCAGATGTACTTTCCTGACAGTATAGTATTTTGTGTTGTCGTATCATGCTACATTGAATACATGAATGTATCAGATGGATTGGCGCCAGTTTGGTTGCGAAATTTGTGGCCTAAGGTTAAATCAGGGAAGAATTTTTTTTTTTCAAATGCAGATCTATGTAGTCTATTCATACTTGACTAGCTAAATAAATAGTAAACTCATTATTTGCAATCTACTTAAATTTAGAATTAAAGATCAATATAAAAATATAAACGTTAAATTTATTCCTCAAAATTTAAATATTATTTTATATGTGCGTAAATAAATATTTTTATGTGTTAATTTCTGGCAGTGGCTTTTATTCTTTTATATTTAAGATATAAAATTTATAGATTTTTATCACACCTACATCTAACATAGTGTAAACATTAACCTTAAGTCCAGCAAATGAATTGTAGCCTATGGCAGTTTTGAGTAATAACTTATGATGGGCAAGGTAGTTCATTTAAATTATTTGTGAATTATTCTTAAAGCACAGGTGGTTTGAAAGAAGCCATATAATGAAGCAAAGTGATTGTCCATTCTTAAACACTTCCATTCATCCATTAGGGTTTCCCTCCCAGCATTGTATTTGAGCTAGCTAGGGTTGGCACCTGATTAAGCATAGTTTAAAATCCAGTAGTATACAGTAAAGTCCTCTTCTTACTGCAATAGTGGGAATAGTGCTTGAGGTTGGCTAATGCCTGATGCTCATAAATATGCTTTCACTGCAGGAATCTATCATTGATAAGATAGTGACCAATGTGGGAAATATATAACTCTAATCATCGCATAATATGCATAATATACATAATGTTCAGGATTATCTCATAAAATTCTTGAATAGGATCAGTTCTTATCATCACTTGATTAGGTAGATAACATTAAAGCTTTATCTACAGATGTTATGGTGACTAAATAGCCATAGTTATATTTTATATCTTCAGCATACACCTCCATTAATTTATAGATTTATATACATCATTTTCTGAAAATAACAAAACAATATTCAGGTTTGCCTGTTAAAATGGCTTCTCAATGAATGGAGCTGTGAAAGTAGGAGAATGGCAGGTTGAAAGAAAAAAAAATTGTCATTGTTGTTGTTGTTGTTGTTACATTAGAGAGTAAAGCACTAAATAAGGGAGAAAATATGAGGTAGTATTAAATATACAACAATAGGGCAAAGTGACAGGTGGCATGGTACTTGGTAGGCTGGGGTGGGGAGCCTGGCATATTTATTATATAATAGTAAAAGGGAAATATAGATTTTGTTATTATTGTAATGAACTAGAAATAATAAGTTGTATATATATATATAATATATATATTATGATTCGATGTCTGTATTTTTAAAGCAATATACGTAATTATATAACTGAATATTTGTACATACAGTAACTAAATAATTAAAAAAAATTTATCCACTTAGGAGCGCTTTCAATTATCCCAGTAATCTGTGTCAACTAAAGCTTTGAAATGCTAACTTTCCCACAATTCCGTGATCTTAACGTTTGCTGCTTGCCTGTTAATTAAGTCATGTTTATATGTGTATATTAGCATAACTTCCTTTATTTTTCTTTTATTGTTATTTTTTTCAATTTGCAATATTTTTACATTGTTAAAATTGAAGTCAAAACCATAAATACATGATTTATTATGGTCATAAAAAACAGATGCTGAAATATGCAATTTTGTTTCGATTTCTGCACATGTTTTAATAATAGCAAGTCTTCTTTAGTTCTTTTTTCCAACGTACATCTAGATTCACCTATATATCCATTGCCACACCTACATATCCATTTATAAACGACACAATTTTTATTTATAAATGATGTTTTATCTTTGGAGTTATTTATTAATTTGTTTAATGTAGGAGGTGTGTAAAATGCAATATCACATATATTTTTATAAATTTTCCTTTTAAACTTTACTTGATAATTTGAAATATATGGGATTGATATTCATATTTTTTTACTAGCAGGAGAATCAATATTATTATTAAAATTTTTATTTTTATATTTTGTATTAAAATCTCTAATAATATTATATATGTGTGTGATTATAACTGTAGCCAACATTTAACAATTCATTCAAATATATTTCAATATTTTTGCCTTTATCTGATGAATATTTGCAAAGACTATTATTTCTAAATAAGAAGCACCTTAAACCTGCCATTTTGTGTGACATTGGCACTTTTGATTTATATGGAATATAACCTCTTTTTACTATTGGTTTAATGGTCATACAGCAATCCTGCATGCATTGATTTCTAGTTATTTTAATATCAAGAAACTGAACGCACATTAAATCTTCATCTGTTTTTATCCATCTTAGGCCTTTCAAACCATTTAATTCCTTAAATAACTCATTAATTGTATTTGGTTTACCACATACAAAAACATCAACAACATATCGATAATATGCAGTAATATTTTTTTGATAATATTCCTTTTTCAAAATATTTTCTTCATATGTAGAAATTATAAAATTACATATTTGAGCAACAGTAGGTAATCCCATGGGCCATCTGTTACACATTTTATAAAAATCCTTATTAAAAACTGCATAAATATTTTTATCAATAAAATTTAATATTTCAATTATAAACTTTATTATTTTCACGTTAACATTTTTTAAATTTAATGCGTTGGAAATAATTTTGATAGATGCCAATCGATCAATTGATCCATACATTTCACTAACATCTAGAGTACATATAACATCATTAACATCGATCTTAATATTATAAATTTTATTAACAAAATCAAATGAAGAACATATTGTATATTTACCAAAACCAAGAATTTCTTGTAGCATTTTCTCAATTAAACAACAAGTTTCATGATTGATTTTGGAGGGGCATTTTATTATTAAACTTGTTGTTTAATTGAGAAAATGCTACAAGAAATTCTTGGTTTTGGTAAATATACAATATGTTCTTCATTTGATTTTGTTGAAACTTGTTGTTTAATTGAGAAAATGCTACAAGAAATTCTTGGTTTTGGTAAATATACAATATGTTCTTCATTTGATTTTGTTAATAAAATCCATAATGTTAAGATCGATGTTAATGACGTTATATGTACTCTAGATGTTAGTGAAATGTATTGATCAATTGATCAATTGGCATCTATCGAAATTATTTTCAATGCATTAAGTTTAAAAAATGTTAATGTGAAAATAATAAAGTTTGTAATTGAAACATTAAATTTTATTTTTGCAGTTTTTAATAAGGGTTTTTATAAAATGTGTAATTGATGGCCCATGGGATTACCTACTGTTGCTCAAATATATAATTTTATAATTTCTACATATGTAGAAAATATTTTGAAAAAAGAATATTATCAAAAAAATATTACTGCATATTATCAATATGTTGATGATGTTTTTGTATGTGGTAAAGCAAATATAATTAATGAGTTGTTTAAGGAATTAAATGGTTTGAAAGGCCTAAGATGGATAAAAACAGATGAAGATTTAATGTGCATTCAGTTTCTTGATCTTAAAATAACTAGAAATCAATGCATGCTGGATTACTGTACGACTATTAAACCAATAGTAAAAAGAGGTTATATTCCATATAAATCAAAAGTGCCAATGTCACACAAAATGGCAGGTTTAAGGTGCTTCTTATTTAAAAATAATAGACTTTGCAAATATTCATCAGATAAAGGCAAAAATATTGGAAATATATTCGAATGAATTGTTAAATGTTGGCTACAGTTATAATCACAGATATAATGTTATTAGAGATTTTAATACAAAATATAAAAATAAAAATTTTAATAATAATATTGATTCTCCTGCTAATAAAAAAATATGGGTATCAGTCCCATATATTTCAAATTATCAAGTAAAGTTTATAAGGAAAATTTATAAAGATATATGTAATAACTGAAACACAAGCTTATTATATACCTGTGTGTCTATATATGTAATATAGGGTATATGAGCACAGACTTTCAGATGACCCATCACTCTCCACTCTATCTAATATCACTGATACACTCAAGCACATATATGCTGAAAAGATAAATAATCGCCAATATATGTATTTCATGCTAAACCAGCAATCATCAGTTGGTCCAGATTATCATCTCCCACACATATATACTATAAGTGCTCAGATATATATTAAGATAGACAATCTTCCTACTTTAATGGACAGGCTCCAATCTACTACACCCTCCAACTCTTCAACCATCCATCCAATTGAAAATCTGATGATGGAATGCTCAAAGGCCACCCTGAGGCTGAGATTCTTGTCACACCCATGTTGACCTAAAGTCAATCTGAACCCCACATGTGCAGGATGTAATCCATTTAATACACGTGCAAGGATGGGCAGACATCTCTATAATGTAATAACTGAAACACAGGCTTATTATATACCTGTGTGTCTATATATGTAATATAGGGTATATGAGCACAGACTTTCAGATGACCCATCACTTTCCACTCTATCTAATATCACTGATACACTCAAGCACATATATGCTGAAAAGATAAATAATCACCAATATATGTATTTCATGCTAAACCAGCAATCATCAGTTGGTCCAGATTATCATCTCCCACATATATATACTATAAGTGCTCAGATATATATTAAGATAGACAATCTTCCTACTTTAATGGACAGGCTCCAATCTACTACACCCTCCAACTCTTCAACCATCCATCCAATTAAAAATCTGATGATGGAATGCTCAAAGGCCACCCTGAGGCCGAGATTCTTGTCACACCCATGTTGACCTAAAGTCAATCTGAACTCCACATGTGCAGGACGTAATCCATTTAATACATGTGCAAGGATGGGCAGACATCTCTATAATGTAATAACTGAAACACAGGCTTATTATATACCTGTGTGTCTATATATGTAATATAGGGTATATGAGCACAGACTTTCAGATGACCCATCACTCTCCACTCTATCTAATATCACTGATACACTCAAGCACATATATGCTGAAAAGATAAATAATCACCAATATACGTATTTCATGCTAAACCAGCAATCATCAGTTGGTCCAGATTATCATCTCCCACACATATATACTATAAGTGCTCAGATATATATTAAGATAGACAATCTTCCTACTTTAATGGACAGGCTCCAATCTACTACACCCTCCAACTCTTCAATCATCCATCCAATTGAAAATCTGATGATGGAATGCTCAAAGGCCACCCTGAGGCCGAGATTCTTGTCACACAGGTATATAATAAGCCTGTGTTTCAGTTATTACATTATAGAGATGTCTGCCCATCCTTGCACATGTATTAAATGGATTACATCCTGCACATGTGGGGTTCAGATTGACTTTAGGTCAACATGGGTGTGACAAGAATCTCAGCCTCAGGGTGGCCTTTGAGCATTCCATCATCAGATTTTCAATTGGATGGATGATTGAAGAGTTGGAGGGTGTAGTAGATTGGAGCCTGTCCATTAAAGTAGGAAGATTGTCTATCTTAATATATATCTGAGCACTTATAATATATATGTGTGGGAGATGATAATCTGGACCAACTGATGATTGCTGGTTTAGCATGAAATACGTATATTGGTGATTATTTATCTTTTCAGCATATATGTGCTTGAGTGTATCAGTGATATTAGATAGAGTGGAGAGTGATGGGTCATCTGAAAGTCTGTGCTCATATACCCTATATTACATATATAGACACACAGGTATATAATAAGCCTGCGTTTCAGTTATTACATTATAGAGATGTCTGCCCCTCCTTGCACATGTATTAAATGGATTACATCCTGCACATGTGGGGTTCAGATTGACTTTAGGTCAACATGGGTGTGACAAGAATCTCGGCCTCAGGGTGGCCTTTGAGCATTCCATCATCAGATTTTCAATTGGATGGATGGTTGAAGAGTTGGAGGGTGTAGTAGATTGGAGCCTGTCCATTAAAGTAGGAAGATTGTCTATCTTAATATATATATGAGCACTTATAGTATATATGTGTGGGAGATGATAATCTGGACCAACTGATGATTGCTGGTTTAGCATGAAATACGTATATTGGTGATTATTTATCTTTTCAGCATATATGTGCTTGAGTGTATCAGTGATATTAGATAGAGTGGAGAGTGATGGGTCATCTGAAAGTCTGTGCTCATATACCCTATATTACATATATATACACACAGGTATATAATAAGCCTGTGTTTCAGTTATTACATTATAGAGATGTCTGCCCCTCCTTGCACATGTATTAAATGGATTACGTCCTGCACATGTGGGGTTCAGATTGACTTACATGGGTGTGACAAGAATCTCGGCCTCAGGGTGGCCTTTGAGCATTCCATCATCAGATTTTCAATTGGATGGATGGTTGAAGAGTTGGAGGGTGTAGTAGATTGGAGCTTGTTCATTAAAGTAGGAAGATTGTCTATCTTAATATATATCTGAGCACTTATAGTATATATGTGTGGTAGATGATAATCTGGACCAACTGATGATTGCTAGTTTAGCATGAAATACGTATATTGGTGATTATTTATCTTTTCCGCATATATGTGCTTGAGTGTATCAGTGATATTAGATAGAGTGGAGAGTGATGGGTCATCTGAAAGTCTGTGCTCATATACCCTATATTACATATAAAGATATATGAGATATTGCATTTTACACACCTCCTACATTAAACAAATTAATAAATAACTCCAAAGATAAGACCTCAATTATAAATAAAAATTATGTCATTTATAAATGGATATGTAGTTGTGGCAGTGTATATATAGGTGAATCTAGATGTACATTGGAAAAAAGAACTAAAGAACACTTGCTATTATTAAAACGTGTTCAGAAATCGAAACAAAATTACATAGTAGATAATAATATTTCAGCATCTGTTTTTTGACCATAATAAATCATGTATTTATGGTTTTGACTTCAATTTTAACAGTGTAAAAATATTGCAAATTGAAAAAAATAGCAATAAAAGAAAAATAAAGGAAGCTATGCTAATATACAAATATAAACATGACTTAATTAACAGGCAAGCAGCAAATGTTAAGATCACGGAATTGTGGGAAAGTTAGCATTTCAAAGCTTTAGTTGACACAGATTACTGGGATAATCGAAAGCACTTCTAAGTGGATAAAAAAAATTAATTATTTAGTTACTGTATTTACAAATATTCAGTTATATATATTGTAACCACATGGTTTGGCTCAATTACATTAAACCTTATTGAAATGATCCAGTATGAAAAATTTTAAATTTCAATTAGCAATAATTATAATATATTGAAAACCAGTGTATAAAATCAGTAGTAGGTTGAAGTGCTTGTTAAGTTATAATTTTCAAATTGAGTAAAAGCTCACCAATAAATATTTTGAAAGTGATGAAAACTTAGACTGTTTGAGATACACTAGAAAATCTAATAGAGTGGATATGAAGGTCATATGCATTTTATCATAGGGTCTAGTTGCAATCATATTTAAAATGACAATTTAATAGTATTGAATCAATTTGGAAGTATAAAAAAATATTTAGTACTCTATTATTATTATTATTAAACAATAATTAAAGGAAAAAAATCAATTTATAATTCTTCTAAATTTTGTAAACAATCTTCAAGTATATTGCCTTGTAGTTTAAATTGATATGAAACGGTCTAATTAGTTATCACTAGAGGAAGAACTATTAATTAGTATTCATACTATTAGATTATTGGTTCATTATATGTACCACAATCCTTTGCAATAAAAATAATAAATAACTTAACAGATAGGGGGAGGGGGTCTAAAAAAAAGTAAAAACAAGAGTCAAGACTTCAATTCTTCAACTGTAAACTTCAAACCAGAAAAAGTTGAAAAAAAAATCTACAAAACTATATTGGAATTCAACGAATTTTAATGATATTGTAATTTTTCAAGTATGGAGTAAAAAAACTTCTACCCTAATTTACATTTCAACCTACAATTCATTGATTGAAAATCTACAAAACCAGACTAAGGGGGAAATGAGAACTACATTAGTAAATCCATCTATTACAAGAGGAGACTTCAGGATTAAGCTGGAAAAAAAAATAGTAAGCATAAAGTTTATTTTACATCTAATAACTTTGATCATAAAATAAATCTAAAAGTTTTGTCTAAATTATTTAAATCTAAAAGAAAAACCGTAATAAATCTAAAAGAAAAACCGTAAGCACTCTCTAGAAAATATATATATACATTCATTTTGAATTATCATCGTAAAAAAATAATTGAATAAATAAATCACTTGGATAGATTTTGAAATTGTAATTGAATCAAGTGAATTTTTATTTCAAATAACACAATATTTGATCAATTTATAAACATGGAAACTTATATTTAATCTGATTAAGGGAAACAATAATGGGTGAAGGTTTACTATAACGGTCTATGGGTGTTTGCCCTCTATTGTTTAAAATTTAAACTAAATTGTTTGAGATGATTACGTGTATATTATTATATTACAAATAAATTAAAATTTAATCAAATGTAAAAGATAATAACAACATTTACCTTTTTAAACATAATTATGTCCTATACACATTAGGAAGTTGGAGAAAAAAGCGGTATTGCTGTATCTATTCTGGAGGGCAAATTTATGCAGGTACGATGAAAACAAAGCTCTGCTAGTGCCAGATTGGAATTTCAGCTTATGCTTTGCTCTCATCCACATGTTTTCAATATTCTGAGTGTGTATGTCTTGGTCTTCGGGATGCACAAAGTTGTCCTGATGGACGACAACCGAATGCATATACACACCATTGTTGAGACTGCTGATGTTATTGTACGCAGCCCAGCCATCTGAAATAATGTGCGTACCTGGTAAAATGAACCGCTGTATCAGTCCCTCCAGTGTATCAGCAATCCTGTCTGCAACTTCTGTCAAGAAGCACTTTCTTGATGCTCTCTCTATACTGCCAGAATAGCAGCAACACTCAAAATTTCACCATCAGGTACTAAGCATGTAGCAGACATTTTTTCCAACTATAAAACTGTACACGTGTGTGTGTAAATTCACGCCGTTGAACACATAGGATGTCTTCTTTTTTTTTTTTGCAACATGTGCTATAAATGTAGTTATTTTAAATTCTTAAGTTGTAGACAGTTTAAATTCTTAACTTTCAAACAAATTAAAAGTAATTCTTTTAATTAATGACGTGTAATTAATCCAACATTCAAAAGATTTTTTTTTATTATTATTATCTTTTACATTTGATTAAATTTTAATTTATTTGTAATATAATAACATACACATAATAATCTCAAAACAATTTAGTTTAAATTTTAAACAATAGAGGGCAAACACCCATAGACCGTTATAGTGTTATGGGTGTTTGCCCTCTAATGTTTAAAATTTAGACTAAATTGTTGGAGAATCTTACATGTATATTATTATATTACAAATAAATTAAAATTTAATCACATGTAAAAGATAATAATAACTAAAAAAACCTTTTGAATGTTGGATTAATTACACGTCATTAATTAAAAGAATTACTTTTAATTTGTTTGAAAGTTAAGAATTTAAACTGTCTACAACTTAAGAATTTAAAATAACTACATTTGTAGCACATGTTGCAAAAAAAAAAAAAGAAGGCATCCTATGTGTTCAATGGCGCGAATTTACATGCACACGTGTACAGTTTTATAGTTGGAAAAAATGTCTGCTACATGCTTAGTACCTGATGGTGAAATTTTGAGTGTTGCTGCTATTCTGGTGGTATAGAGAGAGCATCAAGAAAGTGCTTCTTGACAGAAGTTGCAGACAGGATGGCTGATACACTGGAGGGGCTGATACAGCGGTTCATTTTACCAGGTACGCACATTATTTCAGATGGCTGGGCTGCATACAATAACATCAGCAGTCTCAACAATGGTGTGTATATGCATTCGGTTGTCGTCCATCAGGACAACTCTGTGCATCCCGAAGACCAAGACAAACACACCCAGAATATTGAAAACATGTGGATGAGAGCAAAGCATAAGCTGAAATTCCAATCTGGCACTAGCAGAGCTTTGTTTTCATCATACCTACATGAATTTGCCCTCCAGAGTAGTTACAGCAATACCGCTTTTTTCTCCAACTTCCTAGTGTCTATAGGACATAATTATGTTTAAAAAGGTAAATGTTTTTTTTATTATCTTTTACATTTGAATAAATTTTAATTTATTTGTAATACAATAACATACACGTAAGATTGTCAAACAACTTAGTTTAAATTTTAAACAATAGAGGGTAAACACCCATAGACCGTTATAGTAGAGGGTATAGTAGAGGCGAGCTAGAGATAATCTTAAATAGATATGTAATGAATATAGAAAAGATGTTAGATGTGAAGGAATTAGTGATAGAAAGCATGAAAGCAGTTAGTAGTGGGAATATTAGGTTCACAAAAATGAATTGAATGAGGCAGGAAAGAGATTGAAAAGTGGAAAGGTGAGAGGTTTAGATGGATGGGCGGCAGAGATGGTAATGAATTTAGGGCATAAAGCAAAAGCAAAGTTATTAGCATGTTTTAATAAGGTGGTGCAGAAGACAGTTTTTCCGGGTAGTTGGAGTAATACAAAAATAAGATTATTATTTAAAGGAAAGGGTAACGATCATAGAAAGTTTAATAATTATAGACCGATAGCGTTAACATCAGTTTTATATAAAGTTTTCGCATATATGGTAGCTGGAAGAGTTGTAAAATGGATGGAAGAAAATAATGTAGTGGGGGAAATGCAAGGAGGTTTTAGGTTAGATAGGCATATAGGAGATAGTTTGTTTGTAGTTACACAACTTATGGAGATGAGTAGGAATTCAGGTAGATCGTTATATATGAGTTTTATAGATATATAGAAAGCATATGATAGAGTAAATAGAAATAGATTATGGATAATATTAGCCAATTTGGGAATGGATGAAGCTTTAGTAAATATTATTAAGAAATTATATGAAAATAATTATTATACTTACCAATTAGGGGATATAGAATCAGTTAAAGTTAAAAATGAAGTGGGATTAAGGCAAGGATGCTCTATGTCACTGATTTTGTTTTTGTTGTTTTTGAGTGAAATGGAAAAAGCAATAGAAAGACTAGGAAGAGGGGTAGAGATACCATTAATAGGTGGCAAAGGAGTATATACTTTGTCGGATCTTTTTTTGCAGATGATATCTTTTTATGTGCAGAAAGAAGAGAAGATATGGATATTATGTTGAGGACATGTGCAAGGGTGGGTAAAGAGATGGGGGTTAAATTTAGTGAAGAAAAATCAAATATAATGATGGTTAATACTAGGGAAAGAGAGGATGTAGTTTTTTTATTGGGGGATATAAATTTAAGTGTGGTGGATAAATATAGGTATTTGGGAATCATCTTATGTAATCAGGAAAATTGCTTGGTTGAATAGGAGAAAAAATTGGTAAATGAAACAAAGAAAAGAAAAGGTTTGGTAAAGAAACTAACAGTATTTTCATATAATAAATATGATGTAGCTAGAATTGTATGGAAGAGAGTTGCAATAGCAGGGTTAACATATGGTAATGATGCATTATGTGTTAGTAAAAGGATTTTAGATTATTTAGAGAAAGTACAAAGGGAAGCAGGAAGGCATGCAATAGATACAGAGATGTGGACAGCAAAGGAGGCAATTCAAGGAGAAATGGGATGGTCAAGTTTCTATATGAGAGATGCAAAAAGTAAAATGAAAATGTTTGGTAGGTTTCAGTTTATGGATAGTAAAAGAATAGCCAAAATAGTGTTTAATTGGGTTATGAGTAAAGGGCAGGTAACAAGATGGGTGAGAAAGGTAATGTGGTTTGCAAAAGATTTTGATAAAGAATTTATATCGGTATACTTGTATAAAAGGTGGGATGATTGTGTTAGGAGGATTGTTGAGGGTTATAGTGGTAAGGAATGGGATAAAAGAATAGAAGCATTAATAAAAAATAGGGAGTTGGAGAGATGGAGAAGTAGTATGGAGGGTAAGAAGAGTTTAAATATATAAAGTAAACAGAATATTGGAAGCGAGTTAATTTATAATAGTAAGGAAAGTAGTTTATTGTTTAAGGCTCGAACGGGATCTTTAGCAACAAGAGAATATACATGTAAATGGAAAACTATGGGTGATTTAGCGTGCAAATTGTGTAAGGAAGGTATAGAAAATATTAGGCATCTGTTGATTGAATGTAAATGCTTGAAAGCAGAAAGGGTACAGATAATGAAGTTATGGGAGAATAGGTATGAACAAAGTGACAATACAGAAAGTGAGTTATTAGTTTTTATGCTGGGTTTGCGAAAAGATAAGGGGGATTTAGATTTAAAGGCCATAGAGTTGACAAAGATTATGTTGTGGAAATGGGTTGGGGCAGAATATGGGAAGACTTAGAGTGGGGAATGGAAAATAAAGTGGCTAACAGGTTTATCTGGGCAAAGTTGCTGAGATATTCTTGACTTCGTTTAAGGAGAAGCCAAATACATTATATCACATCAGTAAACCTTTACCCAATAATCATCTGCTTTCGTTAAAAGCGCTAAAACTCTTTGTTATTGACAATCGTAATGCTAAAATGATTATACTATTAATAAATGCGAAGGATGTTTATAATTGTAACTATAACTCAATTAATGTAAAGATTAATAAAGGAAAATAATAAATCTTCATAGATTTTTTTTAATATATATAATAATAATATTTACTAATACTGATAAACTAAAACTACACAAAATCTTCAGAATTGGTAAAAAAAAAAAAACAACTTTTTTTTTAAGTGTCATAGCATCGGCCGGGACACAAACCTGCAACCCGGGCAACTGCCTGCAAGTACAAGGCAGTCGCGCTGACCTCTCGACCACCAATGCAAGACAAAAACAAAAAAACTTTCATTTAATAATAATTGAAAGAAAGAAGAATTAATTGATTGAAAATGTGGGAACTTATGTTATATATTATTGTTCTATTAAGCAAAAAAAAATTGACTAGCTAATCTCTTGGAGTGTTGCTTTTTCTTCAAAAAAAGAAAAAGAATGACGAAAATTAACAGACATATCCTATACCTGTAAAGGCAAATAAAAGGCTTAACCCACAGTATTAATAGTTCATAGAAATTGTTATATCTCAAAGTATAATATTTGGTATTAAAGAAATCGGGACATAATAAATACAGAAAATGTTTTAAAAGATTCGAGCTATTCCGGATTATTATTATAATAAATTGCTGCGGAAAAAAAAATCAATAAGTGCATTAAAAAAAAAAGTTATTGCTTTTCTCTGAAAACCGGATAATTATATGATAGCTTAAACTTTTGGATAAAATGCTGTAGAAAGATTTTTAAGCGTTTGTTTGTTCTTTTCAAGATGCTTGTTTCTATAAAAATCTTCGATGGCCTTATTTGTTTGTATTGCCAAAATACATAGTATAAAGAAGGGAAAGAAAAAAAAACTGAAAACATCGTTCTTGAATTGTGTGTCCTAAATAACTTTATTTCCCCATCGTTTACCTCATATTAAAATACTTAAATGGATAAACTAAGGGTATGGAATATCACATTAATAGTATTTTTTTGTTATTGTTCATGGTATCAAAGGTTTATATATGAATTTTATATATTATTAAGGTATATTTTATGACATAAATGTATAATAGGTCTGTAAACAGAAAATGATACACGTAATTGTTTTTACAGATTGGTATATTACACTAAGCTTTACAAGATAGAGATACTCATTTCTTACACATGTGAATAATTTATTACAGATAAACATAGTCGCTCATTAAAAGTGGGCTAATAGTTCTTTATGATAACATAGTTATTTTATATTATAGAATTACCATATACACATTTTATATTTATTACAGTTTGCCTATAATCAGTATGTCCAAGTTTGTGTATAATCTGCTATGTTTCTTTGACTGTGTGTGGTATTTCTTGTTATAGCTATATTTTATAATAATTTTAAAATATTTCCAATTTGTTTGACTTCTAAAATGTTGGCTTGTCTCTTACACTATCAGTTTTGCATTAGGAAGTGAGATATTTATCTTTAGCTTTAATATGAAAATTATGTTTATCTTGCCATTGTAGTGATAAAGATTTGTGAGAGTACATGTGATAGATTGTGTATAAAATGCATGGGTAGAGAGAGAATAGTCTCACCCATCACTTACTCCATGATCGGATTATTGTATTGAGGCTAATAAATAAAGCATGCTTAAATAGCATCATCAATCCCTAGAGAGAGGAAATTACTTTTTCAGATGCTGATAATAATAGTAAATTGATGATTAGATCCAGACAAAATAAAGATTTGTAGAAGTATTAATTAAAATTTACAATAAAGTACAACTATTTTATAAAATTTACTTTCTTTTAATCTGCAAAATCATCAATTTAAATTATAATTTAAATTTCCTATTATTTATATCCAATAGATAGTAACCTCTTACAGATATCTTTACCATTGTTTAGTATAATAGCCAATTACTAAATCACAATCTCATATATATTTATAATTCTGTATATACAGCCAATTACTACTCATCAGTTGACCCAGATCATAGTCTCTTACACATATCTTTATCATTGTTTAGTATATATAGCCAATTACTAAATCACAATCTCTTATGCATATTTTTATCATTGTTTAGTATATATAACCGATTACTACAGTTTAAACTATAGTAATTGGCTATATATAATGGAAAAATGATAAAGATATGTATAATTTTTATTCTACCATTCTCAAAAAAAGGTAGGGGCTGGTTTGTATCCACCTTTAACTTCTTGTAAAGTGGTATAATCTCAAACATATGACCAAAGACATGTGAATAGATGTATTACCCCAAGAAGTATATTTTGTGCTGAACCAGCACTCATCAGTCGGGCCAGATTATAATCTCTTACATCTATCTTTATCATTGTTTAGTAAATATAGCAATTAGTAAATCACAATCTCTTACTTAAATATTTGCGATTGTTCTGCATAATCAGCTCATCAGTTGGTCCAGATCACAATCTCGCACACATATCTTTATCATTGTTTAGTATATTTAGCCAATTTCTATCACAATCTCTTATGCATATTTCATCATTGTTCAGTATATATAACCAATTACTACATTTTAATTAAATTATAGTAATTGGCTATATATACCGAACAATGATAGAGATATGTGTAAGAGATTGTGATCTGGTCTTTAACTGATGAGTACTGGTTCAGCATGAAATGTGCATCTTGGGAATCGTATATTTATTTTAAACTTTTGGTCACATGTTTATGGTTACATCCCTTCACAAGGTGTTAAAAATTGATAGAGATCAGTCCTATTTTGCATGAGGGTTGTGTAGTGAAAATTACACTACATAAATATTATTCATTAAGTGGATAATCTGTAGCCTAATGAATGACTAATAAAAAATATTAATATGCATATCTTCACGTATACTCGTGTTTATTTAATTCATGTAATATTTTTGTTTACAATAAAAATGTTATTTAAAGAATTTATTAAATGAAAAAGAATTAATAATATTAGTAATGATTAATATTTATAATAATATTAATCTTTGCATTATTGCAATAGTTTTTTAATTATTTTACTATCATTATCTATTTATTAGTGTTATACATATATTTTAAAATTATTGTGAACGCTTTTAAATAAATATAGTTTCAATAGGTAAAAAACATAAAAAATCTTTAAAAGTCCATTTAGAGCATATATCTTTTCAATATATATCTACAACTAAATAGTAAAAAAAAATATTAACAACAGAAGCACATGATCTCTTATATATTTACCACATACTCTAAAACTATTTTTCTACACTTGATTAATCAGTGGACTCTAAATAGATATAGTGCTATAAAATCTCAATGTCCAGATCAAATGGTTTTTGGTTTTTGACTTTGTCAGTGAAGATTAGAATTCAAAGTTGGAACTAATGCACTTGAACTATCTTTTGCAATTTTTATAGAAAAGAGTTTGTTAGCTGAGAGAAGACCCTTTAATTCCCTTTAGGCTTTAAAGAAACTAACAGAGCAAATTTCTAATATTCACTCCATGTTTTCCTCATTGCAGTTATTATTATTCTTAAAGAGGATTTGAACACAGACTTTTAAGCTTCCTTCAAGTATCCTCTCCATCTTATATAATTAATACATATGGCCACACACATGTGAATAAGATAAATAATCTCCAACATACATATTTTGTGCTGAACTCATCAGTTCAGTATTTACAATATATTAGTATTGATTTATTACTATTATTATTCTGTGATTATTCATATAGTAAATGACCATGAATGACCTGCTCTCAACATGAATCAGTTAATACATACCATGATCTTTTTTATCATTTTACCAATAGTTCTAACTAAAATATCCGTTGAATCTTCTTAAAGGCAAAATGAATTTGTGTGTGGATGATTTCTTTTTTTATTATAAATATCCAGGAGGCTGTAAAGTCATCAACCAAGGTACAAATTGTTGGCCAAATATGGAGGATGCTAAGAATTCTGTAATTGAAGACTCTAGTTATTGTTAATGATGATCTTTTATTTAGCTACCAATAACTGCAAATCACTTTTGCATAATTTTTATTAAAATTTTGTTGGATTTGTGAAGTTAGAAGAAAAAATGAAGGTACAATTGAATTTAAATGTGATATTATAAGGATATAAATATTGGAAATACAATTAGAATGGATTCATTATAAATAAAAAATGAGAAAACAATATTGTGTAAATTTATAGTATATCAGACAGAATAGCAAGATTACTTATTCTACTTAATGAAAAATACCAAGTACAGATAATTCAGGTATATGTCCCAATAAATTCTTATTGTAAAGAAGAAATAAAGGATTGTTATGCAGATGTACAAAATGCTTTTGATCATGTTGAACATATTTTAAAATTATCATGGGAAACTTTAATGGTGCAACTGGAAAACAATTGTATGATGAAAAGACTGTGGGTAAATTTGATTAGAGTGTCAGAAATAAGAGAAGATATAGATGAGTGGATTTTGCTAAAAAGAAAAATTGCATAATATAAATGTTTTGAGGAAAATGGAAATGAACATAGATTAAATTTGGACCAACTGAAAATATATACTTCAAGATTCTAATGTTCTTAATAGATTCCTACAGAATATGATCATTTAATGAGATGTAAAATGTGTTAATGCAAATTAGAGAACTGAAAACTATTAAAACATAGCAGTAATAATAGAATTTAAAATAGGACTTACTAATTATTTTAAAATATTATCAGATTTTTAAGATGGTTCAAATTTAATTAATGTCAATAAGAGAAAATAACTTATTACTAAAAATGACAATAAAAACAGCTGTTACAAAAAAAAAGCAGCAATTCATCAATACATTTTCAACTGAAACAAGGCAATGTATGAAAAAGTCATCATTTTGAACCATTAATGATTCACTGCAAGATGAAGGTCTCTCAATGTTTAATCCAGTTTTTCCAATTTTTAACCTCTCTTCTCCACATCACATCAGCAAACTTCCTTATTTCCTCCATTCATCTCACATATGGTCTCTTTCTAAGACTTTTGAAATCTTTTGGGATTCAGTTTAAGATTTCAACTATCTATTTATAATCATCTCATCTAACAATCTTTCTATTATTTTTGATATAAATGAAAAAAAGAAATACCTGAAAATATTTTAACATAATCAATTAAGAAGAATTGAATAACTACATTTTTGTAAAATGGTATGAAAAAAGTTAATAATGATATAGGAAAACATAACTGAATTGGCTAAAAAAATTATAGAAGAAAATAAAAATTTCAAAAGTATATAACATCTTAGTATTAGAAGAAAAATTATTTTAACAATTTAAAAAGAAAAGATGAAACTGTTACTAAAAAGAGAGAGATGACATTATAAAATATGTGGAAGAATTTTATAAAGACTTATTATAATAATAATAATAATGACTAAGAAAACAAATTAATCACTACAATTACTACACATGAAGCTGTTGAAAAAAAATAGAAAAATGGTTTGAAAAACTATACACCAAATAGCTAAAATGAGAAAAATATAACTGATGGTTGGAAGAAAGCAATAGTAATATTAACATTTAAGAAAGATGATAAAAAAGATATTAGAAATTACATATCTATTAATCATGTATTAGTTCTATATAAAATCTTTACCAAAATAATTATAATTCACATAAAGCAAACTTTGGATTCAAATCAATCAAAAGAGTAAGTTGGATTTAAAAGTGGATTTAGCATACTAGATCACATCCAAGTATTGAGAACAGTTACAGAAATAAACTAATGAATATGAGTTGCCAAACTATCATGTGCTGGATTTATCAATCATAAAAAGGCATTTGACTATTTAAGTATTTTTACAGTGACAAAAGCTGTAACTCATCAAGGTATAGATCCAGGATATTGTCATATTTAGAAGAAGATTCTTAAAATTACAACAGCAATTATTATATTACATAGGAAAATTGAGAAGATTAGCATTGATAAGATGTGGGGCAGAGTGATTCCATATCTTCAAAATTTTTTGCAACAGTTTTACAAAAAGTATTTTATTTTATGGAAAAGTAAGAGAATGAAAATGCATTGAGACTTTTTTCAAGTTTTCTAGATTTTGCAGATGATATGATTGTCTTTTGCAAAATAAGGTTTCAGAGCTCAAGAAATAGAACTAAAGTTAGATAATCAGAAGATTAATGTTCAAAGGTTTTTGTCAGACAAAAATAAAGATTAATAATCATCAGTTAATAACTTCAAATGACTTGGTCAAATTATTAATACAGACTACAACATAATGGATGAAATTAATCACAGAATTAAACTTAGATAATTATTTTTGGTGAAAATAAGTTAATATTAAAACGAAAAAAAAAAAATCTTTGAAAAGTACTATTTTTAGATGTATTTTTGCAAGTTTTTACTTATGGATTTGTACAGTTAACAGAAGAGTAGTATAGGAGCTTCAAACCACTCAACAAAGTATGGAAGAGCTATATGTTGGGAGTAACAAAAAGGGATTGAAAATAAAATATTTGAATGAGAAAATAGATATCATTGACACCAGTGAAAGAATTAAAAGTTTGAACATATTTTCTGAAAAAATGATAATATGAGAATAGTTACAGCTTAAATAAGATCTCAAGAGATTATCAAAGGCCTAGAAAGAGACTATAATGGATGAATAAAATAAAATTGTTGTGTGATATAAAGAAGAGAAGTTACAAATTGGAGAAACTTAAAATTGGAGAAATCTTTATCATGCACTGGATCAATAATAATTGAAAATGAAGCCAATAATAGTAAAAATTTAAAAAACTTAAGGTTTCAAACTCAAGTAACTCATAGTTAATGGCTCATGAGAAGGATGAAGATAAATGTTCCTGGAAGCATATGAGAGGACATAAGATGTCATTTATGGTATTAAGTTTTCTAGACAAATGGTAGAAGGGATCTATAGTGGTGACAGAACTGAGATCTCAACTTAGTGCAAGATCTATTTGGCCATACAGGCCACTTTATCTCAGCTTGCAAACTTAGTTTTTAATTTTCAGATTATTAGTTTGGCTATTATAAAGAAATAAAAGGTGGCTGGTTATGCATAAGGAGGTTATTTTAGCTTTGAATCATAATCTTAACTGATGAAGGTAAATCCAGAAAGTAATCAATCTGGAGATGAGGATTTTGTAACAATATAGGATCAAGTGTCCATAGATTAATCAAGTTTACAATAAATAGGTCTAGATTAGGATGAAGATAACTGCTCTTGAAAGAAGACATTACTCGACTGGTTAACAACTTCTTGGTAATAAGAGTTTTATCAGTTTTTCTTATTTTACATCCTAGCTATGATAAAAATCTAATTAATAATTGATTAGTTGGTGAAATATATTTGGAATATCTATTTGAAAAAATATTCTAAAGAAGTTTAAAATCTGCAAAAATTTCTAAATTTTACCAGAATTTAAACTCTGATGCACAATTATGCTAATTACTAAACCAAAGTACTATTGATAGTACTGATGTATATAGATACTTACACATGTTATTATAAAGCTTGATAAATATGTAAATATTTTTTGTCATTAAAATACAGAGTGATGTCTAACTGGACTATGAAATCATTATCATCTCTAATTCATATGCTGAACCATGATAAAATGAGAATTAGTTATTTAAAGTTTGATATTGAATTTGATGAATGGATTGTACTCCCAAACATTCTCTCTAGTGGCATTTTAAAGGTAATTTCTAACTTGTATTCTAATTTATTTTTCAATTTAGAAATATTTAAATTATAAATTAATTGTAAATAATGAAAATTTATTATTAATTCTATAAAGACATTTTTTTTTTAATTAATGTTCAAATCAAATATTTTATTTTTATTAAACAAGGCAAAACTCTCCATACAGTAGTGCCATCCTGTGCCAATCAGAGTAATCAATGGATGCCAGAAGGCTTGTGCATAAAATCCCTATCTAATGCCTACTCATCCAATATCCCCAGACTAGTTTCTGGCTTGTGGCCATCATCAGTGAGGAGCCTTGGATCTGAGAGCACTGCACCTAGATCTTAGGATCCAATGCAACCCTCCAGCAACCACCTTTTATCTCCACTTAACTACAAAACCATGAGAATGAAATTGAAAACACAATATTTTCAATCTAAGCTCAATAGCTTATATAGTCATATGGGCTCTTCACTGATGATGGCCACAAGCCAGAAATTAGTCTGGGGATATTGGATGAGTAGGCATTAGATAGGGATTTTATGCACAAGCCTTCTGGTGTCCATTGATTACTCTGATTGGCACAGGATGGCACTACTGTATGGAGAGAGTTTTGCCTTGTTTAATAACAATTATGTGCTAGTATGAGATAGTGATCATGTGATGTTTAATATTTTATTTTTACTTAAACTAAGTACCAAATAATTTGTACATTCTTTGGTATTTAATGTGTGATTGGCCATTATAAAAATTCAGAGTTGATTTTTTATAATTATAATATATCAAATCTTTTTTGTTTGCTGGCATGTAGGATTAAACTTATACCTATATAAATTAGGCAATTCTCTCAATCATAGATCAATAAAATCAATTTTTACATATTTGTGACAATATTAAGTTTGTTCTGTCTATCCAAGTATAAAGTCTTTACAGAGATTCTAATACTGTATTTAAAAAAATGCAAAATTGTTAAATAATATTTGAAAAATGTTAAATGATAATAAACAAAATGAAATAAAATGAAAAATAATTATATAAAATTTTTATGTATATCATATGCTCTAAAAATTATACATTTTGTTGATATTTGAATTTATAAACCAAATTTTCAGAAATTGAATAAAAGTGTATGTAAATTATAATATATATATTGTAACAATATATAAATATGCCGTTACATTAATTTAAAATAAAAACTAAGTTCGCAAATAAAAATAAATTTATTAAAAATCTAAAAGCTAAAAAAAATTAAAGAGTTGTTAAACGTATATATATATTCGCACAGATGCAAAACTTAAAAAAAATTTTTTTTTTAATAAATAAAAGTATTTGAACGTACTTTGTTATAAAAAAGTACAAGATTTAAAGATAAAATATTTTTGTAAATGGAAATGATTGTTTTATAAATTAATTGAAAAGCAAGCTAGCCCTTGGGGCTTTTGTATAATTAAAAAGTCTGATTAAAGATAGATAAGAAAATAAAGAAATTAGCTTGACCAATGGAAGCACCAAGCCTCTCGGATCTTAATGAAAATGATTGGAACAGTGATGTTTTTTTTTAATCCGGAGGATTACTATAAAAAGAAAAATATTGAGTTCCAGACAGTTCCAGTTTTTTTGTGTTTGAGAGGTTGTGATAGGACGCACATATCACACTCTCTATTTAAAATGAAATGACTGTAATACCGGAATGGAACCAGCTAATGCCACCTCCAGAACATCAGATCGGTCTTCCAATGGAGACATCACGGGGATTTAAAAACAGGAACCTGGACTGTTCTACCATGAGCTATGAACTTTACAAATTAACAAAAAAAAAATTACTTTCTTCATTGTTTTTAAAGATTCAGCTAATATAAATTTTAAAATGAACTCTTATTTGACTTTCAAATTGATAATTAATGTTTAAATTATATATATTTGAGTTTGCTAAAAAAAAAAAAATCATTTCCATTTTATTTTTATTTCTATTAATATTTATTTGTATAAATTATTTAAATGCATGAAATTTAAGTTGGGTATGGATGTTGCATGGATTCGTTAGCAGTTAATTATGTTGTGGTTTTCATATTCGATTAGAATATATAAGTCATCGATATCAATGCGGCATCTTATGATGAATGCCATTGGGTTTCTTGTACTCCCTATGCAATTGATGTTATCAATGACTTTGTATTTTGATTGATTATGTTTATTTTGAAATGTTTTTGACCGTGGAATCTATGCAGCCGATCTATACTCAACATTATAAAACAAATTTTATAAAATTCATCTGTGTGAACATATATAAATGTTAAATTTAAGTCGGGCATGAATGGCTATATAGATTTGTAAAGTTATTTAATAAATTAGGGGATGGTAATCTTAGGTTATTTGTTTCGTAGTTAGATTGAGTCAATGGATTGGATATATCGGTGTAATTAGTAGATGTAGTATGAGGTTCGCTACTGCAGAATCGCAGAAACCCTTTTGCCTATGGATGGGATTGTAAGTCAGCAAAAAGGACCGCAATCCCTTTCTATGGAGTTTTTATTTTATTGTTCTTCTTACCATACAGATGTAACATTCCTGTATTGGACAAGAGTCAATGTCTTCTCTAACTATACTGTTCAAAGATGTCCATTTCTGTTAGTATAGTATATAGTGCTGTTGTATTTTCATGCTACATTGAATACATCAATGTATCAGATGGATTGATGCCGGTTTGACTGCGAACTTTTGGCCTAAGGTTAAATAAAGGATAGAATATTTTCTTTTCAAATGCAAATCTATGTAGTTTATTTATATGCAACAATCTTAAAATAAATCTAAATTTCATCTGTGTAGATGATTTAAAATTTTAAAATAATAAGTTAAATTAAAAGAATATTAAAATCTAAAATAATAAATTTATTCCTCAAAATTTAAAATGATTTAAATGATTATATATGTGCATAAATAAATATTGTTTGTGTGTTAATTACTGGCAGTGGCTTTTATTTTTTTATATTTAAGATATCAATTAAAGATATATATATATTATCTCTGTATCTCCACTGAGCTAGTGACTTGGGTTAACGGTCTAAATATAAAATAAAGTGGGATCTTAACTTACGTATCTGCCTACTATATAAATTTTTCTAGGTTCAAATGCCTAGATGGCACCCTTGTAGTGCAGATTACGGTAAGATTTGATCTTCACTTTCTTTTGGATTGTTATAATATATTGTTTTTTTTATCATAGAATCTAATTTAGATTTCAAACTTTTGAACAAAAAACACTAAAAAAATTTGCTGCTAAAAATGTTTAGTTTACTTGTCATGTCAAATTCTCTTTCAGATGAAGAAATATCTGTGGGTATTTTGATGACTTTTATAGTTGCTTTTTTAATCTATACTACAATGTTAACCAAACTATGAAATTGACTTGACGAGGGATGATTAATAATGTGGCATAAAATGTTTTAGAGGTGTAGACCTCCTTATCAATGTAAGAAAATTTTTATTTAATAATGCTTCATAAAATTTTAAAAAGTATAAGGGCACAATCTTAAGATCAATCATCATCTTTTTCTGTTAGCTAGTTGTGAAGCAAGAATTTATTATTATAAAATCATATTTTTATTATATTATATATATGAAACAAAGAACGATACAAGAATTCTTAAAAAACTATTTTATTACAACATGAGTGTGGTTTCATGAGAGACAGACCCAGTTTACATTATAAAGACTATTTCAAAAAATTTCTTAAAAAGTGCAATATTAATTACTTTCATTTGGAAGATATGGCTAAGGATAAACATACAATGAAGAGCCACAATGGTGTTGAAGTTTTTCAGAAAAAAAAAAATGCAGCAGAAATTAAAAAAGCTTTGCAATATATCATATAAAGAGAACAGTAATCCAGCATTTTCTATATATGAAGATATTAGTGATTCACAGATTGCCTGTATATTCATCACGAAATCAATCTCGTGTGTTTTTTGTTTTCCCTTTTTTTTTTGAGGAGATTGAAATGCATTACTGTCTTTATGATATACTAGTTGATTTATGTAATTACATAATAAAATACTCCAAACTGAAATTAATCGATATATTTTTTTGGAGAATCAAATGCTTGTGATAAATACAACAAATTCAAACCATTAGTAAAGATCTTACATTATGGCCAAATGACATTCTATTAAAACTATCAATTATTCAATGGTTTTTAAAAATTGTTTAAATGAATGATATTAGTAGTGAATTAAGATTATTCTATTTGTCTTTATTTAGATGATTATTATTTTTCACTATTTGAAATATCACTATTAGATAATCTATCTTTATGGTGTCATAATGTTTATCCCTTCCCCCCCAATAAATGCCATAAAAATATTGAAACTTTGAGAAGAGGATTTTGACTAGGTCCCAAATTTCGACTATTCAGCATTTCTGTCAAATTGTCAGATTTATTCATATTAACAATATTCTATCGATTGTACAAAATTTAAAAATAAATTCAGTAATAATTGTTAAATTTGTTTTTAAATAAATTTTAAAAAAAGTTTAATATCTGTATAAGGAGTCATTATTGGTGTAAATTTGAATAATATTGAAAAGAATAATCGATTTGTTTGATGCTGAAAAGAATTTTTACATCCCTTTCTCTATTTATAGTTTTACTCCTTGATCAATGCATTTACAGTACTGAAGAATTCATTAAATATGAATAATCGGTTCTTGTAAAACACTCATTTCTTAAAGCAAAGTTATTGATTGACAATGGATATGATAAAAGAAAAGTATTAAACATTAAAATTGTATTTGTTAATATAGTTACTATATGTTTGTTTATAAGATGGAACATGCTTCCAACAACCCTCTGTAGGACATAACAATTCAAGTCTCTCTTCTCACCATCTCTCTTCTCCGCAATCAGGAACTAGAATTTAAAAAATAATTAAATGCCTAGTCTCTAACAGATTATGCGAAATTTGAGCAGTAGCAGCAATTGTTTAAGCTTCGATCTAGGAACCTTTAATTCTTAAATACGTGGCACTAATATTGCGCTACAACATACAGGGCAATATTAAAATGACAACAAAATTTTTAAGCAAGTTTTAAAATTTTGAAACTGTTAAAATGTGATTATTAAATATAAATTCAAAAACTTTGATTACGTTAAAATTACAAATATTTAATACAAATAATTTCAATACTTATAATCACAACAAAGCTTTTTGTCAAACTATTTTACAATAAATATTAATCCTAATATTTAAAAATAATTTTATTAAGAAAAATATGTATAATATAGTATTTTCATAGACATGAAGAAGTTTACTGATTTTCAGAAAACCTTAGAATGAATCCATAATTCATAAGAAGTTAAATTTCCAGCAACTTGAGTATTAATAAATGTATATAATTATAATTTAACAAAGCTCTTTACTGAATCTCTGCTTATCATTCTGCTAAGACTAGATGAAGCCTATTTGATAAAATTCTTGAATGTACTTCTGCTATAATAGATGACAACATAATATTCTACAATAATTAATGCACTCTTCTTGTTGTCACTTTTTTTATAAACAACAACAAAAACATACTCCAAAATCAACTTATAAAACTTCATGAGTCAAAATATTTCTAACATAGTCCTGTAATTTCAAAGAATAACTAATATAATTTAAAACTTCAAGTGTTTCTTCACTACAATTCTAAATCTATATACGTATTTTGATCCTCACTTAAAGAAAAGTTCAAAAACTTGAATGAATATATTATTAATAATTATACATATAAAAAATAGCAAGATGGATAAATTTCTAGTTTCAATCAGATATATTAAGTTGAAAATTAAAATTTCACCCTTGTACTTTCCAAATCTGACAGTTTGATTCATTACAAGACAAATCATAACTGGCATAGGTTATTTCACTTCATGACATAAGCAAATGTCAAATAATGAATGGAAGAGCTAGAGTAATCATCAGATGTTATGATCAAAACATAATATTTTTTAACAATGGCATAGCTTTATTCACCTTATGTCAAAGCACAATACTTGCCAAACAGTAATCAGCATGGCTTGATTTACTCTATAAAAGTATTTGTTAACAATGACTAATGGTTTCATTCAATTTACATCATGAGCAAAGTACTTCCTAAACAATGACTAGCATAGCTTCATTCACTCCATACCATAAGAAAAGTACTTGCCAAACAATAACTGATATTACTTCATTTATTCCATGTCATGAGCAAAGTATTTGCAGACAATGACTGGCATAGCTTTATTTATTCCAAATCATGAATGAAGTACTTGCCAAATAATAACTGGCATAAATTTATTCACATCATATCATGAGCAAAGTACTTATAAAACCATGATTGTCATAGCTTCAGTCATTCCATGCCATAAGCAAAATATTTTCCAACTGATGTTTGCTATAACTTTATCCATTTCATGTCATGAGCAAAATTCTTGCTAAACAATGACCTGAATAGCTTGGTTCATGAATAAAGCATATGTCAAATAATGATTGATATAGCTCCATTTACTCCATGCCACAAGCATATTTACTAAACAGGGATTGGCTTAAATTGATTCACTTCATGCCATAATCAAAGTACTTGTTAAACAATGATGCTGTAACTGTTCTACTTCATGTCATAAACAATGTATTTTCCAAAGAATGACTGGAATAGTTTTATTTACTCATGTCATGAGAAAATACATCCTAAACAATGATTAGTATATCTTTATTTACTCCATATCATGAGCAAAGTAATTGATAAATAATGGCTGGCATCATTTTAAACACTCCATGTAATCAAGAAGAAGTAAATTAAGTTAAAAATTAAAATTGCATTCCTGATCTTTTCTAACAATGTCTGTTGTAGCTTAATTCATTTCACATAATGAACAAAATTATCTATCACACAATGACTGGAATATCTTGACTACTCCAAAAATCATTCTATCATAAGAAAATGCAATAGAATGAATGAATAAGGTTATTGCAACTGATCAGTTTTTTTGGAAACAATCTGACTTCCCAGTAAACAAATATAGAATATCAGTAGTGCAAATAGCTAAAATCAAAATGGCCTTCCAATTTTGTCAATCTCCTATCATGGTTGGCGTATTCTCCAAATAATGACTGGTTATAATTTGATTAATTCTGCTTTACTGAATAATGACTAGCACAGTTTTATTAAGTCCATGTCATAAACAAAATATTTGTTAATCAATGACAAACATAGTTTGATTCATTCCATGTCATGAGAAAAACATTAAGCTGACAGTTAAAATTTTATACATGCCGTTTTTTAAACAATGATTATTTCATCTTAATTTGCTTCATGTCATGAATAATGTATTTAGCATACAATGGCTAAAATAAACTTAGCTTGATTCACTTCATGTCATGAGCAAAATACTTACCACACAGTAACTGATGTTACTTGATTCACTCCATCTCAAGAAATAACTACTTGCCAAACAGTGACTGGTATAGTTTGATTCACAATTATGTCATGAGCATAGTGTTTGTTAAACAATTCTTTCTAAAAATAAGTCTGTCATAAACAAATTTAATGAATGAATAAAAATCATTCATCTCACCAGTTTCTTTTAGAAACAATATAATTTCCCATCAAACAGTTAAGTTCAAAATGGCTTTCTAATTTTATCAACATCCTTAAAAATATTTTTCTTAAAAACTAGATATTACTCAGTATAGAAGTTATTTATTATCAATTTGATAAGTGTGGTTACATTATGTAAACCTTTTAAAATTAATACAGAAGCTGGAAATATACAAAAATATATAACCAATGTCAAAAAATAATATTAATCATTGTAAAAACAAGTTTTGAAGTACAGCTATGTTTTCTTTTACTTTGAACCTAAAATTAAAAAATATATATTTAGAAATATTTAAAAAAGTATGAAACAAAAAAAAACACCATTATGATCTAATTTTACTTACAAGCCAAAAAACCCTAGGCTGGTAATATAGATAGGACAGAACGAGATTGAGATTTAATACATTTAATCACTTAGTATCTATTGACTGCTGAAGCACACAACAGATGCAGAACTGGATGAGTACAAGAGCAGTTTATTCCAGAAAAACATAATGTAATCTGGCATCCACATGATGTTTTTCTGGTTTTATAAAGATGCATTGCAATTAATAAACTGGATACTAAAATATATACACTGAACAGGTTTCTGATTTATATAACTTTGCAAACAAGCTAGATGGGTTTCAAAACATTATTTTTGACTTTTAAGCTAGTATGTAGATAGGACAAAAAAAACATAAGTTTCTTGATAGGTATATTGTATTCCAAAAAAATAACATGTCCAAAACTCTTCACTAAGGAACAGCATAGAACAGAAACTAATCTGAACATATTAATAGAACAATATTGCCTAAGAATTAGCATTTTTGATCACTCAAACTTATAATAGATGACAGAATTGGTGGTTTAGTTTGCTCTTGAAAGATTTTAAAAGCAGTTAAGATAAGATAAAACTTGAAAAAAAAAAGAGATAAATTGCTTTATATAATGATTGAAATAATGTAACAATAATAATAATATTCAAATGGCATTATTGCTTGAGAGTTTATAAGATATTCAAACACTGCAAGTGGCAGCACTGGAATCTGATCCTAGGACACCACATTGCAGTAATAACATACTATCCATTTATCACTATACTAAATTGCACAGAGCAGATTCAATAAGTTCTTAAAGGCACTGTAATTACTATAGCTAATCAATACAAGTG
The DNA here is from genome assembly GCA_028023455.1 of Epiperipatus broadwayi. Lineage (NCBI taxonomy): Eukaryota > Metazoa > Onychophora > Udeonychophora > Euonychophora > Peripatidae > Epiperipatus > Epiperipatus broadwayi. The sequence continues at coordinate 1,462,522 of JAQFVV010012587.1, forward strand.
TGATTTGAATCTTGGATAAATAATGAAACATTTATCCTTAAACATTTTAATTTCTTGATGACCAAACTCCACACACCATATATAAAATTATCCCCAGGCAAGATTTAGGGCTATTTATTATGGTGAATCATGGACATCCCTCTCTACAAGAATATCTCAACATAGATATCTCTACAAATGAGCCATAAATAATCCTGAACAGTCTTAGAGCTATCAGTTATTTATGAAAGTTTGGAATAATAAAATAATGTATTTTGACTATGTAAAGAACATAGAAGAATCAGTATTGTTTAGGTATATATATATATATATTAATGTGCATTAGTCTGTAATATTAGTGAAATAACATAAGTACTTTTGATTCGTCAGTTATAATCTTTATCAACTAAAATGAAATTTATTTGAACAGGTAAAAAGGGTCACATGATTTTTTGAAGCTCTTGAACATCAGTTAGCATTATCACTTCACAAAATCCATTTATGAGAATTGCCTCCTTAATTGTTATTTGTTATGCTTTTTTGAATACAGTATTGTATTATTTAAATTAAAATTAAATAGCAAGATTTTTGTGATCAAAAAAAAAAAAACAAGCAATAGTATCTAAGGGCAAAAAGTAATATTGTTTATCAAATTATAGGTAAGTCAATATATACATGAATCAAAATGTTAAAAAAACCTACTAAAACATCACATGATCACCATTTCCTCAGTAGCAAACGCTTCATATAATAGTGCCACACAGTGCAAGCCTTAGTAATCAATGGATGCAAGATTTGTGCATAAAATCCCTATCTAATAACTACTCATTCAATGTTTCAGATTAATTTTTAGCTTGTGGCTTTCATCAATGAGGAGCCTTGGATCTGACAGTACTGTTACCTAGACTTTGGAATTTAATGCAACCCTCTAGCAGCCACTTTTTACCTATTTAATTAACTATAAAGTTATGAATCCAAGATGAAAACACAATGTTTTCAATTCAAAACTCATTTGCTTGTATAATCTGATAAATCTTAACCCAGTTCAGTATCTAAACATTTTGGTGTCTTTGGTTTTTTAAAAACCACAGTCACACTCATTCTATGAGCAGAATTGGTATGAAATCACTAAAACATGATGATCACCATTTCCTATGCATACACAAGCTGTTAAAATAATAATAAACTCTACTAATGAAAGCAACAAGCTAAAAACTTATCTGAAGATATTGGATGAGTAAGCACTAGATAGGGATTTTATGCACAAATCTTCTTACATCTTCATGGATTACTAAGGCTTACACTGGTGGCATTACTGTATGGAAAGTTTGTTATTGTTTTAATCAAGATGTGGTATAAAAAATAAATAAGGAATATCAATCACTTTATAAGTTCTTGAATGCTAAAATAAGTAATGGTTCAACTACTGCTTCAGTTTTCTTTGATGACAAAAAAATATTGAAACTTCAAATTTGATTTTAATTTAAATAATGTTACAACACCATTGCCTGCAGAAAGAAATCATAAAAAAGAAAAATTAATCTAATAATTTTCATAAAAACATTTTGTGATTCTATAAATATAGGCAATATGCTAACACAAAATTGACCAATTATTTTATGTTGAAAAGCAGACTAAGCATTCAAATAAAATTTTTTTAAATGATTAACATATTCATGAGATCACCATTTATGTAATTTATTTCATTGTGCAACATTAAAATGTCTTGAATCTATTTTTTTTTTACAAGTCATTAGTATAAAAATTACAACAACAAAAAGTTAAAAATATTCTTTTCATAACAAAAACTAACTATATAGAAATTAATAGTAATCAAAAATATCTACATAAATATAAGCATCAATATAAGAAATATTAAATAATTATTATTTATACATTTCATTCCACATAATGAATTTTTTAAAATAAATCTTCATTATTTAAAATGATTAATATATCTAAATGGTTAGCACATAATATTTTTAAAAAATACATTAATAAAAAAAAAAATAGTGCTTTGATAAAAAATAATGAATTAATTAAGGAAATTAATGAAAAAGTTAATAATTATAATAAATATAGATTGACAATGATTAAGATAGATATAGGGTCGATGTACACGAATTTGGATGTAGATAAAGTAATAGATTTAACATATAGAAGATGAAGAAAAAGTAATAGAAATACCAATAATTAAGTTAAAACAGATTCTGGAATTGTGTTGTAAGAAGATAACATTTGAATTTAATGGAGAATATTTTATGCAGAAAAAAGGGTATTGATAGGAGGGGCATTGAGTGAAATATTAAGTAATATATATGGAGGAAATAGAAAAAAAGATGATAGATAAGGAGATTGGACGAGTAATGTTAAAAAGATATTTAGATGATTATCTATTAATTTTTAATAGAAGTGAAAGACAAATAGATAAGTATTTAGATAAAATTAATAAATTAGATAAGAATATTAAATTTACAGTGGAAAGAGAGAAAGATAATAAATTATCATATTTAGACATATTATTAACAAAAACATATGTTAAAGGAAGATGTAAAATAAAAACATCAGTGTATAAAAAAATGGATGGGAATAGTAATATAATGAATTGGTAAATATTGCATATCCATTCTTTAAATTGAATTTTAAATCATCTACTTCTTTAACAATCTCCATCATATTTTTCTCATTTTCAATATTTATTACTGTACTAATAGAATATACTGACTATGCATGACATAGAAGCATATTTCTGAGTTATCATCTTTGAAAAAAATTTACAATTCTTTGGACAATTGTTGATGGATTATAAATACAATTTTAAAGGAGAATACAATTTCTCTTTTAATGAAATGTCACTGCCAATCACCTAGTCATACTACGTCTCAGAAAGTACATGTAATTTAACCCTGCATCCTCACAGAATTTTTTCATAATATACTCTTATTGTAAATATATAAAAGTGACTGTATATATTGATCACAATGCCTTCAGTATCAATAGGAAAATGATCTGTCAATTTAATAGTAATGTACCTTATATATATATAGTACATCTTACATCAATAAATGACTTTTGACAATGGTTATTATATGCATTATTTGTTTCTTCTCTAACAAGGCCACCAACATTTGTATTTGCATTAACAACATAGACTGCTGCAACATTATTTTCTAAACAATTTTTATTTAATACGTCAATAATTGAATTGGAAATTATTTCAGGAATTTTTCTGAGAGATACAAAATTTAAAAGTTGTATTGGTATCTCTAATTTTCAAAAAAAAAAAAATTAATGATGGCAATAATTTAGTTTCATCATAATTTAATGCTCCCATAAATATTGTTATACTTGCACAATTCTGCAAAGTTTTCAAAAACTGATTAAATGTATAATGTGTAAATACATTTTTAATAATTGTTTCAGGCTTTGTGCACGTGAATTTGGACTTGTATAATGTATGAATAAATTATGATGTATAATCCATTGATCAAAATATTTGATTATAAATTACAATGTGATACACAAAAATTGTCTCCGCAATTGCTAATTTTTTTCCTCTTTAGACTTGAATTGTACTTTATTTTGTGGATAAAGCTGCTGTTAATAATGCTCATTTGTGTTTTTTCTACAAAACATGTCTTTTGATATACTTTTTACCTCCTGACCCAATCAAAAAGTCACTATTACAAAGATCACAATATTGTTTTTAATTTTTTTTTTTATAAAAGTAAATTCATTATTTAATTCAATGTTTAAATCGTTTTATTGATGTGATCTCAAATTAGTTTTTGTTTAAAATTTATAATGTAATTAATATTAAGAATTAATTATGCTTTTTATTATACAAACACTAAATATAAGAATAATAAAATAGTTTTAGGTTAGATCCTCAATATTCAAATATACCTTATCTCTCCATACTGTTCTAATTGGCAAATTTTTGTCAATGACATTCTTTGTCATTAATATTCTCTGCATCTCAGATTTATAGGTAACAAACGCATAACAAAACAAATAGAAAGGTTTATTATTAATACACAATTATAAAGCCATATAGCATAAAGAAGAGATGGTAATCAGAAACAATTTCCAAGATTGTATTTAACTTAATCATTATCATCTGAAATGAAACTTATTCTGGCAGATCTTCCAAGTCTTTGATCTATCAATGGTAACTAAAATGTCCATATATCCAGATTGAAGGCTGACAGAAAATATTGAAAAATTTTCCAGGTCTTGTGTCTATCAGTGTTAGTTAAAATGCCCAGATATCCAATTATATCCTTCATAATTTGGATATCACTTTAGCTAACTATGACTGACCAAAGACCTAGAAAATCATTTAACAGCCCCTCATAATATGGATGGCATTTTAGCTAATATTGATAGACCAAAGGCCTGGAAAATCACTTAACATTTTCTGTCAGAATAAGTTTCATTTCAATTGATAATGGTTATGAATGAAGTAATCAAAAGTATTTCTGTTCATTACTGCTACAAATAAATAAGCTATGATAATTCCAACCTTGAAATATAAATAAAATTAATGTTAATAATGCTTTATGTACAAAAAAATATTAAATATAATGTATTTTTAAAACACCAAAAATGCATTAAGATTTATTTAATGTTTTCAATATTTTCTTCTGTTTGAAGTAGTATTAGTGTCAACTTTAATTTATATATTATATGTGGGTATATATATATTTTATTCTTTCAGCAAGTTGATCAGTTAGCATTTGAAGTTCATGTTCATTGCCCTTTAAAAGATGGTAGAGCCTATTTTTGGTACCAGATGATGTTAAATTTAGAACTTCAAGGTTTTAAGTTATTTCATATGCATCGCAATGCATTATCATTTAAACTTGAATCTTACCTTGACACAAATCCTTTATTTTGTAAGGAGATTTTAGCATACGAATTAGCATGGATAAAAATAAAAGATATTTTATAATATTCTGCCTTTTTTTCTTTTTTTTGTTGTAACTTATAAAATGTAATTGTTTTTCTAAAAATTATTTAAATTTTCTAATTAAGCACACTAATTTCATTGTTTCACTTTATAATTGCTGTGATGAATGTCATTCTAGTTGTTACAAAGCATAAAAACACGAAGTAAAATTGTAGCACAATATTAAAATTATTCGTTAGAATTACAATTTCTCATTTATAAAGTTTTTTTTTTAATATTACGAATGATTGCATTTAAGCGCCTTCTATTAGTATTTCATTTAACTAGGATATAAAATGCTCTGAATTGTTAACTATATCGATACAAAACTCACAGAATCAGTTTCAGCCCCCCCCCCCCCCGACATGTTAAGCTCTCTCATCACAATTTAGAATTTGTCTATTATTTAATTTCTTAATTAACTAAGTGATGAACTAGTAGAGGGTATATAAATACATTCATTCATGTTACTGGGTTTTGAAAGGATGGACCCGATTTGAAGTCGCTATATCTCTTAATCACAAACTATCTATGAAACTCTCACTACAGTATTTGAAAGGGTGGAGCATAGTTTTAAATGATTAAACTAGATGCGTCATTTGCAAGAGAGGAGACCCCACAACACATTTTCTATCCCATAGTTCAACAAGACTGAATTCATAAATTGCAGTGCAAGCATGCATTTCAATGCCATTAGCAACTAATGTAGGATGATCTCAAAAAGATAATCACAGCAGTAGTGACTTCAGTGGAAGATTTCACCTTGAGAGGTGTTTGGGACAAATTTGTCTAGATATAATCTCTATAACAGGTGTAGGACGCTTATAGATAATTTATAAATGGTTGTTAAACTTGATAATTCATTAAACTCTTTGTAACTTTTTGTGTATTTGTGAAAATATGGTAATCAAAGAAATATATTGCTTTGAAACCGAGTCCATCATTTTGAAATTCTCAGTATTATAAGACATACACCTGTAATATATTAACTATATAATTGAGTATATCTTTTTTTTTAAAAATCCCAATTAATGAAGAAAAAATAGGCAATTGAAATTATATGTTCAATAAAAATGTGTTTTAAAATCAATTGATCTTGATAAGCCTATAATTGATTAAGTAAAGTAGCCAACTTTAAGTATGTAAAAACCATCAATATTTTCCCTCTATAAATTTTCAAGCAATTTCAATGATTCAATAGTCAAGAGATTCCTCACAATCAACTGTCAAAATATTTAGTTATTATAATACATTTTTAAAAATGAATATGAGAATTGTTTAAGATAGGGTATGCCTAGAACTTTTTATGAATGTGAAACTAAAGAATAGGAGAATACCAGTATATGCTGAAGTGTAAACAACATAAATTAGTTATTCTATACACTTTACTTCTTTCCTTATTATTTTGTAATTCATTATATAACATAGTTCACTACAGAGGAAAGATTAACAATATTACAAATTAAGTACATCTTGGCACTGCTTTCAGCCAGGCAGATCATATTCATAGCACTAGATAATCAGATTTGTGAGGGGAAAAAAGCAGAGAATGAACATATAAAGTAATTAATATGTAAATTGATAGATTTTCATATGGCGATAAACCACACCTCTTTAAATTTTCTCTTTGATTGTTGAATTCAGTGCAAACTAATTTGATGTTAATATCAAAGTTGTGATCCAGAATTGATCTCATGCTCCAGGAATACCTATTTTATGTTGAGATGTTTTAGCATGACTATATATATATATACTAATGTTATGCTAACCTAGTGACACGAGATTCACTGTAATAAATTGCATTGCAAGTAGATTCCTGCAACTAATTTTGTACACAATCTGGATGGCCTGGAGCCAACTTATCTTTAGTATTATTTAATAACTGATTTAGATTAAGACAGGTTCTGAAGCTAACATTGAATTCTTCGGATCAAATTGTTTTTAATCTTTCCTTTATAGTGAACAATGCTCTGTATTGAAAATTTGTTATTTCAGAAAAAAATATGAAGTTTCATTTAAAGATCCAAGTTAAAATTGTCTTAGTTTGAAAATATTAATAAAAGATTTCATTCATTAGGAATTATATAATGCTAGGAAAAGTTCATAGTGAAAAGTCAAACAAATAGAGCAAAAGTCATTATGCAGAAATGTCATTCAAATAATTGTCAGAAATTGACAACTATATGACTTCAAGAAATAATAAATAAAGCAAAATTAAAATAACTTTGCACCTCTTGTTTTATAAATATATACGATATATTTAAAACTGCGACACCATCACACTCATGAAACATTTGAACAAACACACCTGAAAAAAAAAAATCCCAAGATACATTTTATGATGAACCAACTCTTCAGTTGACCTAGTCCTAGGGCACAATCTCTTATACATGATTTCATTATTTGTTCAGTATTTATCAATAATAAATAACTACACTTTGATTATCAAATGTCAACTGTATTCACAATTTTGACCTTATCCATACATTATTATTAATCATTTATTAAACTAGATTGTCCCTAACCCATATGTAAACTTTAAATCTCAGTTAAATATTAACGTGGGTTTTTTTTTAATTACTACATGAAATAACTCTATATGTCTTTTTTTTTACGTGTATTATGTGTGCTAAGAATAATCTCTAATTTAATAAATAATTAGTATTAATCTTTAATGTTCTTATGCGAAATGAAAAATACCAAGGAAGAGTGCAGAAAGTTTAACAATTTATAAATCAAAATATAATAATATATTGTAATGGACAGTCTACCACGCTTGGATTCGCACTTGCCCACACATCAGATGTAACAGATGGGAAAATAACCTGCGGACTGTGATACTACGCAGATGTAGCAATCTGGATACTATGACTTAATGTGCCCTAATTTATTGCCTCTGATGACACAGTCTGCAGAGACCTACCAGGCTTGGAAGGGGAAAAAGTTGCATCTAACTACGGTCGGACTTTGGATAGAATGCTAATGAAAACTTGATGAAATGCTTAACCAATGATTGCATGAACTTTAATTAACTAGCTCTATCCCTATTTAATAATATCAAATGCAATTTAGGTTAGTTCATCCATTTTCACCCCTTTTGATTCCGTTATGCCCTAATATTCAAGCCCAGAGAGAATATTGCTTTTGACTCCCTTAACAGGTATGAACAGATACACACAGCAACTCCTGCACCTATATAGGTTACAACTAGCATTTATTATATTTGTTTTACTTTACAGCTTTTATATGATAAGAAAAATAGATGTGTGTGCATGCCTAATTGTTTATAAACTATGGAATGTCAGGACAACTCAATAAACCAGAGTCCGGAATAATATAAACTCTTAAACATTTATTGACAATGATAAATAACATAAAGTATAATAACAATAGTAATGATAAAAAAAAAACCATATATGTGTATGTCACATGTGAACTTCTACCATTTCATTAACTAATAATTCTCCAGATCCATCCCTTATACCTCATGGTAGAAATCCATCTATGTCACTCATTCTTTACAAATCATAATTATACAGAAAAATAAACATTAACAATTTAAGATGATTGAGATGCTGGCTAGCTAAATTATATATTTACTGATTTTAGCAATCTATTTAATTTAAGTTCCCCCCAATTTATATATATATATGATAGGTATAGAAATTAATACTAGTTGATTAGTCAATCATACTGGAAAAATATGTATACAGGGTTAATCAACAAAATAAAACATATAATATGTATTCTGTATCAAGTGTTGCAATTTAATCTATAAAAATAAATGTAGAGAATCTTACCTTACTATTTACATGAATAACCTGATGCGAAGCAGGTGGGTTAACCTAGATTTTATTTACAATAAAATAAAATAAAAATATCTAAGTGAATTATCCCCCCATTTCTTCGTTGCTAATTTTGAAAAATAAGGTTTCTAGCATCAGAGTATGAAAATACAACATAGATAATAAAAATAAAAAAAATCAAACAAAAATTTACAATATTAACTTCTTGATTAAAATTGTTTTTGGAATAAAGTTCATTAAAAATCATCCTAATAGAAGTAGTAGTTGATAGTTAGGCATTTTGTTCTCCAAAAGCAGTTTGATTCATCAAATCATTTTCCTAGGCAAGGATAGATGGGTACAATGGTGTATCCCATAGTTGTGTATGGTAAACACCTTGATCCTTAACTGATTCACCTTTAAATATTCCAATGCTTGATTATTTTGGACTGCAGGTATCCTCTTGTGTGTTTTACAATAAAGTAGAATAAAAATAAGAGGTTTTAGGTAACTGTTAGGAAATAACATGATGCACAATACCATGTTTGCTTTAGCCCAAATTCATCTTAAAGTACAATTCAATAATTATTTGTAATCATAAATTTATATTGGATGATATAAAAGCACTTTACATATATATTTGTATTAAAAGAATTATTTCTTTTGCTTCCTATTTTCAGCAGACTTAATTTTCGTTTTTCTTTTTGAAAAGATTTAAAATATTAAAAATTACTCCAACAACTTTCAAAACATGATTTAATTATCTCAAAATTTATAAATTATTCTTACTTTTTTATTTCTCTCTTTCTTTCTTCTGAATTTGGCAAAATTTAAGTTACAGTATTTGACTTTAAAAATTTCTGATTCAAATAAAAGAAAAAACAAAACTCCATTTTAGCATTTGAAATTTTAATTTAACTGCTGTATATTGTTATAGCTGGAATATTACTGACAAGAAGAAACGCTTTGTAAAAAGTTTCTGTTTTTATACAGTTCGTGCGTATATCTCCTGAAATGCTGAGAGTTTTAATTGCCTATTGTTTAAATACATTTACTACAGATAAAAAATAAAATCAGTTTTATTTTCACACACGGCCACCTAACTTGACCTCAGGCTATCCCTAAGACATTTGACTATAAATTAATATTCAATTTTAAATATATATATACATTACAGTTTATTAATCAAATAGTTTATATATATACAATATTACTTTCTAAAATATTGGTCATATTAAATTTATTATAAAATAATAATTTATTGTGCATTCCCTAATTCACTCTAAATAAATGTGTTGTACATGTATATATGTAATAATAATAAACAAATAATCTTCCCATTATTAATGCAAGTTCCAAATGGATTGGATTCAATAAGTAGGCCGATCTTGTTAGGAATATTTGCATTGTAAGCTACCCTTTACAATCTACATATAAATATTCAACAAAAGAGCTATTATAGGTTTATGAGAAAAACTTGCTTGGCCTCAGGAATTGTTAATTAGTAGTAATTGATAATTTCTTGGTAACATCAAGAGTTAAAGCTTATGTCTATTTAATGCAGGGGTCCCCAACCCTATGCCCGCGGGCACCATGGCACCCGCAGACCATTTTACGTGTGTCCGCCGCTATCCGAACACGATAAAAAATTATTTATCTGATACAAATAAATGTAATTTTTAAAATTTCTTATAAATTATTGTATTATATTGTAATCAAATTGTAGGGCATACTATACTTTTACAGCATAAAAATATAAACGTTAATTATATATTAAAATTTTATTTTTGAAATAAATATTTTTTTGTATATTACGTGTATTATTAACAATATCCAACTATAAATTTACACTGAAAAAATAAACGGTGCCCGCCACCTGGTTGAAAAAATAAATGGTGCCCGCCACCTGACCGGTATTATAGAATGTGCTCTTAAGTACAAAAAGGTTGGGGACCCCTGATTTAATGGATATTAACTCCTCATTTCTATTTATTGTTAAAATAACAGTCCATAGAAACATTTAATTCAACATATACAATTCTCTGAAGAAGTTAAAAATATTATTTGCAGAATGTCAACAGACGCTGTTCTTTCACATTCTAACATCTATAAAAAATAGCTTTCTGGATTTAAATTCATATAAGAATTTGGGTTAGAAGTAAGAGGACTCCATTTACTTCAACAAAACCTCCAATAAAAGTTATTATAGGTTTATGAAATTTGCATGACCTCAGGAATTGTTAACTATTTAGTAATTGATATATTCTAGATAACATAAAAGGTTAAAGTTTGTTTGTTTAATGGACATTACCTCATTTCTATTCATTATTATAATAATTCATAGAAACATTTAATTCAACATAAACAATTCTCTGAAGAAATTAAAAACATTATTTGCAGGATGTCAAGAAAAATGCTCTTCATTCACACCTATAAAAATGACTTTCTGGGTTTAAATCCATATAAAAACTTGGGGTAGAAGTAAAAGAGGAGACCATTTAGTTCAACAAAACCTCCAACAAGAGCTATTATATGTTTATGAGAGAAACTGATTTGGCCTCAGGAATTGTTAATTAGTAATTAATAATTTCTTGGTAACATCAAAGGTTAAAGTTTATCTCTCTTTAATGGATATCATCTCATTTCTATTGATTGTTTAAATATTCATATATACCTGATTTAAGCATAGTAAAGAAGATAAAACAGCCTTTTTCAATAAGCATCCCACTAGACTGAAGCTCTCCCTTACAATCCCTCCTAGAATAAAGAAGGCAATAATCATTGACTCCCAATTGTGAAGTAATGAAAGTCTGAATGGTTTTCCATTATTCTTTTATTACCCAATACACATTTGCTATCTAATATTGGATAGTTGGTTATGGAATAATTTTTTGCTAAATTTTAAGCCTCTTGAAAGAATTTTATTTGGCTTGAAAATGTCATAAGGTTCCTATCTCCTCTCAAATTGCTCATCATGCTCAAATTTACCTAGAGTACTTTCATTTTTTTTAGTTCGTCTCCCATGACAAATTTTAAAATGTTTGTGTGACAAAAAAAATTTTGCACAGCTATATAATAATCATCTACTTTGTCAGGGCCTAAATCTGAATTATCTGCATTTGGTATCTTCCATTAATTTAAATAACTAATCTTGCCACTCTGCCTAATATACCACCAATCTCCATACTGTTATTCTTTCACATTTACAATGAATTCCACTCATGTGCTTCCAATATTTATGCCTTTACAGAAAAGTATATGTCTAATTTTTAAATTAATTGTCCCTTTACCTTTAGTTCTAGCTTCATAAAGTCTAGAATTCATTTAATATTATTTTCCAATTCATACAATCTTATTGGTCTTGAAAGTGATTTATAGTTCTAGAAAATTAAATATCACTATTGAATAGCAGTTTGGTTTCACATTCAGGAGAATCTTCAGCCACCAATCACTATCTCAGTTGACTTTACAGATTCCTGGAAATAAGAGCCATTATTTAGTTTTGCTAGATATAAATGTAAAACTGATATTTCAAATCAGGCAACTAAGAATAAAGATTATGGTATTTCTTAGTCTTAAACACAGAACTAATAAATTCACCATGCTAATGCATATTGGTGAATTCCCATCCATATTCATTTAATATATTAATAATCACATAGTAATGATAATTGCAATAACAATAATGTATAAAGTGAAATTAAGAATTTAATTTTTGATTCTTTAAATCTGCAAAAAATATCAAAAGATCTTTAATTAATAGCAAACTCTTTTCTACAACTATGTTAAATCCAGAGATTAAAATGTATACATAAACAAGATTAAAAATGAATCCTAGATATGATATAGAATAAAATATTTTTATCTAATAACAAAATAATATATGCCAATAGCTGTAATATAATAATATAATCATATCATATAAAAGCTCTTTTCGGCAATTTTTAAATTTTTGCCCTTTTCAATATGTCTTGGTTAACTACAAAAAAACCTATATTGCATACATAGTGACATCTATTAAATGGCTCTATATAAAATTAACACAAGCCTATAATTTATGCGTTAATATCTTTATAATAACACATTATATAACCCTTCATTCATTTTTCATTATCCAAATAGTTAAATTAATTGACCTTTTATAAATGTTCATACAATTATTTCTGTTATATTTAATGTAATTAGTTTCATATACCTTCTTTCTATTAATTTCTTTAATATAATTTAATGGACTTATATTCTTAACACAATCTATTTTATGTCCATATTTTAAGTAATGAACATATAATGCAGATCTGTCATCTCTTCCATTAGTAGCATTATTATGTTCTTTAGCCCTTTCTTCTAATTGTTTTGCCGTATGTCCATAATAAACCATACTGCAAACCCCATAAGTAATTTTATATACTATACCCTTTTTAAATTTTATATCATCTTTTATTTTATAATTCCCTATTAATATATCAAGATTTTTACTGTTTGACCATTCTATTTTAATATTTTTATCTATATAATTTTTATTTTTTAATAATGTATGATAAATTTTCGGAATATATGAAAGTTTTACCCATTTTATATTTTCTGGTTCACTATTATTACCTAAATTATATTGTTTATAATTAAAGAATATATTTCTAATGCTTCTAGGGTTATATCCATAACTAGTATATAACTTTATAAATTTCTCTTTTTGCAAAGTAATCTAATACTTTATTTTAACATCAGTTTCTATAATTGTAAATCCAATTTACAATTATAGAAACTGATGTTAAAATAAAGTATTTAGATATAGAGATAGATGATAATAACATAATTACATTAAAACACTTCATAAAAGAAGATAAATTAAGGAAAATAATTTCTATGGATTCGCAACAGGCATGGATACAAAAAAAATGACAGTTATTAAAAATAAAAATGATAAATATAACACGGATAGGAAGATAGCTACTTTGCAAAAAGAGAAATTTATAAAGTTATATACTAGTTATGGATATAACCCTAGAAGCATTAGAAATATATTCTTTAATTATAAACAATATAATTTTGGTAATAATAGTGAACCAGAAAATATAAAATGGGTAAAACTTTCATGTTCCTGAAATTTATCATACATTATTAAAAAATAAAAATTATATAGATAAAAATATTAAAATAGGATGGACAAACAGTAAAAATCTTGATATATTAAGAGAATTATAAAATAAAAGATATAAAATTTAAAAAGGGTATAGTATATAAAATTACTTGTGGGGTTTGCAGTATGGTTTATTATGGACATACAGCAAAACAATTAGAAGGGCTAAAAAATATAATAATGCTATTAATAGGAGAGATGACAGATCTGCATTATGTTCATTACTTAAAATATGGACATAGAATAGATTGTATTAAGAATAAAAGTCCATTAAATTATATTAAAGAAATTAATAGAAAGAAGGTATATGAAATTAATTATATTAATTATAACAGAAATAATTGTATGAACATTTATAAAACACCAATTAATTTAACTAATAATTGGATAATGAAAAATGAATGGAGGTTATGTTATTATAAAGATATTAAAGCATAAATTATAGATTTGTGTTAATTTTATATAGAGCCGATAGATGTCACTATGTATGCAATATAGGTTATTTTTGTAGTTAACCAAGACATATTGAAAAGTGCAAAAATTTAAAAATTGCCAAAGAGCTTTTATATGTTATGATTATATTACAGCTATTGTCATATATTATTTTGTTGTTAGATAGATATTTTATTCTATATCATATCCAGGATTTATTTTTAATTTGCAAAAGCAAAATACTGATAAAGATTGCTAAGAAATCAAAACTATAAAATTAATATTAATAAAAGTATTGTAGAAAATGCAAAAAAAAATGTGCAGATTTACATAATATCAAAGTGTTCAAATATATTGTTTATAAAAGATATAATTATTTTTAAAATATCTATAACAAAAAAGATTTTAAAATATTATTTCAGCCTTGATTTCAATTTAGACATAATTTGAAAATTAATTAATAATATGAGAATAAATGGCTGCAGAAAGAAATTTCCTCTTAAATAAAAAGTGATTCCGGGATTCTTCTTTAAGATTTTGAAGAATCCAAGCAGAGAAAATTCCTAATGCTCATTCCATATGTTTTTGTCATTATAGTTATTTTTAGTAGTTAAGATTTTACTTCATTAATGTTTAAAATAAATTAATATATATATATGTGCTCTGTGCACAGATAATGAAGCTATTAATTGTCTGTGAAATTATTAAAATTTACCGCCAAGCGCTTTCAGGACAGTTTATAGTCCCATATTCATGACGACTTGTATTCGATTAATAACTATATTAATGCAAATTTATATGCAGATGTTACGTAGACCATTTTTGAGATAAGGAAAAGCAGGCCTCTTCTGTTGATTGCTGATTTTTTTACGTTTGGTGTCATTTGTTTCAGAGCAAATGACACTGGCTGTGGTGGGTAAAGTGTATCCAGTGGCTCTTTCGTGCTCAACGAAAACTGAATTACCTTCAAGATTTGTTTTGGTTTTGTTATAAAGGTATCAGTGTTGAGCTACTCTGGTGGCAATGTTAATTTTGGTCTCTCCATAATATATTGCCATACAATTTCTTTGGGGGCAGGTGATTTTGTACACAACTTTAGGGGTGAGTTCAGGTTTGATCCTGTCTTTGGTGTTATTTATCAGTCTATTGGTGTTGGGAGGTGAACGGAAAGCGACTTAAAAGTCACTTCATAGTTTATTGAAGTTTTTTGCTGTTGAGTGAATGTATGGGATTAGGATTCTCGTTTTCTTTCTTGTAGTTGTGGTTTATTTTATAGAAGAATTTGTTGACTTTTTAGTATGTAATTATTCATGAACATGGATCGAATGTTCATCAATATGCATCAGTCAGCATGGGAGTTTGTTTTTTTATCTGAGTTTAAGGCCAAGAAAAGTCAATCGTCTCAGTTGCCCGATAGTTTTTGTCTGAAACAGATAGGAGTATGAATGTATTTGAATAACTTCCCTTTTTTTTATTGGGATATTTACAATTGTGATGACAGACACAATTAAATTGTTTCTCTTGTTCTCAGAAGACTATAAAATTGACAAAAGCAATGATTGGTTGCGTGATGAGAATCCAGGCTGCCATTTGATAACCTTTTATTTAGCAACTGATCATTTTTATGAAAAAGGCTATATGAATTAAAATATGACTAATATTAAATGAGACAATTTGAAGGTGAAGAGGCAATTAATTTAAAAAGGAAGCATATACTTTAGTATAAAGGCACAAATATTGGAAGCACAAATGGAGTGGTATTCATTGTAAATAAAAAAATGGAAGAACAATATTGTGAAATTGGTGATTTATCAGATAAAACAGAAAAATATTCAATTTGATGAAAGATACCAAATACAAATAATTCAGAACAAGTTCTCATTGTAATAATTAGATTTTTATATAGATGTATAATATACTGTTAATCATACCAAAGGAAATTTTAAAATTGTCATGGGGAAATTTTTAATATTAAAATTGATAAAGATAAAAGTATTGTAAATTTAGCTATAGTGATAAAAATGAGAGAGCACAGAAATAGATAAAGAAAAATTACATATTACAAAATTCTTTATTTAAAAAAAAAGTTGAATAGAAATAGCCATAGAAGATATAGCAGAATTAGGTATTTTGATAATCGAAAATTCATGTTAGGATTGCAGTGATTCAACACAGAAAGTAATCAGTTAATGAGATATACAATACATATAAATGCAAAATTTGTCTATATAAAAACTTTTAAAAAAAAAAAAACCCTCCTAAAACATCACATGATCATCATTTATTATGCTTATACAAACTGTTAAAACAGCAGCAAATTCTCCATACAGTAATGCCACCCAATACAAACCATAGTAATCAATAGATGCTAAAAAGTTTTAACATCAAAATTGTTATCTAGTGCCTACTCATCCAATATCCCCAGACTAGTTTTATACCTAACTAAATAAATAAAAGATGGCCACTGGAAGTTTGCATTAGATCCAAAGATCTAGATGCAGTGCTCTCAGATACAAAACTCCTCACTGATGAAAGCCACAAGTTAGAAACTAGTCTGGGGATATTGGATGAATAGGTACTAGCTAGATATTTTATGCAAAAACTTTCTAGCATCCATTAATTACTATATCTTGCACTGGGTAGCACTACTGTAAGGAGAGTTTGCTAATATATTTTTTTTAAAAAAAGTTTTGACAATTGATATTCCTAATTTTAAGAAATATTCAAATGAAATTTAAATTACAACTTGCTAATCATTTTGAAGTATTGACAGAATTTGAAACTGATTCAAACTTAATTGAGAAGATAACAGACATTCTATTGAAGAGCTGTAAAAAAGACAGCTGATATGAATGAAGTAACAATTTAACATTAATTTTCTACTAACATGACAATATATATAAAAAAGCAGAAATATGAAAAAAAATTTAACTGATCTCTTAAAAATCGAATATATAGTTTAGTAAAAATATGAAAAAGAGCTAAAAGATATATAAAAAATATATAACTGTGAATCGGCAAGGAAAACTATAGAAAAAAACAAAAGTATAAAATTCCATCTTGGTATTAGAAGAAAAGTTCTTTCAGCAATAAAAAGGAAAGGTGAAACTATTAATAAAAAAAGAGATGACATCATGAAATATCTAAAAGAATTTTACAAAGAATTGTATACTAATAAAGAACAAGAAAACAAAAGATCTATTATAATTAGTACATCTGAAATGCACAGTACTTTAAAAAAAGTGAGACATGGTATTAAATCTGAAGAATGCAAAGTTCCAAGAAGTAATAGAATTATTGATATTTTAAAAGCAGGTGAAGAAATATAAAAATTATTGGCAAAATAATATACTAAATGATAAAGATATGTCAAATGATTAGAAATGTGCAGTAGTGATACTGATATTTAAGAAAGATAATCAAAATAATATTAAAAATTACAGAATTATCATTCTTCTATAAATTCTACATAAAATGTTCATGAAGATAATTACAGTTTATCTACAATGACTATTGGATTCAAACCAACCAAAAAAAAAAAAAAAAAACAAGCTGGATTTAAATGTGACTTTAGTATGGATAAAATTCAAGTATTGAGAGAAATTATTGAAAAAAACTAATGAACATGAATTATCATAATGTTTTGGATTCATACTTGATGAAAGGCATTTGCTTTTATAAGTATTTCATAGTAATTAAAGCTTTTAACTATCAGGTCTTGCATTGGTGGTCGAGAGGTCAGTGCGACTGCCTTGCACTTGCAGGCAGTTTCCTGGGTTGCGGGTTCGCACCCCGGCCGATGCTATGACACTTAAAAAAAAAAAAAAACTATCAGATCCAAGATATTGTTATATTCTTAAGAATTTTATTAACATGCGAAAGCAATGATTAGATTGCATGATAATATTAAGAAGATTAACATTGATAAAGTTGTATGGCAGGGTGATTCCATATTGCCAAAACTTTTTACTGCAGTTTTAATTAAAATAAATATTATGTGGATTAAAATGGGAAGCTAAGGAAATAAAAATACATGAAGATTATTTAAGTCATGTAGTTTTTGCAGTGATATAATTGTTTTTGCAAATAATGCATTACAGCTTCAAAAAATGCTGCAAGAGTTATCAGATAAAAAAAACAAAAACATAGGCTTTATTGCTTGGAAATTCATAAGAAGTTTAAGTGCCAGACATGTGAGCACCAGAATCTATCCTATGACTTCCTGATCCCAAATCAGATGCTCTACCAACTATGCCAAACCATATAAAGAAAAAAAAAACATAGTTTATTGCTCAGGAGTTAAAAAGTTCGAGCAGCAGATCTGTGAATACCTTCTAATCCCAAGTTGGACACTCTATCAACTGTGCCAAACCATGCAGAATAAAAAAGGCACATGACTTTATTTCTCAGAAGAAATTTGAGAGCCAAACCTGAAAGAGCCAGAATCGATCCTGGGATCAACTGATCCCTACACTCCACTAATTATGCCAAACCATGCAGGGTAGATTAAAATAACAAAGGAAGACTAAATATATTAAAAAATAATAAATATTGATAATCATAAATTAGAAGAAATTAATAATTACAAATATTTTGGTCAGATTAATAAGTGGAAATATAATGGATGAACACATGTATAGAGTGGTTTTGGTAGAAAATGATTTTATATTAAAAGACAATATGCCTATATTTCAAAAAAAGTATGGAGAAATAAATGTTGGAAGTAACAATAACAAATCAAAAGAGAAATATTTGGATTAAAAAACAAAAAAGTATTATTAACATTATCCAAAGAATTAGGAGACTGAAATAGAATTGAATGTGACATATTGATGGAAGAGACAATAATAAATGGGTAGATGAAGTTTTACACTGACTTTCAACAAATTGTAAAAGATTTAGATACTGCATATGAAATGAACGGATGAAATATGGAAATGTGTTGATGTGATGTGAAAAGAATCAAAGAAGTCTTGCGTTGTTGGCCGAGAGGTATCGCAGCCGCCATGCAAGCAAGTAGTTGGTTGCAGACGGGTGTGGGTTCGCGTCCCGGCAGATGCTATGACATATGAAAAAAAAAAAAGAATCAAAGAAAAAAGATTAAAATTGGATTTTCATTATGAAATAGATTGATGTTTGAAAATAATGTGAAAATAATGATATGAGTAGACATGTACAAAAATAAAAGATATTTTAATTATGTTTATATATATGCATATAAATAATAACAATAATAAAGCATATGAAATATATAAAACAATTTTATTATATATATATATAATTTGATATATATAGTGCATTTATATATTTATGATCTGAAGGAGTGTATAAAGGGTAGATTAATACTTATATATACATTAAATATATTGTTAAAATAAAGATTTTCATGGTTATAGATATAAATGACATTATCTGTGTTTATCCATTATGACTCTTAACGACATTTTGTCTGGATTGCACCTGCCTATAAAAATATTGTAGAAGTGCTGTAAGCATTGACTTACAACATTAAATATTCAACCAACAGAAAAAAAAACAGAAAAAATTAAAATATAAATATGGGAGTGAAATGATAAAATATATATATATAATCAAAAAGCTACTGGGATTAATGGGTTTTTTAAAAAAAATTGAATGGAAGATAGTTTACATGTGTCATCAAGTTTGTTAATGCAATTTTTGTTAAGAATCTCAATGACTCTCAATTTTTTTTTAGGCAAGAATGTCAAATTTCAATGATTCTAGAGTTTGAAAAATCTAAATTATCAAGAGAATACTACTTATCTGCATTAGCATGTTCATCTCTCATGGCATTAATATGAAGATGGCTCATACTCACATAAGAGGCTCCATAAACTCCACATGAAATTGCATAAATTCCATGGGTCTCAGGAATGGTAGAGATCTTAGACCTGGACAGAATGTTACCAATTTTTTAATTAGTAGTATATACCATTTTTATGTCATAATGTTTTAGAATATGTCCAATACTGTCTATAGTTCCTTTTATATAAGAAATACAGACTCTAATAGTTGTAGTTTTTTTCTTCTCTTGTTAAAGTCTTCCTTATATAAAATGAACTACAGACAGTATTGGTTTATTCTAAAATGCTATTGACATATACCACTAACTATAAAATATTCTGTCTAGGCCTAAGATCTCAATCACTTTTGAAGCATGTGGAGATTGTATAAGTCCAATGTGGAGCATCTTATAAGGGTTGATAGAACTCATTATTATCAATATTCTCAATTCTATGAATACTGATCATAATATAGATTTTTCAAACATTAGGATCATATCCAGATACGACATGATCCTTCAAAAAAAAAAAAATCAGAGAAATCATTGATATCCTTAAGAAAGCAGGTTATATCAACAATCATGATAAGTAAATTTCCATATTCTACAATTGAGTCTTTAATCAAGTTAAAGATCAATGCTTATTTTTTTGTGATAACATTTATTACCCAGTTGATAACTGATAATGATCCAACCGAAAAGTCAGTATGATGATAGTGCTATGAATTATACATGGATAACTCGAATAATATGTCATCTATATTAAATAAATTTTATCCATATATTTTAGCATTATTATTTCATTAACATCCTCAGATAGATTATATCTTGTATTCTATATGTTTTATAGAAAACATATAGGTTTAGAAATAATTATGCAGTATTTAAAATTTAATCAAAATTATAGATTTTTACCAATCTATCTATTTATAAAATCAGATATTTAAATTCTTGGATAATTAAATATGATTTAACTAAAAAGGTATTTTTGTTAATTTAAATTTCGCTCTATTCTATAGTAACAGAATATTGTATGTATATTATTAATGCTAGAAAGCAGATTTTTAATGCCTAAGAGTTGCTTCAAAAAGTGTCCTGTGATTAATCATTTAATAATTATCAGGGATAATTTATTATTACTTTTAGTCAATCTTTAATAAAAAGTATTCTAACAATTTGTTTTCCTGAAGGTTTGTGATGATGGTGTTCTGGTTGTATTTTTATATTGGACTATTTCCATCATCTAATATGAGTATTAAATGCCTTTAGAAAAATTTTACTTTTATTTAAATATTCCAAATACATTCCACTGTTAGTAATAGCACATAGTATATGCACAACGTTTTGAAAGGTATTATTCTCTCCTCTTCTTCATGTGTTGCTGGCCTGTGTGATTCATTATATTGAAAAATAAATAACATAATATTAGAGCACATGTGGCATTTAAAATTTATAGTCAAGTTCAATTTTTTTTTAATGCTGATATACACTAAAAATTTTCTCCCTCTTGATATATGTGCTCAAAAAAATTGAAATTTTTCATTTTTACATTTGATAATTTAATTACTAGATAACAAGACATTCAACTTTTTGATATTCATACACAAAGCAACTCAGATTTTTAGTTTTGGATCTACCATTTAGTGTGTATTGATAACTCACTCTTACATGATTGGTTCTAGAGTAGAGTGATATAGTAAACTGCAGCCATTAACACATACATATACGCCCACACAAATATACTAGTGTATTTTTCATGGCAAATTTGGAATGACACTCAGTTGATAAAGATCTTAGTCTGTTCAAAAAATAGCACTGAATGTGAAGATAAATTTAAAAATGAACAGAATCATGCATGTATTTACTTTTCATTTGTTTACTCAATATAATTTGCCAATTATTGACTTACAGTACGTATATGTATGTAAATATATATAATTCATGTAAAAATGTATCCAATCACAGATAGTTAATGTACAATATACTATTATATATAATTATGTAAAAGATATCAATAATTATTAATTTCAAAAAATAAATAACACTATTTATAATTATGCATTTTGTTAAGTAAAAAGCACCCTTTTTCCAGCTAAGGTTGTAAAAAAAAAAAAGACATTGATTATTACCTATGCAGAATATAATTATAAGTGAATTTGTTAATTATAAAGAGCAGCACATTTAATAACTATGTGGGTTCTAACTTTCACACATTAAAATAAAGCAAGTAACATTTGCTTAATATAAATAACATTCAGGCCTATAGATTAGTGAAGGTAAGGGTTGGCAAAACTGATGAAACCCTTGCAAGCCATGTATTATTATAGTTCGGTAATTCAGAATTTGGCTATTATATAAAATCATCTTAGTTAAATTGCTAACAGAGAGTGCTTAAATAATCCCATTTTCATAAAAACTTTATATATATAATGAAAAATCAATATCCTTCTTTCATATTAAATAAACATACAAATTTAGATTTAAATAAATTTATTTTTTATAGAAAAAAATTGATTTAAAAAATACAAGACTAAATTATTTATTCAACAAAACAGGGTTCACAAAGGGAAGACATTTCAGTAAAAAAAGGCGGCTACTGCATAAATAAAACAAATACAAGTTAAATTTTTAAAAAAAAAAATAAACAAAATAAATAGCCATAATTCAAAATTTTAAATACAAAAATTATTAAAGCACATAAAAGATAATGCATTAACAAATGATAATTTTCCATTTGCACTAACAACATTTTTAACTGTTAAATATATATTACAAATGGGAAGCAAGAAATCAATGCTATGTCCAATACAAAAAAAAAAAATCAACAATATCATAAGATAATTTGAACATTTTTCAGATATTTTATCAAAATAAAAACAAATAATAATAAGATATAAAAAAAAAAATTTACAAAAGTTATTATATTAATAAAATAGTATATATATTAAAAAAACAAACAAACAGAATATTAGAATATATATATAAGCTATTTAGCCACACAAAACAGTAATGTGTATGTGGATTCATATATATTCTGTTAAAAAATATCTTAATGATTGTAAAAAAATAAGTGTAATTTTTCTTTCCTTATGTAATTTGTTTGCTATTTATTACTTTAAACAAACCATAATTCTTAACAAGAATTTCAATCTAACTTCCTTCTAAGAACTGTACATTATGTAAAATGAAGTTGAAAAAAAAAAAATCATTTGAAAGACACGAAAGAAACTTCAAAAACAATTCTAAAATAAACAAAGAAAACAATCATTATTACCATTCATACAACAGTATCATTTGAAATATGGTTATGATTGACATATTATTTGTCATGTGTACATCATTTCTGCCATTTTTGACATTTTTTTGGGAATATGCACAAAGTCTTCAAAATATCCTGCTAATTCATCAATTGTAATATCATCCATTCTTGCCTGCTGAGAGCAAGTCCGTGAAGAATTTGAAGAGAGAGAAGTTGCTGAAGTAATTGTAGTACAATCATCACCACTAGGTGCCAATATTTGAGATATTTTACAACTATTATTATTTGAGATGTTTTTGCTTTGGTTGTCAGTTCTATAATTGGGAAAATGGATTTTATTACTGACATTTTTTGATTGTTTAATATCATCACCTTGAGATGCAACAAAATGAAAATCTTTTAATTTTTGAGAATTTGATTTGCCAAAAATTTCCAAAGAATTAGTTCCAAGTGAAAATTTATCTCCAGAAGTTTCTTCACTCTTTGAATTACATGAAGTTAAAGAAGTTCTGTCAGTTTTCTTTGGAATTAACTTAAGTTTTGGATCTTTGATAATTATTTTTTCTCTATCATTTAACTTCAATCGAGGAGAATAAATGAAGAATCGACGTTTTGGTAGCAATTTGACACGAGCAAAGTTCAAATTTTGATCTACATAATTAAATTTTGTTTTATTTATCAAATTGCATGAACATCCAGATTTCAAGCATTCTACTTGTGATAATGTCAATTTGTCCATGGATAAAATGCTTGATGTATCATAGGGTTCCGTTCGAACATGAGGCCTGGAAAGCCTCATTTTCCCTGATGATTGAGAAATTTCTTGACAGTCACTATAATAACAACAAAAAATATAATTTATTAATAATAATTAAACATATATATAATAATTAATAAATAAACAGTTACATAAATGTATTACTTTAATTGTTAAGAATGAAATAATTTATGAAAATCAGATTTTCATATACTTTTCATACCATCAATGAATAAAACAAGCATAAACAGATGCTTGTACTGTTTAATGTTAATTAAGATCAAACATTTTTATATCCAAACCTCATGTTTCATTTGTTTGAATGCATTTAATATATTATGATGGTGTTTAGCTGCCATTAATTTATAAGTAGTTTATTTAGGGTAAGTTATTTATTATTAATAATATTGAAAATAGTATCTCCTAATCATATTCTTTAAATGTATTAAAAAAAATCACTATATAATCAACTCTAGTACATGCCTACATACATATATAATTAAAAAAATACCTTTCTTGGAGAGACTGTTGTTTATCAAAATCTTGTGCAAATGTTTCTTCTCTTCTAAAAATTCAATAAATAAAATAATTAAAATAATATTTTCTGACAGAATTCGTTCATACAAAAAATATCTAAGTAAATAGCAGTGTAATGAATCTATGTGAAAATATTAGATTACTGTTATAAATGCTTCCTAGCTAACTTTTAAGATTTTTATTAGAAGATTTACTAAATATTGTTGAACAGTCAAAAATATCTGCTAACATATAATATATAAAGTGTTGCATTGTATAAAGTATATAGAAAAAAATATTTTCATTATTCGTAATAGTAAGGATTAATATTAATAAATTAACTTTCTTACTTGATGCAAAATCTATCAATACTTGTTTTGGACATAAATGCCTCTTATCAAGTGGCTTTAAAGAACCTGATAATCACATCATCATAGCAATGACATTATTATTTAAAAATTCACAAATATGATGTTTGATGTTAAAGTTTGACATTACTATGTTGATATGATTTCTGGACCCTTCAAACTTACTTGATAAAATTTATTATTATCTGAAACATGTCATGTGAAGAATGGTTGATTTTTTTTTGCATCATGAACCAATGTGTAAAGTAAATGATATAATATGAAAAAATATACAATAAAAAATGGAATGTAAACAAAATAAAGACATTGATCCACTAATCACATCAAGAGTTGTTTGCATTTCTACACGGAATAAAATAATATAAAATTTGAACAATGTTAAACAAATATTAAGCTATGTTTAATATAACTGCAAGTTTTCTTAAAGATGTCACAAAGGACATTAGACTTTCATTCTTATAAAAATAACCTTTAAAGTTTCAGCAACATTTGAATCAGAGTATCATAAAAAATGTGAAATCATTCTCATAAATTGGAGCATTAGCATCTTTGAAGAAAACAAGGTTGCACCACAGAAATGAACCTAGTCTTCAAAATGTTAAAATAGTCTGTAGCTATGATGTATCCATACAGAGCTATGACATTGCAGAGAGACCTTTCCAGTGATTGGGAAAAACACAATTACTGATTTGCTTGATCACGATTAGTTTTCTTATCAAATAATATCAGTCATCTTGTATTGTAGCACTGACATCAGTAAGTTATATAATAGACTGACTGTGAACATTATGCTTCTAAAGCTCATGAGCATCTGTTTTAGCATCAATAGAAGGTTTATACAAGTCAGCTTCTGCTATGATTATCCTCATCTATAATCTTTGTAATATTTATTTCATCTCACTGCAGTGATATTATATTTTTATTCTTCATCTTTAATGAGTAGAGTCATCATTCCTAAAACTGTCAACCCTAAAATACAGAACATTTTATGTTTTAATCATTGATATTCCAGGCAATTGGATACCGATCATTAGATACAGTTGAAACTTAATCAGAAGGAACAATTACTCTTGCAGTTTTAACATTGACATTAATTTCCTGCTAGTAGCCTTTATTCTTTAAGCTACTATCTACTTCAGGATATTAAAACATTATTTCATTCAATTCTTGAAATTCCTGACTAATAACATAATATATCACTGCCAGGCATAAAACTTCTAGGGGTTAAAATAAATTGTAATAGAAAATAATATTTAGATATGATTTGATGTCTTCATTATTTCTTTATTGATCACTTTAATACAATGACACTAATTCTCTTTTTTGCATCTTGTCAAGTAATTTTACTTTTTTCTAAAATGTTTCAGCTGAATGTGCAGCATTCATCAGAGATCTATAAAAATTTAATGATACTATATTGCATTATAAGTCTATATATCAACTTCAAATACATTTTACTTTTGGATGGATTTGAAATTGATGTTGAACATCTTATAAAGCAATGTCATACTATATAATATATAAAGATTTACAAATCTTGATAAGGTTGCAGGTTCAGCTAAAACAGAATAAATGAAAGCAAAAAAAAAAAATGATGTAATTATTGTAAAAAATAATTAATAATCTAAGTTAATCTTTGTTGTGTAAGTTAATCTAAGTTTGTAGCAGATACAGACAAATGAAAAAATATTTTTCTTCGTATAAAACAAAATCAAATTCACTGCAATAACCACCTACTGATCTCAAATATAACTGTCTAAGAACTTTTTAAATGTATTAAGAAAGCCATAAATTCTCAGAAAATTTAATATATAAATGCCTGGTGCCAAAATAAACAAAATATGATTAAAAACCATATGGTGACAAATATTTAGTCCAGAAAAATCTCAGACTAAGTACTTGAAATTTGTGCGTCATAATAGCACGATACTTATAACATCTTCACAACAAGTAGAGATTTTCAAGTTATCCATATCTGTTGGTCAAAGAATGGAATAATACAAAAAAACCCTAAAAATGATTTCTCAAAGTTATTCCAACTAACACATACCCATGCACACATACACAATTTAAAATGCAATTTTTTGAGTGTTCTAAAAGTCATGCTAGACTGTTTTAAATAGTCAAATGTGGCATGGCAACACAGCAAAAAAAAAAAGACCATGAACAAATTGTCTTTAACAGTCAATATATGGAGACATAGAAGAGATATTAATACTTCAGCAGCTTATCATAAAAACATGATATTTAACCTCCAGAAAAAAACACACATAACAAAGATAAGTATTCCATGGCCTTCTTAGTTATTAAAAACATTAAAAAAAACCCATCATATTTTAGGTAGTATATGCAACAGGCATGTCCAACTTATGGATACAATCTGACTAAATTATGTGACAATATAAAATTTTTCAATGATTACAATTCTGTTTTCCATAGTTTACTGATGCTGCATTATTTACGTATGTAATCTTTTGAAAAAGATGCCAGGGTCAAAGTCTATAGTATAAATAGAAAAATTGTTCTATACTAAGTTGTAGAATATTATTTAAATTTTCATTAAAAAAACCTGAATACATGATTCCACTATACGATCTCAATGTTTATTTACAATTTTATAATTGAATTCATGCTAGTACATATCCCGAACAACAGTATATAATTTTACTAATATTTCATAAATTCTGTATTAAAAAATAAGCAACATTCAAATAGATTAATTAATTAGTATAAATCTGTAATAATAAGCTTATTTATTCTTTGAGAGTTTATATACCCTGTTGATAGATGACTCCATGTAAAAATCTTAGTTGGAACCCAAACATTAGTCTCAACATAAAAACTTAAAATAATGTTTGAAAAATATAATATTATGATGTATTAAATTAAGTAAAATATATTTAATTCCGATATTCTATTTTAAAAGTTATTAAACTATTATTCATGAAATTTATTTTAAATATTAAATCAAAATACTTGGATAAAATTATCATATATATCACGCAGTAGAGCATTTCTATTCAAAAAAGCTCTACGAGATAATTCTTTAAAAAAAGTGATTAAAAAATATACCAATTTATTTCCAATATATGAAATTTCAGAGTGAATAACAGTCTCAAATCACCATAGACAAGCAGTAGTATGGTACTTTTTAAAAAAAGCAGTTAATATAATTTGATCACAAATGTTTTTTGAGACTCTATAAGTAAAAATATATAATATTATAAGATATCTATATAATTAAAAAAAAATTTAAAAAGCAATAGAATATAAAATTAGATTTAAAAAAAAAAAAAATTTCATGTAATTCACTAAACTAATGAGACTAATGATTATCAAATTCATTTTCAAAGAGAATATATTAGATATGAGTTACTAAAAAAAAAAAAAGGAATGCAATAAAAAAAATATGTCTACTGAAAAATATACTCATATACAAAGATATATTTATATTTATTGTTAATGCATACTAAACACAATAATGAGTAAAATATTAAAAACTGTAAAAAAAAAAAATGAAAAATTTTCAGTTTCTTTGTCTTTGTTTAAACCAAATAGGTTAGAACTATTAAATTTTAAAAAAACTTTTTTCTGTTTCTTTATCTTTCACTAAAAAAAATGACTTCATCTAAGATTACTAAATGTAATCAAATCTGGAAAGATGTTAGTTTCAATCATTGTGCATGAAACATTTGTTCTTTGATTGATGATCATATAATAAGATAATTAGACAAATTACTTTGCAATATACATTTATTATTTCAAGTATCAATCTTTTTAATTGTCTTTGCAGTGATCTCAACCAAGTAAATATAATTATTGTTTGCTTTATATTAATATCACAAAATGATTCAATTTTTCACACAATATGTATCAGAATATAGTTAGAAAAGAGAAAAAATGTAAAAGTATATCTGCTAGAATTTTAGATATTAAAATGGTAAATAAACAAAGGTAATAATGATTAGTATTGAGTGGAACAAATGATGTTATAAGTGCACTGAAGAATCAATAAAGTATTCTGAGGATATGATTTTGAGTTTGAAGTAAAAGAATGAGAAGATAGGATAATGGGGTTATTATTAAAGTTTATTTAATACTAAAACAATTTTAAATAAGATTTGTAGAATTAATTTGGTAGTTAAAATGTTTGTGTTACAATAGTTAGTGTTAAATTTTTAGATATGTAGACTGTCATTTAAAATATATTATTTAAAAGGGATGGCCTATATTTATTAGAGAGAGGGAATAAAATATTAGAAAAATTAATTTAAAATAAATTTTATTCATCCATTAAACTAAAAAAAAGATGTGAGATATATATTGTAATGGAATAAAATGAATATAGTTTTAATTATCATCAGGCCCCATAAATTGGGGCAAGCCAAAATCTGTGATGGTATAAATAAATACAATAATTATTATATGCCATGAAATGAGCAAGCTAAATCTCTGACAGTATAAATATTGTTTTAGGAAATCTGGTTAAAATCTATAATGGTATAAATATGAGTAAGTCACCAACTATTATCATAAAGAAATCTACAAACCATCACTAAATAAATAACTTATCACATTTGAATAATACTAATTTTATAATAGTATAATACAATTGTATATTCTAATTAATAATTTTATAATCTAATATTCAATTATAACAGCATGAGACATATATGAAAAATAGTAAAGAATATAAATTATAAAACATAAAATACGTTGTATGCCAATTTATTTATTTAAATAACCAATTAATGCTTGAGATCTTAGATTATTTTTTAATCAATAA
Organism: Epiperipatus broadwayi; assembly: GCA_028023455.1. Taxonomy (NCBI): domain Eukaryota; kingdom Metazoa; phylum Onychophora; class Udeonychophora; order Euonychophora; family Peripatidae; genus Epiperipatus; species Epiperipatus broadwayi. Next base: position 1,492,295 of record JAQFVV010012587.1, read on the forward strand.
AATTTCAATAAGAAAATTATTAAAATAAGATAATAAATTATTAAAATATATAAATGTTTATTTACAAAAAAATCAAGTCAGATGTCACATGACCTAATTTAATAAGCTTGTATTTACAAATGTTATCTATAGAGCTCACAAAACAAGCTCTTAACAAGCTTTGTAGAATATCCTCGACCTCAGACCAGTTTCTGCTACTGGTGTCCTCAGTGAGGTGCTAGGATATTCAATCATTAGATTAAAAATACTAGGACAAGCCCAGCACTTTATCTAATGTATAGCTATTAAGTAGAAAATCTGAAATTTTCAGACATCGATATTTCTCCAATCCAGCTATCTAACTTAAATAGCCATATGGGACTGAACTAAGTTCAGATACACCATATATTAAGAGCTCTAGCAATATAAAATTGCCAAAGCCATCATAGCAAAAAATAAAATTACAAAAAAATCAAGTTGTTTTGAGAGCTCTGTATATAACATCTGTAAATACAAGCTTATTAAATTAGGTCATGTGACATCTGACTAGATTTTTTGAAATTTTCTTTTTTGCTGTGATGGCTTTGGCATTTTATATTGCTAAAGCTATTAACATATGGTATGTGAATTTAGTTCAGTCCCATATGGCTAATTAAGTTAAATAGCTGGATTGGAAGACATATTGATGTCTGAAAATTTCAGATTTTCTATTTAATAGTTATACATTATATAAAGTGCTGGGCTTGTCCTGGTATTTTTAATCTAATGATTGAATATCCTAGCACCTCACTGAGGACGCCAATAGCAGAAACCGGTCTGAGGTTGAGGATATTTTACAAAGCTTATTAAGAACTTGTTTTGCGAGCTCTATATATAACAAATGTTTATTTATAACTAGCTAAATATTTACTATAATAAAAAAAAAAGATATATGTAGAAACTATTTAGGTTAATACCAGAGTATAATGTAGTCAATAAATTAGAAATAACCATAAGATTCAAATTTAGTTAGAAAATTAATAAGAATAAAAAAAATAATAATAAATATATAAATTGATGACTGATAAAATAAGTTAAAGATACATTTTGTTAAAATCTCTAACTTCTGTAATTATGAAATGATGCAAAGAACAATACATGGATAACCAGAAAGAAAATATCTATTTGTATACTTAATACTAAATAAACCTTTCTATATTAAAAAAAAAAACACCAAAGTCTGTTTTAACTTGTTTCTTAATAATTTTACAGTTATAAATGAAGGACAACTAATTTAAATACAACTGATATCTTTTACAAACATAAATGAATAATATATTTTATTAAATATAACTAGTTTATGTTTACGTCTTAAATATATGACTTTTCAACTTATAGATAAATAATGAAACAAAATAAACTTTACAAACGTTATATAAAATTAAGATTAAATTTTAATAAACATATTTAAAATTCTATTTTGAAAATTATTTACTTTTCTGTTTGATTAAACTATTTATATAATATCTGGTTTCACATTAAACATATACAAACATAACTATATAATAAAAAAAATATTTATGACCTAGTAAATTTCTGCAAGGATTGTTAAATATTCCTTCAATGTATTATTTATATAAAACACATTTAATACTATCAACACAATAATAATAAAAATATATACTATGCAATAAAAAAATTATAGTTTATAAGTCCTAGTACTTCTCATTAATTCTAATGCAAACTGATAATTATTAAGCAACTACAAAGTTTGTCCAACTTCCAGAAATATTGTTCATAATCAAAATAATTAGTGAAGTAAGCATTTTAAAAATAATATTTTTTAAATATCTAGAATCGAAAATTGTTTTAATTGCATAAACAAAACTATTTACATACACACATGAAACAATTAATTATTTATTCATTTAAGTTTGGGTTGATTGTTAAATGCTTGCAGTAAAATAAAATATGAATAAATGAAATATTAAGAAATAAATCTATTAACACACATTTAATCTATCTAATCTTTTTAAATAATAAAATATCAACTGCATTACAGCATATGATCCGAATGTCCTATTATTTTAGATTCTGCTGTATTATTAGTAACACTTTGTTAATAATGTAAATCAAATGATGCATTCAAAACAATTGATAATAAATAAATCTCTCTATATATAAATTCTTTTTTTTAGAAATAAAATAATTTCATATGTGAACCCAACTTAAGATGCTACAATATATAAAGAAATTAGTAAAAATATAATATCGAAGGTAGATATCAAAAGGAAAAATATTTTTATATTTAGAGATTTGATTATGATAAAAGACAAAATGAATGAAGATAGAATGACAAAGAATATAAGGATATGAAAGAATTTTTTATAGAGGATGTCTGGAAATAGTTATAAAAAAGGAATATTTCGAAGTGGGACCAAGAATGATAATATACTTGGTTTATAAATATATAAGGAGATAGATATATGAATAAATGGAGAGAATTGGAGATTTTTATAGAAGAAAAATTAATCTGTTAGCAATAATGGTGATACATATGAGGTAGGGGGGTGGCTAAATAGATGCGATGATTAAATAAAATTATGACTATATATAATTAATATTAAATATGAATTTTAAAACACCTATAAATATTGCATTAAGGTTTCATACGTAGGTGGTATTTTTTGTATATACACACACACATTTGTAAATAGTAAATCTGAAATGGTTTGAATCTTAATTATATAATTTCAATGAATAATCATTAAATTGCATCTTATCTATAATTTTGCAAACTTAAATTCATTTTCACATTATTGTTTACTTCCCTGTTCTCTTGAAAAATGGTAGACTAAAAAGATATTTATACTTTTAAAAATTACAGTATATTATCAATATCTTTTTATTTTAAAAGAACATGCTATACTTGAAGGTTAAATATGGTACTAACAGTTATCTAAAATGAATTAAATATAGACATAGCCAACTATTAAAAAAATTAATACAATAATTAAATCAACAATTATAATTTATTTAAAAATAGTTAAATATCAACTGGAAATAAGGGCTATCTTCAATAATGTAAAAATTTAAATAGAAAGTACTTGTGCAGAGATACATTTGACAAAAGTTTATGCAAAATGCCATTATTTACCAAAACAAATTTTTAATTTTAGTGAGATGAAACTTGGCTGCATGTAAATTCTTTAGAAAAAAATGTTTCCAACTCTAAAATAACTTTATTAAAACAAATAATATATGTTTATAAATGATATAATTGGGTAAGAATAAATATTACATTTGAATTAAAAGATAGTATAATACTGCTTAGCTATATCAAGGCAATAAAAAATTTAAATTATCATTAATTTATAAAAGTAAAAATCTTTGAGAAATGAAAAATATAAATCTTCATAGCCAGCTATATAGATAAAAAAGATTCCTTAGTTATATTAAATGAAAATAAACAATTTTTTTAATTATAATTTCAATTTTGAATTATTTACTATCTCAACTTTTGAGCAGTAAATGGTTTTCTAATTCATATTTAATTTTTTGCATATATTTTCTCCATGTCTTTATGTATATTTTTAAATAAATATATGTACAGTACAATATTTACAGTATACAACACTTTTTTTAAGAATATTAAGTCAACATAAATATTGTAATTTTGTGTGTGTGTGTTATGTTCCCAATTAAAGATTACCATTTATTCCTAGGACAATTTTGCTCCATTTCATCATAAATTCACAATATTTTTTTTTTTTTTGCTCCATTTCATCATAGACAGATAAATGTTAAATTTTCAATATCTTTTTTTTTTTAATCCTGATTTATTGAGCATCATTAAGACCAGGTTTATAATGCAGCAGTTTTTGTCTGACTGGAAGTCAATCATTTTGAATATTAACTAGTTCTAATTTTCAAATACAATTAAAGCAGAATAATTTTAATCTTTAAAATCTTAAGTAATTAAGAAAATTTAATACAGAAAGAACAGCAAAATAATAATTATGAAGAAATAAATTACAAAATAAAAAATGCTGCTAAAATTAGTAATCTCTCAGCAAATGATGAGACCTTATAATCCTACAATAACACTAGAAATGAAATAATTATGTTGCTAATAATAAAAATCCTCCAAAAAAAAAGAATATACAGGACAATGCAACTTAAAATTATTTGAAAATTATTTAATTTAGGATATAAGATTACTTTCACAAAAATATCTATAGAAATTCCAATCTGCAAATGGATTTGCTTCTATCTTTTGGTTCTGCTGTTTTATATATAAAGTTGACATTTATTAGCCATTAATTATGGTTCACGTTTTATAACTAAACATAACATAACTGAAAATTATGAAAATTTACTTTCAATTATGAAAATTTATTTGTAGAGTAAATACACATAACAAAAATAGTGGCACTGAGCCTGTCTGAAAATAAGCAAATTCAACCAACATCATTGTTGAGTCTAAGTGGGTGACAAATAGTAGAATGATCTTTAACTTATGAGAGTTAACTGTGAAAAATAAACAGTACTCAAACAAAAGTATCTCCAGTTACTTTGTAGAACAGGATGTTGACTAAAGACTACATATCATTTCCGGAAGTCTTTTCTATTTTTCTCTTCTGACTTAAGTGATGTAATTTAGTACAGGGCCCAATAATCTTGAGCCTCTCATATCACTAATAAAATTATGTGTTTATGCAACCACATTTATATCCTTTAATACATGCATAGTAATTCATGCTTCAATTCCCTTTTTACTTTGTTTTTAGTTACAGCCCTCAAAAAATAAAAAGTACAAATGAGGACAGCAATCCCAGATTGTGATATTTATATGAAATATAATTACAAATAAGTCAGAATGGAATTGGATTTGAAACAGGAATTGCAAATTGGCAAAGTTGTGTTTACACAGCCCTATTTAGGGATCATCCTGTCTGGCACAAAAGTGGAAGAGACCTAAACATGATCTTATTCATACAGTCTAGTTAAATTGTTTTGCCTGGTGGATTACTCAAAGTGATACGGATAATACCATTACCAATAGTAGTAAATTACTAAGCAGCAACAGTATATAAGTATTATAAATCTATTTTTTCTCTAAATATAAGTACATGGATTATGCAAATTTTATATGATACAAATTTATCAAAATCTGAATGGAAGACAGCATTGCTAGCTAAGAAACTGTCAAGATTAAAGATCAGTATAACTAAAACTCATTTTCCAGTGGAATGAAATTTAATAGAATAATAGATGACTATAATTTATTTTTTTTTGGAGGGGGGAAAAACAGTCAGGGACTTACATATTGATACTTGCACTCATTTTATTAGTGCATATGCTCCAACATTAGATTCAGAGAATTCAGAAAAAGAAAGTCTTTATTCCTTACTAGATGATATTATTACACCAATACTATTAAAACAGGGATAGTAAACCTGCAGCCCATAGCCAATTCTGGCCCTTGAAAGTTCTCAATTTCTGCCCTGGAACATTTTCAAAAATGTATATAAAATGGCCTTGCATAAAACTTCTATTTAAACACATGTAATGCAACTTATTGAATTAAGAATAAAATATTTTCTCAACTACATCTTTTTCTCTCCAACATTTATAATAGTTCTGGTTCATTCTATCAGCGGTGCAATATTCCAACAAATTATCCACATTGTGTGGTATATGTAATTATGAACTTTATAACACTGATAGTTTATTTTTATAGTGATTTTTCCAGATGAATGAAGATATAGTAACAAAAATTAAACTTCAATTTCATTTTATTATTATTTTGTATTTCTTTTTTTTTATTAGGATGGCTACACCAAGTAAGATAAGAAAAACTGACACAAAAAAATCTCACATTTCAAAAGAAATGGATCAATACATTTTTATTTATAGAAAGAAATAGTAAATTATGTCTGGAAAATATTTCACTTAATAAAAAATGCAATATTAAAGTGCATTATTTATAAAAACATTCTCATTACAACAAAATTGTTGGGAAGAAAGAAATATTAAAATAAAAAACTTGAAAAGGAGCTTTAATAAATGACTCATATAATTCTGTGAAAGCGAATTACATTATTTAAAAAAAAAAATTTGAAACCATTTTCTGAAGGGAAGTTTATAAAGGACTGAATCCTAACAAATATAAAATTAATCTGTCCAGAACATAAAAAGAAATTCAAGAATATAAATATATCATGAAGAATAGTTAGTTACAAGGTGAATTAGAAAAATTGTTATTAATTGTTGAACAGTTATTAATAATAATAATGTTACTTTATTTTTAATTAAAAAAAAAAAAAAGATAACCCTCATTTAAAAAGAAAAACTTGAAATTGGCCTGCCAATTGTAAAGGTTGCCAGTCACGAATGATTAGGAGTAAAGGAATTAAATTTTTGATCAAATGTAGCAGGCTAATTTTTAAGTTAATTTTGAATAGCCTGTAAATAATATTATAAATATCCAAATAACCTAAGGCAAAAAAGTTCCCCCATCACTACTTTAAGAGATTGAATTTTTCTTCTTGGATATTTTAATGCATGTATACATACAAACAAAAGAATTTGACAAATGTTGGAAATAATGGTATTATTGCTATAAACTTAAATAGTCTGATAATATAGAATTTTTGCATAACACAGATTGAGTAGGTGAAAAAAAATTGCTATAAAGGATTGTAAAGATGCATCCACACCTAAAATAATGGCATTTAATAGATGTCATTATAGTTAAAAATAAGAATATAAAAGTTTATATTACATGAGCACATATAAGTGCACATTGCTGAATAGATCATAGATTAGCATGCTCTAAGTTTAAAATGATAACAGTATTAAAAAATAAATCTTATTTCAACCATATTGCCATAAAATTTGATGTTCAATCTTGAGAAGTATATTATTCATGACAAATTTATATTGTTAGTAAACACTAAAATTGTTAATAGGACTTTCAAAATTGTCATGTTATTGATGCAAGGAATTTTCTTACATTGAAACAGGCAAAACTCTCTATACATATTGCCACTCAGTGCAAGCCAGAGTAATTAATGGATGCCAGAAGGCTTATGCATAAAATCCTAAGATATAGGTGCAGTACTCTCAGATCCAAGGCTCCTCACTGATGCAGGCCACAAACCAGAAACTAGTCTGGGGATATTGGATGAGTAGGCACTAGATAGGGATTTTATGCACAAGCCTTCTGGCATCCATTGATTACTCTGGCTTGCACTGAGTGGCAATACGTATAGAGAGTTTTGCCTGTTTTAATAACAGTTAAGAGCAAGCATAAGAAATGGTGATTATGTGATTTTTATTAATTTTCTTACATACTATGAATACAAGTAAATCTATTCTTAGGTTCACTAAAAAAAAATAATCCTAATTTGTTTTCTAACAATCTTATTATTACTGATTTAATTAATGGGAACATGACATTTTCTACTTGGCAGAAAAATAAACTGAATTTGGAAATTCATAAGTATAGAGATTGAATACCATAAGTTCAATGATTGACAAAAAAAATTAAAAATTACTGGTGGATTAAAACTGCAAAGAAGATTCAGACACTCCTGATAGTGATCATTTATATATTTTGATGCACTGCAAAGTACCTATGAATCTCAAAAACAGTATCACATTTTTATTAAATCCAGCAATAGTATTCTCTTATATGATGATATTTCAAATAGGTGGAAGAAGTATTTTGATAAGACTTTTCAATAATAATATAAGAATTAAGATGACAATTTTTAATGATATATCCATTTTATCTACTCATTTAGATTTGGACAAAGATATTTAGGTTAATCAGAATAGCTCTTTATAATCTTAAAAGTGAAATAGCTGCAAAGTCCTACTAAAATACCTAAAGTTTTAAAATATGGAGGTGATACATTAGCTCCAAAAATAATTGAATTTTTTTGGAATACATGAACTATGAAGTTGTGCTGTCTGAGTTTAAAAATGCTTCTATTGTTCCAATTTTTAAAAATTTGGAATAGACAAGACCAATAATTATCATGAAATATCATTATTACTCACTTCAGCAATGGTACTTTCAAAGATTTTATTGAATAGATTGCTTCTTCATAGATGAATGGTTATAAGAGATTTAATATGGTTTTAGAGAATCAAAAAGTATTATACACTTAATTTTCATTACTAGACAAATGCAAGATAAGTGTCAGGAACAAAAGAGTGAATTATATATTGTTTTTAATGATTTAGTCAAAACATTTAACTCGATCAAATTGTTTCATGGCATAGTTTGAAAGTAGTTGATTATAGATCAAAATTTATTCATATTATACAGCTTTAAAATTTATTAAACAACCTCCACATAACCATACATTCTTTTCAAATCATAAGAATAAAGATACAATAAAAGACCAACAACCCTTAAGATGCATTTTGTGCTGAATCAGCACTTATTAGGTGGTCCAGATCACTATCTCTTATACATAGTTCTATTATATGTATGATATTTATCAAAAGTAAATTGTTACACTTTGAATTACAAGTGTCAAATTTACTCCACCAATAACTTTAACACCATTCATTCTGAATAAATACAGTAATGTATATCACTAATCCAGTGTTTCCCAACCTGTGGTACGCGTACCACTGGTGGTACACGAATTGGTGGTACACGAAAAATAATCAATAATGGCGGACATAAAAAAAAAATTAAATCATAAAAATATAGAAACGTTTTTTTCCTATAATTCATAAAAATTATTTTCATTAATAATATTATACAGTAAAGTTGTTAATATGTACAGTCGATAACGTTCTTTAATGTTAATGATAAAATTGAAAGTATGATTAAGAAATTAGATTTTTGGAAACAGTAATATATATAAGTATCGAAAACAATCAACTGGAAGTATTCGAAACTCTACATATTTTTTTGTTTGAAAATAAGGTTAGTCTGTCTCAAGATAAATGAGAAAATATAATAGCACAATTAACAGGATTAAAATTGTCTTTCATGGAATATTTTCCAAAACCCGAAAACACAAATGATAATTGGATTTCAAACTCCTTCTATGCAGAAAATTTTGAAAAAGCTACATCATTATCAATAAAGGATAAAGAAAATTTAATAGAATTATCATGTGACAGAACTTTACAAGTAGAATTCAAACGACACAATCTAATTAATTTTTGGTTAAACATTAAAGAATATGAACAACTTTCTGAGAAAGCTCTTAAATTATTTTTACCGTTTACTAGTACGGAATTAGTAGAAAGAGCTTTTTCTTCATATATTTTTTTAAAAAATAAGTATCGAAACAGATTGAACGCAGCTGTAGACTTAAGGGTATACCTCACATCTTTTGAACCAAATTTCAAAAAATTATGTTGTTCGAAACAAGCACAAAGATCTCATTAAATTTATTTTATAAAAATATTTGATTATGATAAGAAAATATACTAATTGGTTTTTTATAATTTTGTGTTTTTATTAAAACCATTTATTAGTAAACGAAATATGACAAAATAGTAGATAAATAATGAGTCGGATTAAGGCAAATCAATCTAAATTATTTAATTTGAAAGAATGTATCAGAAAAGGATCATACCCAGAAATTAGACTCTCATTAATTCTTGATCATCTATTGTGGATTACTAGATGTAAGCTAGTATTTAATTATCAAAATTTTAATCCTATTAACTTCATGCTGAACAATATAAAGAAAACAAGAACAAGAGATAGCCTGATAATCCCTGAGGTTATTTTTACCATGACTTGGGACATGCTGGATTTATCCTCTCCATGGCCCAACCAATAGCAAGATGCTCCAAAAAAGAGAAAACAGACTCAAATTCGGGAAAACCAAATGAAGGAATGAGAAAACACTTTGAACAAAATATGTACCAAATAATCTTTAATGTAATAATGTAATCTTTAATAAATTATTTTGGAAAAAATATGAAACTTTGAACAAACACATACATATAAATATGTTTCAGTGAGTTTATAATCTGGCGTGACATTTGGGCGTGTTTCAATGTAATTTGTCTCATTATGAGATATGAATACATGCATGGTCACCTTATAATATTTATAATGCAAATAAAATAACACACTCGCAATAACAAATTTCACGAAATACAATCATTTTTACGAAGTGGTACAATTTAGCATGATGTACTACCAAGTGGTATGCGAGCCAAAAAAGGTTGGGAAACGCTGCACTAATCATTTACCCAAATATAAATTTTAAACCTGTTAAAAATTAATATATCTGATTTTATTTATCTTTATTCATATGATTTGAAAAAAAAATGTGTGGTGATAGGGAAGTCATTTAATAAATTTTCAAGATATTATAGGTCAGAGAAATGTGAATAACTCTATGTGTTTGTGTGTTTAAATCAAAAAAAAAAAACAACATATATTCTTTTTTAAATTAGGTTTAAAGTTTACATCTGGGCTAGAGACAATCTCTAGTTAAATAAATGATTAGTGATAATCATTACTGTATTTATCCAGAGTGAACAGTGTCAAAATTGGGGTGGAGTAAGTTTGACATTTGTAATTTAAAATGTAGCAATTATACAGCTTTTATATAACAATGACAGTTGAAAAATCTGAGATATTTAAAATGAAGTACTTGTTCCGTTATATTTAATTTTTGACTATGGTCTTGGAAATGCTTATAGGCTGCTTAATAAATCAGAGATCAAGATGTAATACAGATTTGATGATGACATTTTAAATTTGAATTGATTAAAAGCAAAAACTTTATCTTATTGGATTCTGGACTTACAATATGCCAATAAACATGCCACTTTCACCAATTTAAAAGTCAATCTCCAGAATTACTTAATGTTTTGAATGACATATATAAAAACTTTAGTTTAGTAAATAATGTTTAAAAAAAAAACAAAATTCAACAACTTTTAATTCAAAAGATATATCATCTTGAGAATGTGGAGCAATTTATACTTCTTGATTGTTTTTTAAGTAGAAAAGATAGATTTAGATGCTGAAGTGCAGCATATATCCCTGCTGTTGAATTTTAACAATTGAAAAGAATGTATTTTACCACAGTTAAATAACTATTACAACTAAATTAGCTATACTAAAGCAGTTAACTTCTAAGTACAATTTTAAATGAAAGAGAAAAAAATAATATATATTAATAAAAAAATAGATATCAAAGCTATTCAATTAACTTCTTTTAATGTAATTAATTTAATAAGTCTTATATCAATATAGATAAACGATAGTTCTGTAAATATTAGGTCATTACTTTTGTCTTAGCCATGAATAATAAAACTAGTTATAAGGTGAGTAAAAGACCATATGTTAATGTAATCACGTACACACTCGAGTTAAGATATTTATTTGATCATACTCATAAAAATAGTAATAAATACATATTATGGTTAATTATTTCATTAAAAAAATTATATGCATAAAAATTAACCTATGAAATGTACTCCGATAATTAATTTTATCAAACAGAATAAAGTGATGTAACCAATTGCATTATATAATTATTCTAAAACAGAACAATATAGAAAAAAAAAAAAAATTGATAGTCCTAAATCCAAGAGAAGTTTGTGTAATCAAAACTCACAAAGACATTTTTTTAAAATTTTAAATATTTGCTAACAGAATAAAATTTTAAAGAAAGCAAAGAGGGAAGGGAAAGAGCCTGACATACTTCTCATTGTCCGGATTTCTAAAAAAATGGAGAAATTATTAAAATTCACATCTATCTCATCTCATCATGAATCTATCAGTTATTCACCCACTGAAACAATGTATAACATTAACATGTCATTATCAATGCAGTAGCTTCTATATTAGAAATAACATTATTTAAAGCAATACACTCAAATCAAAAGAGGCTCAAAGAAAGAAAGCATCAGATCAGTGAAAAATGAATTAAAAAAAAGAAAAGGTCAGGCAATTAATAACAAAGTAAAATAGTATAATGCAAATGATAACCTCATTTTGGTACTTTTTTATTCATTAGAAAATAGATTGTAGATTAGTAAAAAAAATTAAAGCTACATTTCATTTTAATTTAATAATTAATTAAAAAAAAAAAAAACTAATACATAAACTTGAAATAAATGATTAAGCATAAACAGTCTATAAATTTAAGAATATTTCATCTTCATATCAATTTTTTAAAAGCAACTTTTAATGTATAGCAATAAGCAGATATATATCAAAATGAAGTAATAAAACCATTATTCCAGAGTTAAATACACAATATTTCTTGAAATTGGATAGTCATATATATACATATTTATAAAAAGAAAAAATGTGATTATTAAAGATTGTATTGATAAAGCCATATTAAATGTCACATTACAAGAATAAGATCTCAACATTTCATAAATAAGTTAAGATTCCATTAAATATAGAGAACATGTATTTTACACTTATGATAATCTTAATACATACTAATCACAATAAGTTATAAATGAATATCTGTGTTTATGTTAAATGGAAAATAAATATAAAGATATATTCTATGGCATGATAGTACTATTTTAAGGATTATTTTGAGAGAGAGTTAAATTGGAAATATTTTTCCAGTATTTCTGCCCAAATTAAAAATGTAATATTGTCTAAACCAATAGATTACCTATAATAAATAATGATGAATAATTGGAAAATACAATTGAAGTAATAAGTGCATTGGGTTGTTTAATAAGATATAAATTATATAAAATAATTTTAAGATTTTTTTTTTTTTGAAAATATAATAGAAAAATCCAAGTTAAAGAAATATTTAATAAAATTTTTAAAGATAGATTAATAACAATTTTGAGGATATTACCTTTATCAGATATTTATTTATATTTTTGTTGCTGTTTAATCATTTTATTTTTAATTGTTGAACAATTATTTTAACTTAATTTATTTATGTACATTTCTATAATAAAGTTATATAATTATTGTTTACCTAGTGCTTCTCTTTTATTTTATTTTGGATTTGATAAATATTTATGAATTCATGCTATTCTGATGGATCACAACATAATTTAATTTTGTGCTCTATTCATTATTATTAACATAATAAATGAAAGTTTGTCTTTTGCGTTATATTTTTGATATGAATATAGATTAGATAGATGTGATTTATATGATGCTTATATAGTATAAAATTGTAAGTAGGGATAAATAAAATAAATTCTGATTTGGAGATAAAAAATATTTTATTATTCATGCTCATTAGTATATAAATGAACAAATAAAAATACATTTTTACATATGTCCAGTCAATGTGTATAATTACTCAGCTCAGCCCATTACATAAAATTGACTTTCTAATGTGGAGCTTTGATAACCTCATATACTGACTCTTTCTGTTACACTTCAGAACTGTTATTTTATCTAATTTATTATTACCAGTGAGATTTGTGGCCTGTAGTAGTTACACTTCAGAATTGTTATTTTACTTAATTTATTGTTAGTAGTGAAATTTATGGCTATTTTATCACAGTAATATAAAGACAGTAGAAAATTTTAATTTAAGTAAGTTCCATAAAATTTAAAAAATATAATGGCAAGATCTAAAGACCAATTAATATATTTTTCAACTTTCTGGATACAATACTATAGAAATCACTATTGTAAATTTACACAATCATTGGATTGGATACATGAAACAAATGAACAATATAAGATTTCCTAAATGAATATTTTGTGCTGAAGATGAGCATACTTTCCACGAGTGAGGTAAACCTGCTTACATTTTATATTATTATCTCAAATATATTCTAAAGAATTGCAATGTACATTGTTTCCATAGGAAAGACAGCAGAGAATAGAATACATTGGAGAGCTAAAATTAGACATGATGTTGAAATATTTCAGAAAGAAAAGATTTCTGCAGAATAAATTAAAAGACAGCCTTACAAAATATCAAATAAATATAACAATATTCAGCATGTTCTATATATAATCATTACAAAAGTCATTTCTACTATACAATTATTGTTATATTTTTTTGTTTTGACTATTTTTTCTGTGATCTGGAAAGACTATATTGATTTATGAATGCCTACTGCTACTGATAGATAAAAAGTTTATTTTGAATCTTGCAGATCATCATCACTTGAATAATAATTTGATTTTATGAAAGATTTCTTTAAAGTGAGAATTAAATGTGACATTACATTTTAAGTTAGCAGGTAAATTTGATCTACTTGATAACTTTTCATAATTTTTTTATAAAAAAATTAAGCTCCTGAAATCTGATGAAAGAATGTGACAAGGTAAACTGCTATTCTAAGACAAATTTGACTGCACAAACAATTATTCCTTATACTAATATTTAATTAGATATCTGATAGTTTGGAACAATTACTTTTTCTCCGAGTTCAACATAAAAAAGTTCTTGCAACACAAGTCTAAAAAGCAGCAACCAATTTTCTAAGGCAATTTTCTTACAAAACAGTTATAAAAATAAGTATTAGACTAATTGCAGATTCATTCCTAAGTAGGATGGAATAATAGTGAGTTTAAGTTTTTTTGAAAAAGATTATCAAAAAATATATTCCAGAGATGGGTTTGAAAAAGAGATATGTCTTTTTACTCAACAATATTTTCCATTATTAAAAATGATAATTAAATAAAAGGATTGATTTTAAGTATCACATTTTTTTAGTTGATTTTAATAGATTTTGAAAATAGAAATTGAAAATAGTATCATTTTGCATTAACTTAAATTAGTATACAAGTGTCATTGTCAAATCTGTCAAAAATTACAAATATAATTGTAAGTAATTTAATAACTCAAATCTTTAAAAATGCTGCACCATTTATATTATATATGCTACTAAAGTTACATTTAATATTTTAATAATTTAAAATTAATATTTTAAAATATATTATTACTTTGAATAATGCTAATGATACATGTCCAAAATATTCCATATATATGAAACCACATTAAATGAAAAAGAGTCCAACTGTTTTTAATATGATGCATTCCATTCCAGAAAACAACAACAACAAAAAAGAAATAACTTTAAATAAGATATGATTTTAAAAAAATAGAAATGCAAAAAAAAAAAAGTTAGATTCTTATTATGAAAATTGAATTATTAATTTGAAATATTATTTATTATTAAAACTTATGCTGTTTACTTTTTCATCTATTAACTAATCAAAAGCCCATTCCTAAAGAATGCTAACAGTTCATTAGTAATTATTTCAAAAATGTTTTTGTACTATTACTTTAGACTGGATTTAATATTTTAATAATAATAAAAAAAAACCTTTTCACACATATCTAATAATTTCACAAAAGTTGCATTTCTGATTTTTATATAGTATTTTGTGATTTTTGGTCACAATTACTTTTGCTGCTATTTGACTTATTATTGATGCATACAGAAATGATAAGTTGAGAATGATTATGTTAAGATGGGTTACAAAAGAAAAGATATTAAAAAGATTTTCAGCAATAAATTTACTTATAAAGACAGAAAATAGATTTCAATTTTATATTTAGTAGATATATAAAACATTGTTAAAAAAAAAAGTTATCTGGTGATATTAGAAGATGGAAAAATAGTAAATCTTTAGAGAAATGGATAATATTAACAATAGAATAAATAGGATTAGTTTATTTTGACCATTGAAATATGATATATATATATAGATTAGATAGGAAGAACTGTTATTGAAAGAGATAAGGAGTATGATAAGACAATTAACAGAAAGAACACAAAATCAGAGCAATGTATTCATTTTTTGAATATTGATCATAGAATGAATTGTAAAAAAAATATTCAGGTAATAAAATATGTTAAAAATTATCCAGAAAGAAAATGTTATGAAAGTTTATATATCCAAGAAAATTTAAATAAATATAAAACATTAAAGACCCATACAATAAAGAGGAAATGGGCATTGTTAAATTATTGAAACATTAGTTATAAATATTATTTTTGTAGATTGTTTAGTAAATTTGACAAAAAAAAAAAAAAAGGATTGCAATAAGTTTCTAAATTTATACATATATGTTTTTACTATAAGTTTATTGTAATATAATATAAATAATGTTTAATGGATGAAGTTACTGTAGAGTAGTTGGTTATGTGATTGTAAAAAAGTAAGCATCTTAATAAGATTCAAGAACAAAAGCCTAGTTTGATATTAAATAAATTTTTATTTATTTTAAGCTACCAATTTCAATTTTGTTTAAGATTGATTATTTTAAATTATACTTCGTACAATACTTTGCTTTTGGTAGAATTTGTTGAACTATGAATTCAGTCATTTTTAATTCAGTTTCACTTTTTTTTTTTATTCAATATTTATTTCAGATTATTCACGTAAAAAAATATTTATTAAAACAGGCAAAACTCTCTATACATATTGCCACTCAGTGCAAGTCAGAGTAATCAATGGATACCAGAAGGCTTGTGCATAAAATCCCCATCTAGTGCCTACTCATCCAATATCCCCAGTCTAGTTTCTGGCTTGTGGCCTTCGTCAGTGAGAAGCCTTGGATCTGAGAGCACTGCACTTAGATCTTAGGATCTATTGCAACCCTCCAGCAGCCACCTTTTATCTCTACTTAACTACAAAACTAAGAGACTTAAATTGAAAACACTATATTTTCAATCCAAGCTCACCAGCTTATATAGTCATATAGGTCTGAACTCAGTTCGGTACCTATAAATTTTGGTGTCTTTGGTTCTTTAATAATTATAGCCATCCCTATCCTATTAGGCAGGATTGGTTTTAAGCCAATAACTTATGCTTGCTCTTACTGTTATTGCACTGAGTGGCAATAGGTATATGTTTTGCCTGTTTTGATAACAGTTAAATAAGAAATAGTGATCATGTGATGTTTATTGGCTTAAAACCAATCCTACCTGATAGGATAGTGGGGGCTATGGTTATTAAAGAACCAAAGGTACTGAACTGAGTTCAGACCTATATGACTATATAAGCTGATGAGCTTGGATTGAAAATATAGTTTTCAATTTAAGTCTCATAGTTTTCTAGTTAAGTAGAGATAAAAGGTAGCTGCTGGAGGGTTGTATTAGATCCTAAGATCTATGTGCAGTGCTCTCAGATCCAAGGCTCCTCACTGACGAAGGCCACAAGCTAGAAACTAGTCTGGGGATATTGGATGAGTAGGCACTAGATGGGGATTTTATGCACAAGCCTTCTGGCATCCATTGATTACTCTTGCTTGCACTGAGAGGCAATATGTATAGAGAGTTTTGTCTGTTTTAATAACAGGTAAGAGCAAGCATAAGAAATAGTGATCATGTGATGTTTATTGGCTTAAAAAATATATTTATAATTATATATATATTAAATGTTGAAAACTTAACATTTTATTTTGGAAGATATATATAATATAAATATGGAATTTAATATATCAACCACACAGTTCTTCTTACCAAAATAGTTCATAAATATCCAATATATAAATAAATAAACTCCTTAACGAATGTAGGCCAGAAACAAACTCCTTTTAAAAACTTGCTTTTTATATAACTATAATCATCAATAAAAAATTCAACATTTAGACTATTTTATATAGTCTTTTTTAATAGGTTATTAATTGAATGTTTTAAAGGATATATATAGATTTATTTATTTTTTTAAATTTAAAAAAGGTTTTTGTGATTATGTTGCAATTGTTTGCAATATAGGAGGGAAATAAGATAAGATGAATTTTTGATTGTGAATATATTTTGTAATTTTTTATTGAAAATTTTTTTTTGGAATATGTGATATTTATTATTATTATATATATATATTAGTGTGCCTTGAAAAGGATTATATAAAATAGTTGAAACATTGGATTTTTTATTGATGATTATAGTCATATAAAAAGCAAGTTTTTATAAGATGGGGTTTGTTTGTTTATTTATTTAAATATAAATACGCTAATTTTTTTTTTTTTTTACAAATAGACAAATGAATGTATAGAGAGTGATTTATGCTAAATAATACTGTAACTGACAGAATTGCGCAACCCACATGGAAATCATCTGAGAAGCAATCCACATGTACATTCCACATTCTGACATCACAGACTAACAATTTTTAAGTTATTGATTACAAATAATGATGACAAACTGCCAAAAATAATGACACAAACAATTTATTTACTTGTATTTAAATATTGGACTATTTCTATCATTTAATATGAGCATCAAATGTCTTTAGAAAAATTTATTTAAATATTCCAAATACATTGAATTGTTAGTAATAGCATGTGTGCTATTACTAACAGTTCAATGTATTTGGAATATTTAAATAGTTAAATTTTTCTAAAGACATTCGATACTCATATTAGATGAATGAAATAGTCCCATATATATATACAACTAAAACACTATCACCACAAGCCTTCAAGAAAACACAATTTATTTAAGTATATACAAAATAACATACATTGGCAGCACTTTAGTTAATTGATTTATAAATAAATTAATGATAAATAACCTGTTGTAAATCTTATTAGTATTATTTTAATTTACATTACGCACAAATATTGTATACAGTAGTGCGACGCTTAAATATTTTAAAACAATTAATATTTAAAAACTACTAATGTAGAATATTATTATTATTAATTGTTTATGAATGGATCCCAATCTACTGAATAGTCTCCCAACTGCTCGCACTTCTCATTTCGCCTATCTAAGATTAAATGATATTGCCAAATGAAGATAATACAATATTATCAATGAAGAACAATTTAACTAAATTAGCAAGAAATAAAACAAAATAATTGTAAAATAAAGAAAATCACATCCATACTACAATAAATGATACACAAAACAAATAAATGTATAAACTATATGTATACAATAGGAATTAAATTTCTACTGCGTACTAATTCTTAGAGTATTTGGTACCGCGTATTAGTGACAGGCTGTCGCAAACATATCACTATAAGACATATAAAATAGAGCAGATAATTTATGATAGCAACTTTCCATCTACCGCACATTACTGCACTAAACAAATAACGAAGGTAAATGGCCAGCAGTTCATAAATGGCTGTACAATCATTTAATACTAATGTGTTACCTAAGAATGAGTTCCAGATGTAACAAGCATAACCCGAATTGATGGACTGACAGCTGTCTAATTTTATCAATTATATTTCCTAAAACTAAAAAGGTAGCACATTCAAATTGAAACCAATTAAATACAACTTTAAGCTAGCCTGTTTATAAGTTATTAATTTCTGATTTAACATAATATTCAATAAAATGGAAATGACTGATTTAATTACATACAGATCATTAATAATATGACCAGTGATTACTAAATTATGATTCAATTGATTTATGTAAATTAGTATTTTAAATGATTGCCAACTGAATTCTACCATTGTAAAGATAACATCTCAATCTTCCACACACTCATAAACATATTTAAACAATAATTATTCATTAACTTATATTTAAAGTTCGCCTTCAGTCCTTTAGGTATTGTTTTATTTCTGCAGATTTTATTTATTGAACCATAGTTATGGTGGAAGATTTACAACACAATTCAGGTTTTATTAGGGTGATTCGGCAATAATTTCATCTTGATTTACCAGCTCCTTCTTCTTGTGGTATTGGATATTAGACTTTACTCATCTAAGATGGATACGTATAGCAAACATACATTTTGAGTAGTTAATCCATTTATTGACAACTTCTCTTTCAGGATCATCGGTGCATTTTCCAGCTTGTCCTATGCCAGTTTGACAGAGTGAAGCAGATAATGGTTTCTCTACTCTTGCCTAGTAGATCTGGCTGGAAGTAACAGATTAATAACTGACTAGCAGAATAACAGCAGCATAAGAATAATGTCAGGAGAATCATCACGGATGTAATTCACATCATTATTTATACTGTCTTGAGCCTCTTATCAGTAAAAGTTCAAAACCATCTCTTGTTGTCTGGATTCTTTGATGTACTGGCTATAGATAACTCCATTAATTTCGCTCAGGTCCATGGCCTTATTGCTCAATATCTTATTTGCAGATTCTTATCTTTGAGCAGGAATAACAGCCTTTTTACTTAAATCATATCAATAATTTATCTCCTTAAATTAATCTATCAATCTGTTTACAAGTATTTTAATTACTTTTTCTAAGAATGTCAAAACCTCTTTTATTTTAACCTACTTTTAAAAATAAATTTAGAATCAATTCTTTTTTTTACAGACTTTAGAAAAATATTTTGTTTTTAACTTGATTTAACAAAATAATTTTATAATTACTATACCATATACATTTATTTTTAATTTTTACTTATTAAAATGTATTAAACTTTTAAAAGTGTTTCATAAATTTTAACAATAAGAATATGAAGTATATAGAGTAATGGTCAGATTCATCTGTCTTGCTAACACTGCAGAATTCAAACCCCAGACATGAAACTCAACACTCTAGGAGGGGTTGCCTCCCAGAAATCCCAAGTTCAAATCTAAATTCTATTCACCACAGTGCCACCTGCGTGACAACACATCTGATGCTACTAATAGCATAGTTTTTGCTGGTGCCAGTGGTCAGGGAGAAGCAAAAGACTATATTAAAATACATCATAGGGTTTGCTATTTGCTAATTAATATCTATGGATGGTACAAAATATACATCAATAATGTGATATAGATCGAGGTAATGGTGTGAATCGCGGAAACTAAATAAGTAAAATCAAAATGAATAAAATTTAAAAATTTAATATTGTTTATTAATTTAATATTATAAATGTGGGCATAAATTAGACAGTGCCGTTAAATCATTAATATATATTTAAAAGAAATGCCATTTATGTTTACAATAATGGCTGGTTAATATATCTATTCTCTATACCTCAGGTTAATCAATATAATATTATGATAATGTGCTTAAACAAAAGTATAATTGGATAAAGAAAGGTTGATTGCGAAGATATGCGAGATGCCTAGAGTAATAAGTGTTTGCTTAAATAAATTTCATATATTTAATATTTCTATAAAAAAACATTGAATTCAAGAATAGTGCAGATGAAAGCTCACTGAGCTATAAGGTAAGGAAGTGATCAAGACGTGGGCAATTTAATGAAAATACTAAAATTTAATATTAACAGAGATTAGTGAAGGTTTAATGTAAAAGTTGGAGTGTGGTATGTCAAAACCGTATGGCCTTGTAAAATAAAATAAAATAATAAAATAAAGCAGACAGGATGGCATCTCGCCATAAATCCGTATAAGGTTTTGTCACAATATCAGCCTGTGCCTGGCATCCTTCCATGTAACTCCGTGACTGAGTGACTCATGCGTAAAAATTGTAGGTGTAGCTTTCTAGCACACCCTCTATCTGGGAACCGCAAGAAGAGGGAATGGTCTCAGCCGTATATACCCTTGAGAAATCCAAAGCAGGCCTCAACAACCAATACACCTACACTGGCAACACACAATATAAAGTGCATAAACGATTATATAAAAGGTTCCAATCAAGCAAAGGTGCTTAATCAATTCCTAAAAATTTTAAAAAGGTCTGCACATTCTCGACATCAAATTTAACAGTTCTCAAAGTAAACTACAATAAAATGAATTATTTTAGATATAGGGGTGAGAATGGATTATAGGGATTCATGAGCTTATACATAATCATGCATTTCTATATTATTCACTTAACCTCACCCATCTCGCATTGTATTTAAACAAATGAAAATATACCTTTCTTAAAAGACAAAGTTATTTAATGATTATAAAGATATGAAATAGAATAGCCTTCGAACAAGTGATTTTACAAGATATTTAATATATAGGGTCAATTTTACAATTCATCCGCAATAATATGGCAGCATACTAATTTAAAAGGGAAAAGAAATGATTCACTCGTTCGATGACTATCCAGGCACATTATCATAATGAAAGAAATAAAACAAATTAGCAAAATTCAAAATATTAACCCAAGGATAGAGAGAAAAACACACAAGTTACATTACAAAGATATTACAGAAAATTAGACAGTTTTATAATAAAAATATATTTAAAAATATAGTTATAGCTTTATGAGAGGGAATATAAATTTCACAAGAGCTCTTGGGTTAATTAATTTACATTGTATGAGAAGTGGGGCATTCAATGCGCACATTTTATTCTTCGGTTGACCTGAATTGATTTCAGTTCCGTATGGAGAATTTATTTTCAATTGTTTGAAGGCAGCAGCATTTACTTTGATGTTTATGGCAGCTTCTTTGGTCTAGGCTCAAACTTCGTTACATTTTCAGCAGCAGTGGCAGTTTATACTCGGTCTTCTTAAGTAAAGGGCATCAGATGGTATTACGTGCTGCAGAATGGCCATTCCCGAGAAGGAAGATAGCCATCCTGCCGGCCTCTATTCCAACATTCTTCCCTTGGCAAAGGCTGGTAGGTATAGTTCTCTAATTGTATAGGTATAGTTTCGGCTTTAGCTTCTCAAAAATATGGCCACTCAGTAAGTACTATAAAATCAATCTCAAATAAGGCCACTCAGTAAGTGCTCTCAATATATAACTCAATAATAATAATAATCTTAAAATATGGCCAATGAGTCTCACTCCAAAATATAAAAATCTTCTCAAAATATGGTCACTAAGTCTCTAATAATTAACAAAATCAGCACTATATATGCTAGAATGATACAATGGAAAAGCCCTGCAGCGTAACAATCCATTACCAAAAATAGATTTGTTATAAAACAAATGCTGTAACTTATAATACCACATAATGTTATAATTAATTTTACTTTTAAGATATTCAGATTAAACTTTTTGTTTTAAACTTATTTTAATTAAAAAAAAAAATACCAAAGTGGACATCTGTTGTTATGTTGATGGCCAAATATTTAATCAACTAATGTATTTTAGAAATCTAATTAATTAAACATATTGTTGTCTTCCCAACCCTCATTTATTTTCTATATAAAATTTATGGCTTGATTTTAAAATCTAAAATAACAAACTTATTTACTTTTTAAATTCTTAATGTTTAAATCTATTTAAATTTTAATGTTATTTTAAATTAAATGAAAATTACTATTACAAATGTAATATTTCTACATAAATAGATTTAAACAAAACAACTTTAAATAATGAAAAAAATATTTTTCTTAAGTTTTAAATATTTTATTGCAGTATGTGTGTAAATACGACTTATATAACCTTTTTAAAATGAATATGCCGTGTACATACTCGCAATTTATAAATTATTAATGTTGGGAATTATGAAATTATATATATAACACGAGCATTTATACTCATGGTCTAAATTAGGCGGAATTTCGGTATATAAGCGCGCTACAGACACACTATGATAATTTGGGGTTTAAACTAGGGTATGAGGATAAGAAAGGATTAAAGAAGGTGAAACAAAGATCTGCAAAGCAATTCTTACTGTTTCAATGTGTATATATATATATTGAAGCTATATATATGAACATATATATATACACTTCATGCTCGCATATAAAAAAATTATGAAAAATATTTAATTGCAAAAGTTTAATACATTTTCATAAATAAAAATTAAATATCTATTATAAATGCACAGATACATGTATACAGTATAATTAATTATAAAATTAATTGGCGTTAAATGCAAAATATTTTCTAAAATTTAATAAGACAACTGATTCTAAATTTTTGTTAAAAGTAGTTTAAAAAAGAAATAGTGTTTTTCTTTTAACAATTAAAAAAAAAAGATGGAAATGACACTCTAGAAAAAGTAATTAAAATGCTTGTAAACAAATTACTAGATTAAAATTTTAGAAGATAAATAATGTAACAGGATGGGGGAGGGTCGGGGCGGGAAAAAAAAGGTTGTACCTGGGGTGAATGGCAAATCATCATCACTCCCAGCCCAAAATAAATATAAATTTAATTAACAAGCAGTATGAAATTTTATATATTCTAAAAGAGAATGAGATCAATGGATCTCTGAGAGATCAGCACCATTATCAATTAACACCTCAGAGCAACTATAAGTATCATTAACTATACATCAACCAATATTATCAATAAGCATAAGTAATACTCAAGTAATAACCATCCATCATCATGAATGACTAACAATGAAATAAATTAACAGTCAATCTTGTGACTGAATTTGAACAATAAAAAATATAAATTAACAGTCAATCTGGTCACTAGATTGGAAATGGGTCTTCTGTAGACCAGACTAACTATTTAGCCCTTGTCAGCTTGTGGCAGATTATTGAAACCATTAATTTGGATGAACCACTTAAGTGCTCATCCATCAGAATACATAATAATCAAAACAATATTGCTGGGATATTAAACATGCTGATTATCAATGCTGTGGCCATTTAGTAACACTGATGTAATGGGCAACTTTAACATAATTTCTTATGTGCCAACTAGAATGATGATGATTGATCATCACTGTATGCCACTTAAGCACTAAATACATCCCAATTTATATATCAGCCATTATACATGAATCTAGCTGAAAACACAACTCGAGTACTGTTATGATAACCAAGAGATGATGCAATACAATTTTAACAATTGAATTCAAGTTTATTAATAACAATAAAAAAAAATTGAAATTAAGGTCCCTAGAATATGGTTCTACAATTAGAAGCCTTTTGATTTTGATTAATATGCAATAAAAAAATTATCACATTTGTGATTTACAAAATTACTATATGTCTTAATGAGTTCACATATATACAATTTGCACAGACGTACGATACATTAGTTTACAATGAATACATATGAATTGTCAAAAAATGATTAAAATTTACATATCCTATTTGACACTCCATGATATATTGTGATGATCGCACATACTGTGATCGCACATGTATATATTTAATATTAAATAATATTATATACTAGTTTTTTTTTTTTTGAAAATATACAAATAAATGTAATCGAACAAGATTCTTATCTTTTACCCATCAAAGTTTATATTTTGAAAAATAGAAATATTAAAAAGTTAGAAATAGTAGTATCGTATATTAAGTTTAGGATGAAAACGTAAAAAGAAGATATAAAAGGGGAATCAAATGATTTAAAAGGGTGACATTTAGGAGTTTTAAATGAAAGTATAAGTAGAAATTAGATTATGATAAAAGATAAAAATCTGGCCTTCAAGATACTACATTTTGACTAAATGAAATACATATGTGAATGTCTGTATAAAGAAGGGGAAAATTTATTGTATGTTTAAATGAGAACAATGTTAGTATAAAAAAAAAAGAAAAAAGAATGTAAAACCCATGTTATAAAATATTATGAAAATTAGAATTTAAGAAAAGAAATTTGATGTAAGCTGTAGAAGAAATTTTAAAGTTAAAGGTGTGAAAAAAACCTCACAAATTCCAATGAACAATAGATCAAGATAAGAAAGGAATTCTGGAGAGAGACATTAATTAACGGTGAGACTTTGGTGGGAGAAAAGTTGAGAAGAAGAAGAGTAGTAGATCTTTGAGGAGAGCAGACATTAAAAAAAAAAGTTGAGTAAAGAACATCTTCGTTTAAGACTGACCAAAATTTGAATGAATATGAGACAAATCTACTATACGAGTGAATCTTTCAAGAATATGTGATAAGGGCCATCACGGTCGCTGGTTGATCCAAACCTACCATGCTCGTACGGTCACTTCACCATGAATCAACTGCCGGTGTAGCACCTGCCTGATAATCCACCTGCCATGCCATTAACACTATAGCACTGTGAAGCTACTGCGTATAGGAAAAAGAAATTCCATAAAAAAAAACGGAGCCGAAAAATCGCCATCTCTACTAAAGAAGTGGAGGAATTCCATGTGACGGCCACCAGAACATTAGTCAACATCAAAAGAAGAAAAAAAACCTAGGTAACGTAAATGTTTGACAAATATATATCACGTGTGCACATATTCTTCACATACCATTATATGCAATTGCATTTCCAAATATTAGTGAGAGATATGAATTAGACTCTTAAATAATACTTGGAAGAAAGACTATAATTGATAACTTATTTCAATATATTAAAGACAGTCATATGATTTAAACATACACCTAACTATAGCATTAGATTTAATGATTTTATTGTACCTCTAAATGTTTCATGTAATTTTCTTTGTATTATGGTATTATAGTAAATATTTTATTAATAGATTATTCTATCTGTCTCATCTCATTTTCTTCACCTTCCAAATAGTTTAATTTATCCGGAGGATTTGTTTATAATAAGTGCGTTATTTGAGTAGTAACGTGCGGATAGTTGTACAGTATTAATAATCCCATTAAATTTTATAAATTAACCAAGCACTGTAACTTTGTAATAAGTGCAGCAGCCGAGAGACGTCTGGTCAGGAAAGATAACCTTGTAACAATATTCGTATTGTTACAGGTTCGATCAGGTATGGATATAACATAGGTTATTTTTATATGTTCTCTCGCTTGGAGAAACGGAAATAATTCAAGTTTCAGATTTTTATTATTGTGTTGTTATCCTTTATTGGTATATTTAGTTGAATATGTTGTATATTGTCTCGAGAGACCGACAGATATCACATTCCATTACAATATATATATATATGCACACAGAGTTCAGTACAATTTAGAAATGGACATATTTGAATTGACATTTAAAAATATGAAAAAAATTACATTTTTACATATACATCCTAATAGGTTTATTCAAAACACATATATATAATTTGCACACATATGTGAGGTACAATAATTGGTTAATAATTTAAGTTACTACATTTTAATGATGCAAATATCTATTACCATATATGGGTGTACATAGAAATGTATGTGCATACTATCGTTTATACCAGTGTTTCCCAACCTGTGGTACGCGTACCACTGGTGGTACGCGAGTTGCTGGTTGGTGGTACACGAAAAATAATCAATAATGGCGGACATAAAAAAAAAATTAAATCATAAAAATATAGAAACGTTTTTTCCTATAATTCATAAAAAATATTTTAATTAATAATATTATACAGTAAAGTTGTTAATATGTACAGTCGATAACGATCTTTAATGTTAATGATAAAATTGAAAGTATGATTAAGAAATTAGATTTTTGGAAACAGTAATATATATAAATATCGAAAACAATCAACTGGAAGTATTCGAAACTCTACATATTTTTTTGTTTGAAAATAAGGTTAGTCTGTCTCAAGATATACGAGAAAATATAATAGCACATTTGACAGGATTAAAAATTGTCTTTTATGGAATATTTTCCAAAACCCGAAAACACAAATGGTAATTGAATTTCAAACCCCTTCTATGCAGAAAATTTATAAAAAGCTACATCATTATCAATAAAGGATAAAGAAAATTTAATAGAATTATCATGTGACAGAACTTTACAAGTAGAATTCAAACGACACAATCTAATTAATTTTTGGTTAAACATTAAAGAATGTGAACAACTTTCTGAGAAAGCTCTTAAATTATTACTACAGTTTACTATGGAATTAGTAGGAAGAGCTTTCTCTTCATATATTTTTTTAAAAATAAGTATCGAAACTGATTGAACGCAGCTGTAGAACCAAATTTCAAAAAATTATGTTGTTCGAAACAAGCACAAAGAACTCATTAAATTTATTTTATAAAAATATTTGATTATGATAAAAAAATATACTAATTGTTTTTTTATAATTTTGTGTTTTTATTAAAACCATTTATTAGTAAACGAAATATGACAAAATAGTAGATAAATAATGAGTTGGATCAAGGCAAATCAATCTAAATTATTTCATTTGAAAGAATGTATCAGAAAAGGATCATACCCAGAAATTAGAATCTCATTAATTCTTGATCATCTATTGTGGATTACTAGATGTAAGCTAGTATTTAATCATCAAAATTTTAATCCTATTAACTTCATGCTGAACAATATAAAGAAAACAAGAACAAGAGATAGCCTGATAACGCCTGGGGTTATTTTTACCATGACTTGGGACATGCTGGATTTATCCTCTCCATGGCCCAACCAATAGCAAGATGCTCCAAAAAAGAGAAAACAGACTCAAATTCAGGAAAACCAAATGAAGGAATGAGAAAACACTTTAAACAAAATATGTACCAAATAACCTTTAATGTAATAATGTAATCTTTAATAAATTATTTTAGAAAAAATATGAAACCTTGAACAAACACATACATATAAATATGTTACAGTGAGTTTATAATTTCAGTGAGTTTATAATCTGGTGTGACGTTTAGGCGTGTTTCAATGTAATTTGTCTCATTATGAGATGTGAATGCATACATGGCCACCCTATAATATATATAATGCAAATAAAATAACACACAATAACAAATTTCACAAAATACAATCATTTTTATGAAGTGGTACAATTTAGCGTAATGTACTACCAAGTGGTACATGAGCCAAAAAAGGTTGGGAAACGCTGGTTTATATCACATATCCAATTAACATATATATTTTCATGTAAATGTATGCAAATAATGTGTATAAATAAAATTATAGCTAATATCAATTAATTATAAACACTTTCATAAAAAAATTTCTTTTTCATAACAAAATAATGTCAATTGTTTTTTTGTTTTTTTTGACCTGCTGATAAAAGTTAAATCCTCCAGCAGGTATATTTTATTATTTAATACTTTTTGACAGATTACTCTAAAAAAGATTTGTTTTTTTCAACAGGTTACTCTTAACTAAATTGTAATTGTTGTTTTTTCTTTTAAAAAAAAAGTATAATCAAATGTTATCACAGGTCACTTTTTGATTGTTGATTAATTAATTATCAATGCTTTTAAATTAATCTAAAAGATTTGCTTTTTGATTTTAATTCAAAGAAAATTATGATTGCATTATCACAGGTTACTCCTCTAAAAAAATTTTAAATATTTTTTAATGGTTAATTCTGACTCATATTTTTTTCAATCCAAACGATTATTTATTTGTGTTACTCTTTTTTTAAAAAATATAGAGTTTAAACAATTTAAGATAATACTGTTCTAAATTATATATCTCACTTTTAGAATGTCATTTTTTAGTGAAGAAAAATTATTTAAGATTTCATTATCATTACATATAACTTTACTCACCATCAGCTGTATATGTTTATCTATGCTTCTCTGCATATAAATATATTAGCATACGTATAACAATTCTTCATGCTTTCTCTTGGTAAGCTTGGTTTTTGGTCCATCATCAAAATATGCATAATACAGGCAATTGTTAGCATCAGAAAAGGATTCAAGTAATTTGTTGGCATTGAGAAAATATAATCATGTATGTTGGCATTCCATGAGTTCCCAATTGTCTAAGATTTGGTGAGCTTCAGGTCAGCAAACTGTTTTATCCACATTTAAGGCTTTAGATGGAAGTAAGTCTTCTTTCTATGTGCATCTAAACTCACCCAGTGAAACAATAGACTGCTGCTGGATCTCCTGCCTTGACTTCAGCTACATCTCATGGGAGCTCGGTATAAATCTGCCAACCATCTCTCTGGCTAGTTAAAACCAACAGCTAGCCTATTAACCAACTGCTTCTCAAAAATTCAAACCAGACTGTTGCAGCTGGCTATTTTGCTTCAACTACCAAGTACTGCAGCTAACTACTTCATAAAATATTTTAGCCAACTTTGTAACTAGCTATGAGCTAACTGCTTCTCAAAATATTACTATCCAGACTGAAAAAACAGACTGTTCTTTTTAAAAACCACTATCAAGACTTTGCAGCTCTCTTAGCCAACTGCTTCTCAAAAAAATTACTATCCAGACTGAACAACCAGATCGTTCTTTTCATAAACTACTATCCAGACTGAACTAATCTTTTCCATCCAGCCATAATTATATAGTCTTGGTGAGGTAATAAAAACACTAAATTTAAAAACAAGATTTTTTTAAATCTTGATTAAAAAATTTTAATCCTTTCAAAAACAAGTTTGAAGTTTTACTAAAGGTGTGATCTACATGTTTTCATTCTCTTCAAAACACTGTGCCACTACATTTTGACATCTGCAATTTTTCAAAAGGTAGCTGAACGAGCCTGAAATTAGATTGCGAAGAACATTTGACAATCATGGTGATTTATTTATTTATGAATGGCAATCACTGAATACATTTTAAGATGTAATTTTCCATGGACTTATTTCTACCCAATGGATACTTAACTATTTAAATGAGTAAACTAGATTAAACAGACACTTAAGTAAAATTTAAGTATTTATTATATTATTTTTTCTTATTGAAATCTTTCATAATTCCTTATTTTGTTTTCGCAACCCAAACTGACTCGATCTATTATAAAAACAAAACACAAACGTAAATTTAAATGCACACCTTTATCTCTTTTTAAATGTGATCCAAATTATTTAACAAATATTCCTTTACTCAAGGGAATATGCACTGTCAATTTCCCTAGGGACAATAGTGGTCCAAGTTGATTATGGCAACCCTGATCAAATAGAAGTGAACTCTAGGATGACTTACTATAAAAATATGCCATATTGCAACACCCAAGCCGCCTCTTTCTAACATTAAATAATATATTCACATGCTTCGAAAAACAATGCAAGTGTCTGCTGTTTGCTTACAGCCATCGCGCATTTTTTTTTTCAAATACAAAGTTCTGCCATAAGGTTCTTCTGTTACTTATGGATGTACTTATTAACTAAACTTTTATTCCCCCCCCCCTCGTGTTTTGGCTTTTTAGATCGATATGTTAATATTCATTTTCATATACATACTTGAAATATAATAATAAATTAGAGAATTATATAAACAAAATACATTTCTAATTAATAAAAATTAGTAACATATAATTAATAACCCCTAGTAAAAACTCTTTCTATTGTTGAAACTTTTCTTTACAATAAGGTAAATGGATTCTATCACTCTATTATGCCAGAATAAAAAAAGAAAAGTTCTCTAAGAAAAGTTCAGTTAATCTGATCGATCAGTGGCGTACCTTTATGGTTAAAGTTTTTGTATGAATTTTTTTGCAATGGCTGGCGTGAATCCTTCGATAATTCCATTGGTTTAGTTGGATAGCTCTGTACATTCTTGTTTCCCTTGGTTGGCATTCACACAGATAGTTTCAGATGGTGACAGGAGACGTAATTCCCCGAGGGGGATGTCTTGACGACCCATAGCCGGCCAACATTTTCTCTGCGCTGTATATTATTTTTAATTTCTCTTCTCAGTGCTTAAAATGTAAGCTGATATAAGTTTAAGCAGAATTAAATCAAAATGCAAAGTCAAATGCCAAGTAAATCAAACAAAAGGAAACTCCGTAATTTATACATTTTAAGTTCTTTCAACATCCGGATTCACACTTTTAATTTATTTTTAGTTATATTTTATCACTTTTATTTATGTCCTTTTTTGGTCATTCACCTTTTTTCAACTAGTGAAAAGTTTTTTTTTTTTCCATATGTCAAAGCATCGGCCGGGAGGCAAACCCAAGGCAGCTGCACTGACCTCTCGGCTATCAATGCTTGACAACTAATGGAAAGTTCTGGTTTAATTAGCATAATAGATAACGAAATACTTTTGATATCTGAAGTTTTCAACAATAGAGCTAATTACAACACAAAATTTATACTCCCCCCGCTCCCAACCTAATTAAAAACAAGATCTATTTTTTTTAATCTCAAGATTCAATTTTAAATAAATAAAATAAAAGAATGCTGATTCCTTCAATATGACTAAAAAACACTTTTAAAATAATATTTAAAAAAAAAAATGTTATTTTAAACTAATATATACATACCCTTTAATAAATTATATATATATATATGAGATGGCAGAAAATACCAGCTCAGAACTTTTAATTAAAAGCTACTTTTGGAATTTTTAATCTACAAAGATTTTTAAAAATAGATAAAGAAATGTATACAAGCATTAATTAAAAGGGTACTTTAGTATTTTTATTGTTATGATGTAATACACTTAACATCTTTTCTGCAGGTAAGATTTCATCGAAGATTAGATGAATGATGCCATGGCAACTAAGACACTGGCATGAGTAATCTATGGGAATGGTCAAGGCATCTATGTAGTGACCTGCGAGATTTCAAAAGACGAGAGACCTATGTGAATTTTTGTCATTTCTCTGCCTTTTGTGCTGTTGTCTTATCTGCGTGAGCATAATTTTGTGTGACCATATTGAGATTATATTGCTATTTTTTACTTATATTGTGACTTTTTTGGGGATTATTATTATTTACATTTATGTGTAATTTAGAAATTTTCTGTCTCATTTCAAAATGGCTAAAAAAAATGAGATGACTAAGAAAATAAAGAGGATTTAAAGTTATGGGACCTACTGACTTCGGAAGAAGAAACGATTGTTTTTTTTCCAAAAACATGAAATTATACCAAATGTTAAATTATGTGAAAATTGCCATGACATGAAAAAATACATTCATAATTCAGAGAAACAGTGGTGATGCAATTTGAAGGATAGTTTGAAAAAAAAAAAACTGCAATCAGAAAAGGTACATGGTTTGAAGATTCAAAAATTAGCTTCGCTACCGCACTTTGCTTTATATATACCTGGTCCAAACAAATGACATCCATAAAATTTTGTGCAGATCAACTGAAAATGACGGACAAAACAGTGGTTGACTGGAACAACTATCTATGCGAAGTATGTAACTGGAGACTTATATAATGAAAGACGCAAAATCGAAGGTCCTAACACCATTATGGAGATAGACGAAAGTCTGTTCTCCAAACATAAAAGCAACTCCAGCAGAGTACTTCCACAACAGTGGATATTTGGTGGTATCTGCAGAGATGGATTTTTGTTATAATGATTCGAGATAAAAGCGCATTCACTTTCATGCAAGCCATCACAGAAAATGTGCAGGAAGGCTTGACAATTTACAAAAATTACTGGAAAAGATATAAGACCCAAGAATTGCAGGAGACTGGATACGATCACCTTCGAGTTAACCATAGCTATAAATTCGTAGACCCCTCAACCGGTGTTCACACACGAAATATTGAAAGGTTGTGGGGTTTAGTCAAATGGCACAATAAAAAACACAGAGGGACAGCACGTCAACACCTGGATTCATACTTAACTGAATTCATGTAGAAGTGATTATATAGATGACCCTTTGACTGCGATTTTGTAACATATAAGCCAGTTCAGTCCACCTTATTGACCACTATTTGTAAGGAATTTTCATTTTGTTTCTTACATTTTGATAAAATGCACTTCATATCTTATATATATCCGATATCTTTAATGATTGTTTTTTTATTTGTTGTTTACTTTTGTCATTTTTTATAGAAATTACCCTTATTTTCACAAAAAAATATTTTACTTATTTCTTATTTTAAAATAATACCTTTCAACACATTATTTATGTCGCCATTTGCACTTTATGACAGGCTCGCGGTATATCGGGAAGATTGTTATTTATTGTCTGTTTAATTTACTTTTTTTGTACAGAAATATTTGTGAGATTTGTAGTCATTTTATATTTAAAAGAAGTCAATTATTATTTATTTATGTAATTTTTTTTTGTTTGTTCCAGGAATGACAAACATAGCACCGTCCGATGTCTCAACCACATGTGTTCTTTAGTATTTTTCTTGTTATGACATATTTTCCCGAAGATGTATTATTCTAATCTTGCAATCTTCAAGGTAATGCCTCCACGTGATCTGTGACAAATTTTAGCGATTAAGCTTGTCCGCAAATCACTTGGAGACGTTACCTTAAAGATGGGAAGATTAGAGTAATATGACTTCGGAGTAATACATCATATAGCAAGAAAAATACTAAAGAACCATTAAAAGATTTTCAAAGATAAATATTTTTACAATTACCAGAAAACATGCTTGTTTTTAAATTTCAAAATCAGAATATTAATAATACAATATTTATTAGACCTTTTTAACTGTTTAATTTATAATAAAATTTTATTTTAAATTCTGAATTATTTAATCTTTTACTTATTTCAGGAAAATATAGAAAAATATCTATAAAATTTTTGTCTGTTCATTTCTATTTTTCCTTTAATTTATATATATGCACACACACAACTACGTTGCTGTATGCTATGTAACCCAACCGTTTACAATAATTAAAATAATTTAATTAATAAGACTTACTCAGTTCAAAAATATAAGCTTGCAAATAGGATATTGGACAAATAATCTCGGACCTCAGTGAAAGTAATGGAGTTATGTACACTTATTAGATCAAAGGATCCAAAAGACAAGATATTTATCTGAATTTTCCAGATAACTTCAAATCATACAAATAGTGCTTGAAATTACGTTCATGATTATCTTTCTATTATTCTATCTTGATCCTGCCAGATTATTATTCTGCTTTAATTAATTTTTATCTGCTATTTCCAGTAAGTCTACTATGCAAAAGTAGAGAAGTCATTATCTGCTTCACTCTGTCTAGCTGGCAGAGGGAAGGTCAAAAAACCCATCAGTGAGTCGTCAAACAAGCCATCTGAATGTGTGTCACTATGTATCCACCTTAGAAAAGGAAAAAGCTGACATCCAGTGTTATGAGAAGAACCAGTTGCCAAATCGACTTGATATCTGGCATCCAAAATGAATGTGACATAGTGATTTAAACCTTCGTCCATTTTGGCTATGGTTTTAAAATTCAACTCCACTAATATCTAAAGACTGAACCTGAACTTTCGAAAAAATAAATATAAACTTTAAACTCATATTTAGTTAATTATTGTCACTGATTTAATGAAATATCATAATAAATAGTTATGTAATTAATATGTTTATAAGCAGGTATGGCAAGAAATTGTAGTTATTCTATTCAAATATCATGCCACAATTTAGTCAGTGCAAATAGTAATAATTAGTTATAAGAAGGTAATTAGCTTGTAATCGCAATTTCTTGGCCATGGTATTAAGTGTATATTAGTTATATTCTTATTTCACTTTATTTAGTTAATAATAGTATGTTAAATTAGCAAATTTATAAATTTTATGAATGGAGTTCAATCGAGTTAGATAGACAAGCTAGATTGGGATTTTGTTAAATAGATGTCAGTTATTATCAATAAGAATGTGTGACTGGTATCCGTCAATTCAGGTTATGAGTTACATCTGATTCTCATTCTTATGCAATCTATTAGTATTTGATGATTTAACATCATTTGCAACTGCTGGTCCCTTACAATTATTATCTTATTTAAACAGTGACGTGCCGTAGATGATCAATTCCTACCACTTGCCACCCATTTTTCTTTAATACATGTCATATAGTAATATGTTTGCAATTGCCAGTCACTATGCTATACATGCAGTAAATGTTAATTCCTAAACATAAGCATACAATTATCACATGTATTTGCTCTTGTATAGATACCATTGTAGTACAGATGTGAATTCCTGTATTTTACAATTATTTTATTACCTGCTGCATAGTAATATCATAACCTGTAATTGATCACAACGGTCAAGTAGTACGATTAGCCTTAATTTATAAACTCATTATTAAGCATTAGTTCAGTGATGATGTTAGTTGACAGCAGATAGATATATATGCAGTAGATTGGAATTCATTCAAACAATTAACTTTAATAGTATTCTAAATAGTACCAATTATTTGAAACCTGTATACCACTGTATACTATATCTGTGCATAATTAAAATTAAATTAATCTAAGAAAATTTGGAAAAATTTATTTATCTTAAGTGATAAATCAAGTGAATAAAATTACACTAGTGTATGTTTCGTGTTGTATATATGTGAATAAAGTGTTGTTGCATTATTTTTGGCAGTTTGTAATCTTTATTTGCAATCAATAACTTAGATAAAATTGAGTCTCGTTTTCTATCTGACCTTAGCGGGCTGTAAAACAAAAAGTTGGTATTCTGTGACAACAGAATATGGCATGCACGGTAATTTGCATGTGGGTTGTCCAATTCTGTCAGTTACAGTATACCTTTTTTTTTTTTAATAATCTGGCGCAATAACATAGGATCTGATTACATTGATCACATATCCCTGAGATATGTAGTACATTTGTTGTATTATCAAGCATGTAGATTTTAATGAAAAAAAAAAAAGATCAAATAGAATAAGTTTGTTTGTTTTGTTAAAATAAATTTGACAGGTAAAGAAAGAAAAGAATTTTTGAAGTAGGTTGTTTAAATTAATAAAAGTAAAATGTTGTTGTTTGCAAAAGTGTATTAAGAAAATAGAAAAGTTTCTTTGTAACAAGTTATTGCCAATAATGAGAATAACATATACGTGGCATAATAAGAATTATTTTAGTTTATAAAATTGGTTTCGGTTGTGAGAAAATAAACACATCCTGTGTTATATATATATAAAAGATTTTTAAAAAATGGACATTAGAAAGTTTAACATTTGGACATAAATATAGCAGCAAAGGAAGGACTTTGATGGGAATGTGGCATATCCTCAACTAGAGTAAGATGTTTAATAAGAATAAAGAATTAATAGTTACTAAAGTTTTATAGAGAATTAATAGTTAATAAAGTTTTATAGAGCAGAAATTTTGGTTAAGTTTAGAAAATAGAGAAGTATTAATTTTGTTTGTTATTTTTCATTCCAATATGCAGATAATGATGCTCATGATGGAAATGTTCAATGAAATGAAAGAAGGACAACAGGATCTAAAAAAAAATATGGAAGAAATAAAGCAAAAGATAAGGGATAGGGCAGATCAGATGCAAAATACAATAAAAGCAGTAGAGAAAAAGCTAAGTAAAAATATTGAAGAAGTAGAGCAAGATTTAAAATTGGTGGAGGAAAATGTTAATGAAATTAAAGAAGAGGTACAACCAGAAAGTACTGAAATAATAAAAGTAAAGGCAATAAAAAAAAATGCTAGTGAGAGTAAAAAAGATTATAAGAGTGATAGGATAGAAGTCACAAAAAGTCATCTAGTTATAAAAGAGAGTATAGAGGAAGGAAAAATTGGAAGTGAGCTTATAGATAGCCAGAAAGAATGTTAAAAGTAGACAATGAAAAAAATAATACAGATAAAAGAGATATTGCAGAATCAATTAAAAATGCTAAGTGAAGCTGTAGGGATATAAAAAAAAAAGATTTCATGATAAAAGGCAAAATAGTGAATATAGAAAACAAGTTATACAATATACAGAAGCAAAAGATCAAAAGAAACAGTAATAAGATAAGAAGAAAGAGAAAGCAAGACCATGCAGTGGTTAAAATAGGTCTGGATCTGAGGAAATTATTAAAGATGCTTAAAAAAGATTTCGTAGTGCAAAAGTGGATGGGAGTAGGAGCAGATTAATAAAAGACCACCAAGTTAGAGGGGCAGAATGAATAAACAAACCACCGAATAAGATAGATTAGTTGAGGAAATATTACTTATCTTTATTCAAATGGTACCTGACCTGAAATGTTAAAGTTGAAAGAATTGAAAGCTCATGATTGAAAAATTATATAGAATGTGTATTGTTTTTGTATAACTAAATTTTAAATATGTGTATTAGATTGTTCTAACCAAGTAAAATCATTTATTTTATTTTATTTTTTTGCCAGATTTAGGAGATATGAAGCTATATATATGCACACATATGTATACTTCATGTTCGCATATAAAATTCAAGAGTTTAATAAATTTTTATAAATAAAAATTAAATATCTATTATAAATGCACAGATAAATATATATGGTATAATTAATTATAGTTATTTTCTGTTACATGCAAAATATTTTCTAAAATTTAAAAGATAATTGATTCTAAACTTAGAAGAAAAAAGAAGTTTTTCTTTTAACAGTAAAAAAAAAAGGTGGAAATAATATTAGGAAAAGTAATTAAAGAGAGATTTTAGGAGATAAATAATTAAAATAATTTAATTAAAAAGGCTGTTATTATCACTTTGACTTCAGCGAAAATAATGGAGTTATCTACACCCAATAGATCAAAGGATCCAAATGGCAGGAGATTGATCCAAATTTTACAGACAACTCCAAATCATATAAATAGTGCTGGAAATTACATTCATGATTATCTTTCTATTACTCTCTCTTGATCCTGCCAGGGATTATTATTCTGCCAGTATTATTATTCTGCTTTAATTAATTTTTATCTGCTAGTTCCAGCAAGTCTATTATTCAAGAGTAGAGACGGCATTATCTGCCTCACTTTGTCAAGCTGGCAGAGGGAAGGCCAAAAAAACCCATTGCTGAGTCACATCAAAGAAGCCGTCGACACCAGAAGTCATCCGAACATGTGTCTGCTATGTATCCACCTTAAAAGAAAAAAAAAGCTGATGTCCAGCGCTAAGGGAAAAGTCAGCCGTCAAATCAAGACTTAATTGATATCTGCATATTCAAAATGAATGTGAAATAGTGATTTAAACCTTCATCCACTATAACTATGGCTTTAAGAATCAACTCAGCTAATACCTAAAGACCAAACCTGAACTTTCGAAAGACTAAATATAAACTTTAAACTCATTTTAATTAATTATTGTCTCAGATTTACTAAAATATGTTAATTAATAGTTATGTAATTAATCTGTTTACAAACAGAAATGGTGAGATTGTAGTTGTTCTATTTAAATATCACTCCATAATTTAGTTAGTGCTAATGGTAATAAATTAGTTTATAAGAAGGCAATTAGCTTGAATTTGCAATCTGTTGCCATGCTATTAAAAAGTATATAGCAGTTATATCATTATTTCCACTATATTTAGTTAATAGTATATTAAATCAGTAAATTTATTAAATTACGAAGAGAATTCAATCGAGCTACATAGACAAGTTATATAAAGATGTCAGTTTTAATTAACAAGTCTTGTATTTGAATTATTATTGATAAGAATGTGCGACTGATATCCGTCAATTCGGCTTATGAGTTCCATCTGATTCTCATTCTTATCTAACGCATTAGTATTTGATGATTATAACATCATTGGAGACTACTGATCCCTTACAATCATTATTTTATTTAAACAGTAATTGTGTGGTAGATTATAAATTCCTACCACATTCCATCCATTTTTCTTTCATACGTGTCATATAGTGATGTTTGCAACTCCCAGTCACTATACTATACATGGCGAATCTTTTGAAAAGTGGGTCAAATTTTGTTCATTATTTTTTTTAGTACTAGCTCATGGGTCACTAAGTCAGTGACGTGACTTGGAAAGGGGGAGGGGAGAATGGTTGAAAACTATTTTTTTGGTTCTCACTTTTAAAATCCTCTAAAAAGTTTGTTTCCTTTTTATAAAAAATCAATGCGTGGGTCACTTAAAAAGCTTGCATGGGTCAGTGTCCAACCCATGAGTCATAGATTCGCCATCACTGTGATAGACAGTTAATTCCTACCATA
The DNA here is from genome assembly GCA_028023455.1 of Epiperipatus broadwayi. Classification (NCBI taxonomy): domain Eukaryota; kingdom Metazoa; phylum Onychophora; class Udeonychophora; order Euonychophora; family Peripatidae; genus Epiperipatus; species Epiperipatus broadwayi. Next base: position 1,531,556 of record JAQFVV010012587.1, read on the forward strand.
AGCATACAATTATACCATTGTAATACAGATGTGAATTCCTGCATTTTACAATTATTTTATTACCTATTGCATACTAATATCATAACCTGAAATTGATCACAACAGTTAAGTAGTACAATTAGTCTTAATTTATAAGTTTATTAGTTAGCATTCGGTGATGATAGTCGAGAGCAGATAGGTATCTATGCAGTAGATTGGAATCCATTCAAAAAATTAACATTAAAAATATTCTAAAATAATATCCAATATTTGAAACCTTTATACCACCATATACTATATCTGTTCATAATTAAAATTAATCTAAAAAAAATTGGAATGGTTTATTTACCTTAAATTAAATTATAAATAAAGTGATTAAAGTCATGCCAGTGTACATTTTGTGTTGCATATACATGAATGGTGTTGTCTCATTATTTTTGGCAGTATGTAATCTTTATTTGCAATCAATTACTTAGGTAAATAGTTAAAAGTCTCTTGTTTTCTCCCTGACCTTAGTGGGCTGTAAAAGAAAAAGTTGGTATTCTGTGATGACAGAATGTGGAATGCCCTTAGATGATTTGGTTGTGCAATTCTGTCAGAACATATCTCCAAAGTCCACCAAAAAAAAAAAAAATGATTCTAGTTAATAAACATATAACACCCATATTAGTATACAAAACAAAAATACATAACTATAAAAAGTTTTAATCCTGAAATTCCAGTTCTTTTAATCTTAGCAGTTTGTATAGGCCATTTATATGATTGCCTGCCTTGTTTGGTGGTTTGTTTTCTTTCTTTTTGCTAATTTCATTCTTTGCTAATTTCATTCTGGTCATATTTTATTAATACACCTAAACCTTTCCTTCTTTCTGTATTCTAAGTCTTTTTAAAAAGCCCTTAATACTTTTCTGATCATCTGTGATTCTACCTATTTTAAACTATACTTATCATTTGTTATCCACCTTTGTGGCATTGTCAGGTACTTTTCCATTAACCCTTTCTTATCCAATAATTTTCCAATTCTTATTACTGATATAAGCAATGCTGTGCAAATGTACTTGCAAACCTTTCATTCTGCAGCCTTCGAGTGTTACCTATCCATCTTTTCAAGGTTTCATTAACACTATAAAATTTTATATTTTGCCCCTTTTTATGTATATGTCAACTTATGAAAATAAGTAACAAAATCTGAACCTTGCCACTCTTTATATGTTATAAACTTTGTCCTTATAAATCAGAGTTCCCTATTAATTTCTAATTTGGATTGAAATTCCCTTTCATATTCTTCTTTTATTATTTCTTTACTGTGTTTCATGTAACCCTTCTTTCAGACTATCTATAATTATACTTCTGCTTTTATCTTTTCTCTCATATCACTTATAATCAGGTCACTTTTTGTGACTTCTATCCTATCACTCTCACAATCTTTAATCTAACATTTTCTTTCTCTTCTTTTACCTCTTGCTCTACTCCTTTAATATCTTCTCATTTCATCAATCTCTTCTTTAATGGGCCTAATCTCCTGCTTTACTTTATCTATACTTTTACTTAGTTTTTTCTTCTCTGCTTTTATTGCATTTTGCATCTGATCTGCCCTATCCCTCATCTCTTGCTTCATTTCTTCCATCTTTTGATTCATTTCTTCCATCTTTTCCATTATATGAAGTTGATTTTTGTTTAACATTTCCATCATTAGCTTCATCATCATTTACATTTTTGTAGGTTTGTCGGTCTCCATATTGGAATGAAAAGAACACACAAAAAATATAAACTTCTATTTTTTAAACTTAGCTCAAAATTCACTTTAACTTACTTTAGCTGAGCACATGCCAGATTCCCATGAAAGGAGTCCTTCACTTGCAGTCATATTATGCTATTTGCAAATTTTCTAATATCCAATTAAACAAAACTCAATTTATGCATATAACACAGGACATGTTTATTTTCTTACTGCTGAAACAAATATCATAAAATGAAAATAATTTTTTATTATGCCACATGTATATATATTGTATTTTCATTATTGGCAATACTTGAGAAACAACTTTTTCTATAATAATCTATTTTCGCAATCAACAAACTTACTTTTAAATATTTGAAAAACAGGCACTCTTCACAAATAATACTAGCATTAGCATGAGATTTGAGTTTTCATCATCAGATTTTCAATGATATGGTTGGCTGAAAAGTTGGAGGTTGGAGTGGATTGAAGCCTGTCCATTAAAGTATGAAGATTTTCTATTTTAATAAAAACTGAGCACTGATTATATATATGTGTAGGAGATGATAATTTGGACCAACTAATGAATGCTGGTTTAGCACGAAATATGTATATTGGTGATTATTTATCTTTTCTACATGTGTGTGGTCATGTGTATCAGTTGTACGAGATAGTCTGGATAGTTGAAGGGTGCTTAAAAATCTGAGTTCAAATCCCTATACTTACAAACTTACTTTTATAAATCTATATTTAAAATGAACGACTGAAAACTTCTCCCCCTTCTACAACCTGTCAAACTTATTTTTAAAAAATAAAATGAAATTATTCTATTTAATTTTTCTTTTTTTACATCATTAAAAAAATCTATATGTATCTCAGGAATATACAGTTAATTCGTGCCTCACATTTCATGCGCTATATTATATATATAAAAATATTTATATATCTCAGGGATTCATGTTGCAGATGCTATCTTACAAACAAAATTGTTTCTCAGATATACATAGCCCCAAGTTAGGCGCCACTTACTGCACAACCCACACGAAAACCACCCAAGGGCAATCTGCATATGCATTTTATATTCCGATGTCAGGAGACTAACAATTTTTTCTTTTACAGTCCACTAAGGTAAGGGAGAAACAAAAAACTCTTAACTATTTTACTTAAGTTATTAATTGCAAATAATGATGACAAACTGCCAAAATTAATGAGACAAATGCATTTATGTATATACAAAATAATACACATATGTTGGCACTTTAGTTAAATGATTTATAAATTGAGTTATGATAAATTAACCTTTCTAAATCTTATTAGTATTATTATAATTTACATTATGCACAGATAATGTATATGGTGGAGTAACGCTTAAATATTTTAAAACAATATTTAAAATCTACTAATGTAGAATATTATCATCATTAATATATATTTGTGAATGGATCTCAATCTAGTCTCCCAACCACTTGCACCTCTCATTACTTCTATTCTAAGATTAAATGACATTGCCAAATGAGGATAATACAATATTATTAATGAAGAATAATTTAACTAATCGACCATGTGCTCAATTTCAGGTTGTGGTATTAGCAAAAAATAAAACAAAATAATTGTAAAATGCAAAAAATCACATCTATACTACAATAATTGATACATAAGAGCAAATATGTGTAAATTATATGCATACAGTAGAATTCTGCGTACTACTTTTTTGGTAGTATTTGATACAGCATATTATTGACCGACAATTGCAAATGTATCACTACAAGACATGTATGAACTTTCCATCTGCCACACATCAATGCACTAAATGAATAATGAAGGTAAATGAGCAGCCATTCACAAATGGTTTCACAATCATTTAATACTCATGTGTTACATAATAAAGAGTTTCAGATGTAACAAGCATAACCTAAATTGATGGATTCACAGCCATCCATTTTTATCAATTATATTTCCTCAAACTAGAAAGGTAGCACACTCAAACAAAAACCAATTAAATACAACCTTAAGTGAGCCTGTCTATGCAGCATAATTGATACCCATTTATAATTTATTAATTTGCTGGTTTAACATAATATTCAATAAAATGGAAATGACTGATTTAATTAATATACAGATCCTTAATAATATTGGCCAGAGATTACTCATTTACATTTTCATTGATTTATATAAATTACCATTTTAAATGATTGCCAACTGAATTCTGGCATTATAAAGAAAACAACATCACAATCTCCTGCCACACGCTCATAAACATGTTTAAACAATAATTATTCTTTAACTTATTTTTTATTAGTTCGGAAATAAATAATAATTAAGTAGAAATTCATTTGAAGCTCATACCTATTGTTACAGTGTAAAAGTTTACATTCAGTCCTTTAAGTATTGACTTATTTCTGCAGATTTTATTTATTAAACCATAACTAGGACAGGAGGTTTATATCACAATTCAAGTTTTATAAGGATGATTCAGCAATAATTTCATCTTTGTTTACCAGCTGGTTCTTCCTGTGTCATTGGACATCAGACTTTATTCATCTCAGGTGGATATGTATAGCAGATACATGTTCGGGTAATTTATTAATTTGTTGACGGCTTCTCTTTCGGGATCATCAAGGATGTTTCCAGCTTGAGACAATGAAGCAGATAATGATTTCTCTACTCTTGTGTAGTATATCTGGCTAGAACTAGGAGAATAATAACTGACTTGCAGAATAACAGCAACATAAAAATAGTGGAAGTAGAATCATCTTGGATGTAATTCCCAGCACTATTTATATTGTCTTGAAGCATTTATCAGTAATGTTCGAATCCATCTCTTGTCATTTGGATCCTTTGATTTATTAACTATAGATAACTCCATTAATTTCATTGAGGTTCATGACTTATTGTCCAATAGCTTATTTGTAAGTTCTTATTTTTGAATGGGATTAACAGCCTTTTTAATTAAATCATGTCAATTACTTATCTCCTTAAATTAATCTATTGATCTGTTTACAAGCATTTTAATTACTTTTTTCTAAGAATATCATATCCACTGTTAATAGAAAAACACCTTTTATTTCAAACTACTTTTAAAATAAATTTAGAAGCAATTCTTTTTTTTTTACAAACTTTAGAAAAATATTTTGTTTTTAACTTGATTTAACAAAATAACATTAGAATTACTGTACCATATATATTTATCTGTACATTTACAGTATATTTTTAATTTTTATTTATTAAAACTTTTAAATTTAAAATTTCTTTGATTTTTAATATTACCGACATAAAATATTGTAACAGTAGCCGGGTTTAAACCCTGTTACAAAGGAATTTAATAATATCCACCAACTGCCACAGATGGGTGTGTGCTCAATATAAGCCCAGCTTGCATAAGTTTGGTTTTAATTTATTTGATTACTGTATATAGAGAAAGAAATAGATTTTTAAATTTTTTTTTTGTTAACTAGTATAAATGTCTGTTTTAGCAAAATACCTTGGCATTTGTTATAAAGGGAAAAAAAAGAGAAACTAAAAGAAAAAATTAATTAAGAGAAACAGTTATACATTAATGTATTACTTTTTTTTTACTACATGTACATTTCTTTTGGTTTTATAATCAGGGATCGTTTTAGTGAGGGGAACAAAAGACTTTCTGCCACAAATTTCCCGAGGTGATTTTTTGTTATTTAGGATGGCTATTTGGCTCATCAAATTCCAGGAAAAGTTGTCATTAATGTACTTTGAACAAAGAGAGTGGATCTGGTCAGGCAAAAATGTAAAACATTAGATCAGCAGGCAAATAAGATGGTAAAAGCATTCCTAGTTAATTAATAAAAGATATAAAAGCTGTAAAAAAAAAAAGAAAGAAAATTTGAAAACAGAAAAAAAATTAATTAAGTTGAATCCGTACTCATATCCTACGGTCTTCGACAGGAAAGTCAAAGTTTGTGGACTAGCCAAATTACTGAAGACAGTGCCTTTAGAATCAAACTTACTAAAAATGTTTAAAAGTTTAACTATGGGGTACAAGCCATATGCGTGTAGGGCTATCACCTCATGCTCCTAGTACCTAACTATTCCTGAGACTGCTGGCTGCTCACCTATCCTGTAATCTCTGCTGATCCCATGGATTATGCCTTAGAGTAATACAAAGAAGAAAGAAAAGTGTTTATCTCGTATGCTTATTAAATTTCAAACAAGATCTTCGTCACTGATCACCAGAAAGAAAAAATATTCAATTTCGTGTGTTGACTAAATTTCAAACAAGACTTCGTCGCTGACCGCTGCCATTAGTATTCATTCCTATGCTAAAACTTCGAACAAAACCATTTATTCCGGACTCATAGTAAGAGGGCGTATTTATGTTAGTCTAATTATGGACGTAAGAATTTAAAACATTTCTAAATCCCAGGTAAAAAGATAAATGTGCCTTTTATAATTGAACTTATAATTACATATAATTCCCCTCAAAGTTTGCTTAATTATTATTAAAATAGAGAATGATGTATATCATATAATTGCATTTTTTTTTCTTTCTTTGCTTTCTATTTTATTTAATCTATTTTATGTAATTGTTTTTATTGTTGATATACAAATTTTAATAAATTCCTCCCATTGATAATAAAAGAATATAAAATGGTGTTCTTACTTATGAATGATAATTATTTGCCATAGTAGTGACGAGTTGATTTATCGTTTATATTTTCTTGTTTTTTTTTTTGTTGTTGTTGTTCTATCATTATATCTCACAAAGTTAGTTATGCATGGTCTATACTAGTACACATCTATATCTAATATATTTTAAACCCTAACTGTAAATTCAGAAAATGAATTGTAGCATATAGCAGTTTTGATTAATAACTTATGAAGGTCAAGATAGTTAATTTAAATTATTTGCGAATTATTCTTAAAGCATAGGTGGTTTGAAAGAAGCCATATAACGAAAACAAGTGACTGTACATTCTCAAACGCCCCCATTCATCCATTAGGGTTTCTCTCCCAGCCTTGAGATTGAGCTAGTTAGGGTTGGGCACCTGATTAAACATAGTTTACAATCCAGTATAGTATGGTAAAGTATAATTCTTACTGCAATAGTGGAATTGGCGCTTGAGGTCGGTTTCGCCTGACGCTCATAAATATGCTTTTATTGCAAGAATCTATTATTGATAAGGTAATGACCAAGGCGGGAAATATATAATGCTAATCATCGCATAGTATGTGTATATGTAATGTGCAGGGTTAACTCATAAAATTCCCAAATAAAATCAGTTTTTACCATCATCTAGTTAGATAGATAACATTAAAGCACTATCTACAGGTGTTATGGCAACTAAACAGCCATAGTTATATTTTATACCATTGGCATAATACACACGTCCATTAAACTGTAGATTTATATACATCGTTTTCCGAAAATAACAAAATGATATCCGGGTTTGCCAGTTATAATATATGTGTGCATATATATAGCTTCAATAATGGTGGGACTTTTTTAAAAAGTTAACATCACTTTTAAAAAAATTAATATAAATTTTGTAACTGTGTTTGCATTTTTTAATTTACATTTTTTTAAACTGAAAGTACATTCTTTACTGAAAAATGCACTCATGCCTGCATAAATGAATTAAATAAAATATTGTATGCAAAAAGTACTAAAATTCCAACAACCTAAGTTTCTCCTTTCCACATTAACTATTTTTTCAGATAAAGAATGATTCAAAAATACACTTTTTATAGTCCCTTCTGGATATAGCATATAGATGATTTATATATTTTTATATAATCAAAGAAAACTTATGTGATGTTATTATTAGAATAAAAATTTACTGATTAGTTGATTTATTTATTCTTTTTTTAAAAATTAAATAAAATTAATAGCAATCTGTTTTAATAACTGTTGCAAGCTGATTTAATGATAAGATATACCTTCCTATCACCCAATCTTTTCTCTCTTTAAATTCATATTCTATAAATATTTTTTTGTGTAAATTGATTTAAAGATAAATTTCCTCCCTTTCTATTTAATTTTTCTTTCTCTCTAAATTCTTATTCAGCTGCAACATTTTTATTTTTTAGTTAATAAAAAAATAATAATTAAAATAATAAGATGATAATATTTATATCAATTAGATTTATCAATTTATATATAGTTATTTAAATGTAATTTTTATTCAATTTTATTTTGAAATGTATATGTATTAATCTATTCATTTCATTGTATTTGTTACTTTTTTTTTTAATGTGAGTATATTCAAAATAAAATAAAAAATGTTGCTTAAGTATTCATAATTCATGCTTAAATAATAAAAACTGGCAGTTATAAAAAGTTAATTTTACTTGGATAACAGAAATTACTGAATTATATGACAACTTCTAGAATATTATTAATTCAAACAGCATTCTACCTGTAGCAGATTATGAATCCAAAATATTATTAACTCAAATAGCATTCTACCTGTAGCAAATTATGAAACCATATACTTTCTGATAAGCAGCATAAAAATCATATACTATCAACCATTTTCTCATAAGACATACATGCAATACTTACATATAATACAAATGTAAAGAATCTCTTTAATAGACATTCTGGAATATACTATCAAATTATTAAAAATTTAATTACGATTAAGCTAAAAAGTGTGCCTAAGATATCACTCATGTCAACATAAGATGGATTTCCTACCTCTATATTACTTCAACAGATGCACATGCAAAATAATTTGAAGGCAACCAAAAAATTCACACTGTAGCAAAATCTCAAACTTGCATAAAATTTATAATTATCCTAATAATTTAAGATCTGATTCCTGTTCAAGACTGAAAGGCATGAGAGAGTATTTAATAAAAGAAGCAAAATCCTAAAGAATTTCTAATACAAACACTTTCTATTTTATTTGTCATGCTGCACACTTTATACATTCATATATTCATGCTTTTTTGTTGTTTTAACATCCATACTCATAAACCAAATATATATACATAATGGATTTTTTTAGACAAAAAAAACCATATAAATATTATTTTAATTTTTAGTTATAGTAATAAAGATATATAAAAATAGTAAAATATTGATCTGAATATCACTTATTGCTATGTAAATATTTTGGACAATAGTGAAATCTAAAACTGAAATGGTTTACCACTTGTAAGATTAACTTAATATGAAGTGTTAACATAGACTGTTATTTTATTTAAAACATAATTTTTATTTATAAAAAGTTTATACTTACCTATCTAAATTGAGTTTTTCAAAAGCTTCATGCAGTTTCCCATAATCATAAGAATTGTCAGTGGCCATACCGATGGAGCCTCGGACAGCAATGGCCACGGCAACCATATTCTATATACTTATTATCAGCATCCTTGTTTCCTAACATGATAAAAAAAAATTAAAAAACATTTATTTAGGTATATTCATACATAAAAAATAGTGTACTATCTATATATTATGCTTCTAAGTATACATCTACATATGCATATACATACACACCCATTAATATTTTTGCTAAATAAATATATATAATAATAAACCTTCAAAATAAGTGATTTCTCCTATTTAAGCAAACTTTCAATATCATATTTGTGGCATTAATGATTTTAATTTAGCAATGTCGCTTGTTTTATCTATCTATATATATGAAAAAACATGAATAGGAGAAATATCAAAATTATATACAGATGGAAAGTAAAAATATCAAAATTAGATTTGATATTCAATTACAAATAATCAGGTAAAACTCTAAAAAAATAAAAAGTAAATAGGATAAGGCAGAAGTAAACTGATTCTTATAACCATGATTATTATTCTGTCGCAATGTATAGTGAGTTTTGCCTGTTTTAATAACAGTTATAAGCAAGCATAAGAAATGGTGATCATGTGATGTTTATTGGCTTATTATCTAAACTTGTTCTAATTCTAAGAGATTTTTTTTAACTGACCAAGCTTTTAAATTATATCAAAAAACATTAAGAAGAAATAAAATTGGCTAAAAAAAAAAAAAAAACTAATTAAATTCAAATATAGTAAATATCAGAAAATGAATTAAATAGGGTCTCAATTCCTTTTTTCTTTTAATGCAGTGTTAAAAAAAAAAAAAAGACAAAAGTAAGTTATCTTAAAAAACATGCACTTAAAAATTATTATTAGTAATTAGATAATTTTTTGTAGCCCTTAGAAAAAAATTCTAATAGGTATTCATAAAAAAAATTAATATATTAAAAAAAATATATTACTTTTGATTTTCTAAATAAATGATGAGATAAATGACATTATAAAATTTTAAGAAATTACAAGTATGTATAAAAAAAAAAAATTATCCTGCATTGCTTCCAGTAACTTGCATAAGCTTAAACATCTCCATACTGTGTAATAAATTATAAGGAATTTTTATTAAATATGTGTCATACTGAACTGTTGATTAAATTATGAAGATTTAGACAAACAATAGCTAAAGAGAAGATGGTCTTAAAAACATACCTTTGTGTGTTATTATTGAATTTCTGATTTTTCATTAGGTAAAGTACAATAGTAACCTTTTGAAAAAAAAAAAAGTACAATAGTAACATTATTTCATATTAGATCCATAAATAATATTTTATCATATCTTAGTCATAATTAAATAATTTATTGCTTGGGAATTCATATGAAAGTGAATCATCAAGAATCACAGAACTAAGCCATCATCCATGGATTTTGACACAGAGAAATTTGAATGAAAGTTCACATAAAGATTCATAGAAAATTTGAATACTGGAAGTGATACAATTGAATAACAAATCATGGAACTTGGGCTCTAGAGACTACTTCTCCACAACTCCTCTAAATCATACAGAGAAATATTTTATTATGAATATTATAAATATACTAACATTTAATATTTATTTCAAAATTAATATTATGATTTTATTTTCCATTATGAATGTATTGTCCATATCTCTATTCATTCATATTATTACACTTTACATGGATAAAAGTAATCACTTTTGGAATGATGGAATTCAGCAAATTATTATAGATTGGCTTTACAAATCTATAACAGTTCTGAAAAATTTAATACGGTGAATATATCAAAATTTGATTATAATTTTTTTGTTTAGCCATGTTTTAATTTGATTTATTTATAATTAAAGATTTTTCCTTTACAATCCTGTGTATTACTTTCTGTTTGATAATAATAAAGTCTTTGTTTATGACAATCATTCCATAAAAAAAGTTTTATAGATTGTCATTTAAAAATCTTTTCTAAAAAAAAAAAATCTAACAAGAATTTCAGTTATCTGATTAAAATCCCCCCACCTCCCAAAAAAAAGATAAATAATTTTTTTGTGTGAAAATATTTAATCCTTTATGTTAAACTAATATTAAAAAAAGATTGTGTCATTTCAGTAAAGTTAAAGAACTGATGCAACCTTTGGGTGAATAATGAAGAGTTGTTTCTTTGAAACATTGATGTATATGCCTTAATTTTAAAGTGATTGTGTAGATTATTTATAGTAATGGTTTCTTTAATAAAATTTTATTTTTTGAAATTCATAAACCTTACTGAATTCCCTGTTCATATATATCACTACATAACAAAAATACATTATGATGATGACAATAGATCTTTTTTAATTTTTTCAACACTAAAACTACTGGCTGCTAATTTTTATTAGCATGTGAATCTAGTATTGTTAGATACCCCTTTAACATAAAAAATTTAAAAAAACTTATCTAAAATAAATTAAAGACATCAGTAAAAATGTCAAATATAATTAGAAATTAATAATAAATTGAAATCAAGATTTATAAAGTATTGAACTTATTTATACAAAAAAGAATTGCAAAACAATTAAAAAAAATTCATAATTTAAATGATAGTGTGATATTTAGAATATCAGAATGAACTGTGAAACTTACCACACATTACATTATTCAAAACAGTTTTTGGACTGATGTATGAGATTAGAGTGAATCATCAACAATTCTAGCATTATACATAACAGCTACCTATACAAATTATTCTAAACTGAATAACAATTGTTTTATAGTTCACTATGTGATCTACGTAAGTTTCAAGCAATCATGATTTAAATTAAAATTGTTTTTTATTATTGTTTGCTTTCTTTTTGTAGAAATATATTTAGCACTTGCTAAATCACAATGTAATTACATTTTATATACTCATCGCCTTCATTTTTTTGTTATGGATTACTTTTTTTTATTGTTTTGTTACAACACTACTACCCAGTAGAAGATAGTGAAATTTAATGTAGATCATAGACAAAATCTGATCTAATTATTTTCATATTCTTCACTACTAAGTTATAATGACAGGATTAACTATTGGTAAAAGATTAAAAATCTTTTAGAATAAATTGTCTAAGTTTTAGGAAATATATGAGAAATGGCAGACCTCAATTCTTCCATTAACAAACTATTGTTCATTACCAAGGTTAAATAAAATGTCCAAATTTATCAAAATGACAATTACATACATGGAAATTACTTCATTAAAAGATTATCAAAATTTACATATATTAGCATATGTAAAGATGTCATTTATGTGTGAGTGCAAACTCACAAAACTAACAAATCAAAATACTATAAATAAGCCTAGTAAATGATAAATATTTAATAAAATATTTTGGATTTGGAAAAAATAGAGCATGTTTGAATATATAATAAAGAAAACTGTATATGTTTGTCTATCTTCATTTAAGCATGCTGGTGATGAAAATATACTTATAAAAAAAAAAACAAGTGTATATGACTTTTCAATACTTTTAAAACCGACAATAACATAAATAAACAGATAATACTGATAAGTGAATTTTATTATGATTACATTTAATATTAATGTAGTGGATAAAAATTACTGCAGTGAGCTCTTTTGCACAGACTGAAATACATAAATTTAGGAGTCACATACAAAACAACCAGTGAAACAGAAAAAAATTGTAATACAAAATCAAAAATTTATTTAATAATTTGGTATATTTATTTGCAAAAATATTCATTAATTAAAGTTAAACAAAAAATGTTACAGCTTTCCTAATAATAAGAATTGTGTGCAAAAAGCAATAAAGTCATTAAAAAAATAGCTATATGAATTTATATGGTTAAATAATTAATAATGACAACACTTAATAATATCACAATTTAAACTAATATATATACAGTTTCTATTGAAATTAATTTCTTTAAATACTTTTTAAAACTAGAAATAGCTAACACTGACGTAATTAATCCCAAGCAACATGCTACTACACTGAATAATGGTAAAATACATCCTATCTATCAATTATATGATTTACGCAAAACCGGGACATTTAACTGTGCATACTGAGAGGGACATGTGCCTGTATTAGAGATGACAAAAGCAAAATGTTCTGACATTCAATGTATATTTCTAGAATTATTCTAGATAGATAAAAGTTGATTTATTGAATATATATCATATTTGGAAAACATCTAATCTATCCAATATAATATGTAAAGTATGATTCTGCAAAATGTCTAGTGAAGAGAGCATAACTTTATTTGATCGTTATCATATCGCAAGTGCATAGGATAAAATACATAGGTAACAAGATTTATAAATGAGTAATAAAACATTAGTAGCAAAACCTATATATAAATAATAATTGAATCTATACAGATGATGACAGCAGACATTGATATGACTTTTCAATGAAAAACATGAATCTACTGACAAACCAAAATAAAGATGTTTCTCAATAAATTCAACATTTGCAAATGTAATAATTATTATAATACTGATCCAATTTATCATGAGTGGTTTCCAATATTTCTGCACAAATCCAAACATAATAGCTTTAGTTTTATTTATATTAATGATAAAGTTGTTTGATTTTTCTAAATGATCTCTAGATAATTCAGATAACACAAGTGCACAAACATTAGAATAAACATATATAGTTAAATGTAGAGTTAATCCAAAAATATTATTTAAATATATTATAAACAGTAAAGGGCCAATAATACATCTATGGAGCTCTTCTATTAATAAACAAAATCCAATCTTGTAAGTAAATAATCCAATGGAGTATAGAATCACAAATTCCACAAGAAGCTAATCCTAATATAAAGTAATCATGTTGAAAACAATCAAATGTTGTTAACATAAAAAGATATACCAATAGTATATTGAATGTTCATTAATCACTCGTACTGTAACTCCATCTAGTAAAAAAACAAATTGTTTATCATGAAGTATATTATTAATAGATAAATAATATAACAGTGTAGATTAAAAGCAACTTAAGGAATTTAGAAAAAAAAAATTAATCACTATAGGACTGTCTCAATCAATCTTCTATGTACTTATATCCTTTTAAAAAAATTTGAACAATAATCCTATATTTCAAAATCTTAGGGAAATATCCTGCAGAAAATGCTAAATTGATTACATATGTTAGTACTAAATCAAAATATAAGTAATAGCAATATAAAATAAAACCTATAACAAAGTAATGCCCCACAGAGCTAAAGTATAAATCAAAAATTAAGTTTATAACTTCATTATCAGAAACAGATAATAAATTAAGTACCTTCTCAGCTAGATCATTTATTATATTTCTAGTAATGTTATTATTACCTTGATCAGAGTCAGAAGCGTAAAAAAAAAAAAAACAGGTCCGTGAACTAAACTAACAACATAAAGGTGTCTGATATTCTAGTTAATATAAAAGCTCATTGTAGCAATTAAATTAATTTTACAAATCTTAATTTCTTTCAAGCTTCCTTCAGTCACCCACTCCATGACAAGGCAGCTTGAAAGACTGGGTTCAAATCCTCTCTAATTACATCTAGTTTAAGTATATATACTATACTTTTATTTAAATCTTAATTTAGTAAGAAAAGTTATGCTATAGTAAAGTCCACTTAATTGCTGGAGGGGATACCCAAAAATAACTGCAATTTTGTAATAAAATATTGTGTATTTATTTTTAGTATTACAAATTGAATTCCTTTCAAAGTAATGTCCATTCAATGCAATGCACTCATTAAACGTGTTTTTTATTTTTAAAAGAAGTTTGGAAACGCTTGCAAAGAGATGCCTTTTAACACCTCCATCGTTTTTTTCCCGCTATTTGTAAATCTGCTAAAAAAATAAATATTTTAAGATTTGAGAGAATAAAAAATCACATGGAACGAGGTCAAGCGAATATGACTGATGGTTAAGTTGAATTATGCTGACTTTAATTAAAAATTGTTTCACATTCAATGCTCTCATTGTGTAGTGAAAATTACATTCCTCACTTTGCCATAAAATGGGATGTTTGTTTTACAGCTTCAAGCAAAAGTTTTAGAACTTGTAGTTTTAAATGCCTAATCATTACAAATGAATTCTGAGCAAATAATGCCATCCAAAAATAAATTTACATCATCTTGACACTGGACTTCACTCACCATGTTTTTTTTGGGAGATGGTGAATTTGACACTTCGATTAAATTACTCGTAAACTTGTGTTTTTCCCAGAGCAACAGGCTTGTAAGCTATTTCAAGCATTACAACCATTTTTCCTGCCATTTTTCCTAAAAAAAAAACAGAATTTCACATTACTTCAACTTTTCAGCCATTACAAAAATCAACAAATACACAAAACACAGTTTACAAAAAAATGTGCTATGTGTGATCATGATTTCATATAATGACATCATTTGGCAGATTGATGCAACAAGGCTCCTGCAAGAATTACCTAGAAACAGAAGCATGTATTATAAGAGATGTGGTTACCAGAGAATTATTTCAATTGTTTGGGTATCCCTCGTATTGTATACATAAATGTGAAAGTTCAATTTTACTGAAAATTACAATCAAGCTTTATAAAAAAACTAATCTTAATAAAAATCAAAAATCATGATTGTTGATTTAGCCTTTTCATATTCAGAGTTTCTGCTTTCTTACTTAAATTTCTTGATGACTACGTTAATTAGTTTTTTAATTGTTTTACTGTCTGATGGTAGAATAATTTTTAAAAAAAATATGCAAAATATTTTTATTGCTAAAGTTATAAATAAATAGAAAAGTGAATTAAATTAATTATTAAGACATACAAACATAATAAAGATTTCTGATATTTTAATTAAAGAGGAAAAGATCTGAAATGTTTTGTCTATACAAATATGATGTCAACCACCAGCAGTCAATAATTAAATAAATTCTATAAATCTTAATTTAGTAACAAGAGTTTATTCTAAAAACACCTGTTATAGCAGAATCCATTATACTTAAATAAGCCAAATGTTCAGTCAAAATTTTTAAATAATTCTAATTAAATTTACCAATTTTTGAAAAGTATTCACATATATAATTTTGATAACTTTCAAATAATTAAATAAAAAAATAGCAATAAAAGTATTAAACAACACCTTGATCTTCAATAAGTGTGATGAAATTCTATACATTAAGAATCAGTTATACAAAATTTTATATAACATTGTTTAGATTAATAAGCAGCATATTCGAATGTTTATCTTCTAACTCCTATCTGGAAAAAAATTTAAATATAAACTACAAAATTCAATATATAATTAACCTATTTAATTTCAACCATTGATTGAAAATATAAATGTTATAAATCAAAATGAAATAATTTTAGGTCCTCCATTTAATCCTTTTATGCTATTTTATATTTTTCATAATAAAAAAAAAACAATATAGAGAAATCTGAACATTGAAAGTTTTCTCCAATCTAAGCAAAATGAATTAAATTTAAAATTTAATTTAGAAAGAAATGAAATAAAAGTAGAATTCATGCTCTAGCTTGAAATATAACTACTCTGTTCTATTAAATATTTAACTATTTATCATTATAACTGAACTGCAAAAGTTCTTTGAAACCTAAAGAGAGGAGCCATCTAAGAGTATCTTTCCATATTTATTACTTTGCTAAATATTCAAAATGTGTTGTATTAGATAAAACTATAAAAACACAATCTTTATGTTTGTAAACTATAATAATACT
This sequence comes from Epiperipatus broadwayi, assembly GCA_028023455.1. NCBI lineage: Eukaryota > Metazoa > Onychophora > Udeonychophora > Euonychophora > Peripatidae > Epiperipatus > Epiperipatus broadwayi. The sequence continues at coordinate 1,548,219 of JAQFVV010012587.1, forward strand.
CAATAAACTGCATTCCCCAAATTTTCTTTAATAAAATAAAAATTAAGTTACTGATAATATTATATATATATATTATAACAGTAAGTGTTACTCTAACTTCTCCCTTTTACCGGTAGGGATTCTATCTTCTTCCTTCAAATTCTATCTGCAGTCAGAAAATTACACATCAGCATAATGCAAATCTTAATCGTTACCTTTAACTGGAGAATTTTTATACATACATTTTATAAACCGATCACTCCCTATATGAAGTTTTCCCACTAAATTCTGAGTCATCCTCCTCCAGACGAACTTTTCCCTATCTATGGGTCATTCAAGGGGGTCGAGGAAAAAACAGACTAAAGAAATAGCGCATATGCATTATTAATTCTGGATGATTCTATTCCTCCCACTTTTATAGTAACTTCCTTCATAGATTTCTACGTTTAGGATCTACCAATAATTTTGTCCAAATCAGCAATCTTAATTCTACCCCCCTCCTCTCTACATCATTCTGTACTATCTGCCCACCAGGGCGCCACTAAGCTATTTCTAACCTAGAAATTTATAACGGTGGCAGGTAACACATCTATAAACTATAAACATACTGTTAGTCCAGTCACTAGCTCAACGGACAAGCTGAGATTAACTAGCACATATATATAATTTTTACTAAGAAATAATAGCCTAAGGATAAACAATTTAAATTTATTTCTTTTCTGCAAGGTTGTAAATAAATATACTAAATAACAAGACGACTGCCAGACTTAACAGACAAAAACGTATTTATTAAGCACACCAATTTATTAAGATTGATTTAATTAATTTAGTTTATTCTTTAAAAATTTTAGTTTAATGTATTTAACTTATTTTAAAATCAAATAATGCACAAATAATGTGTTCAATTTTATATTTAAATTCATATTGAGTGCAAACATGCTGCCTGATACCAATAAGATCATCCAACCCAAATCCCAGCTCGACTAATTGTTCGCGTTCAAATCAATACTAAGTTCTTGATATACCGCTGTTATCAATACAACAATGAGATGTTGGCATATGTGCAAATTATAGCAAAGAAATTTGTGATCTTCGTCCAGTACAGGAATAAGCTCTGTCTGGCGAAGTATCACAATGGAGTGTTCTATAGCGAAGGAACTGCGGTCTTGGCCATCATTTAGTCCTAATTTGAAACAAATAAGAAAACAAGGGGCAGGAATTTTCTACCTGTAGCCATACAATACTATGGCTATCATTGGTCAGCATTGTAGTAATGATGCCAACATGGCACAGAGGAAAGAGAATCCAGTGCATCTTTCAAAAATGTATTTACATGACACAGCCGTACATCCATCCCAGCAACATTAATTTAACTACGAAACAATCATTCCAAAACTGACATCAGGTCAACACAATCTCGTGATGTCACATAACCATCTATAGAAATTTTAAATACATTAATTTTACATGTTTATTCTTTTTTTTATTAATATTACGGATGAAAGTGATTATATACGGTTGATATATATTCTGTAACATGGTATGACACTGCAATATGCGCTAATAGTGCTTTAAGTTAAGTCCAAATTTACGTTTACAACCGCAATCTCCTGCCATATTATCAACAGGCCCTACATTAGGCATTTTATATTAAAAAGAACATTATATTTTTATGAAGTATAATGGTCAGGCTGTTATGATCTCTTATCCTACGTGCCATACAGGGTGCCACCAGTCCATTTGAACCTGGAAAATTTATATAGTAGGTAGATACGTATTGGTAAGATCCAACTCTTGTAGATCGTTAGCCCTTGGCACTAGCTCAAGGAGTAGCTGAGATTTAATATTACTTATATTCAATTATATATATTTTTAAATGTATTATTGATAAAGATAAAATAATGTCACTGCCAGTACTAATAACACAAACATTTATTACGCAAATATATAAAAACAAATTTGAGTATTTGACTATCAACATTATTTTAGATTTAAATTCTGATATTATTTTGTAATTTGCACAGATGGAAATTTTTATACAATTTAATATTTTATAATGTTAAGCATAGATAGACTACATTGAATATGCACTTAAAGACTTTCACAACATTTAACCTCAGGCTAAAAGTTTGCAGTTAAACAAATGCTAGCTTCCTGATATACAGACAACAAATGCAACATGAAAACGTTAACATAAACCATGCTGACAGGAATGCGCATCTGTAGCATGATACTGGCTGGTGAACGAATCGTATATAAAAATATTAAGAAATGAACTGCTCCATATTGAGGGAGAGCGGTCCTCGCCATCTTATAGTCCCTATCCATAGAGCGAAAGGAGAGCAATGGTGTGGGAAGTACATTGCAACACGATGACTATACCTCTGGGCCATGCTTTCATTTGGGATTGATGCTCTGTATGCTAATGCGCTTCATATTACATTGATATAAATGCCGTACATCCCTCCACCAACCTCGATTCAACTACGAAACAATTTGAAATTAACCTCACATGACCTAACACAAACTTAACGACTCTATGCAGTCATCTACACCCAACTTTAAATTTAATAATTTAGTTAATAAATATATATAAAAAAAATGGAAATGATTAATGCAAACGTTACACATAAAAAATATTAATAACGGATTTAGATTTCTTAGGCTACTAATTGAAAGTTTGTTTAAAATATTTAAAAGTTCACAATGAATATCAGTTTATACTTCCCATGATAAGTCTTAATGAATCCCGCAGATTTCAGCAGCTTTTTGGAAATCCATCCTAGTGATCACATTTTGTAGATTGTCCTTGGAAACGAAGCCATTCTGTCAGGAATTGTCATCGGGAGGCTGCCTCGGTCGGCGTAGATAAAGAAAACAAAATCTATTGTGCGACCCCTACATATTGGAGTCTGCAATACAGCTGCAAGATGTTTTAACTGGTTATCACCATTCAATCAATAGTCAATCTCCTTTTAATTCAACTATGTAATTTTTATAGTATCTCGCCTCCCTTATCACTAATTCTTTGGATTGATCGCTACTGACATTGGTAACTGTATTGCCTAGTCTGCTCCAGAGCGGGAAACACCATAATCTTTTATTTTTATCTCTTATCTGACTTTTCAATCATTTAAGTGCCCCAAGGGCTAGTTTGCTTCACATTCAAATATATTTTAACAGAACAATCATTTCCATTTCAAGATTTAGACATAATTTTTAAATTGAAACTAATTAACATTTTTCTTTTTCATTATTATAAACAAAAATGCCAATCTTTATTTTTAGAGTTTTATCTTTTACTTTTAAGTAATTTTTTTTTAAGTTTTCCATCTGTGCAATTATATATATTAGTTTAAATAACTTTATTAATTTTCTTCCTTTTTTAATATATCAATTATATTTACAATCTTTTTCCCTTTTATTATTTTGATTTTAAAATAATGTAACGACATATGTATACCATTACAGAAGATTAGGTTTGGCTTTTAGATAAGAGACTTTTAACATTGCAAGGTTTATGAAAATGAAGTTCAGATTTGGTCATCAGAGAAAGTCTATGATTCATTATATCACTTAATAGTTTATATTTAGAAAAAAATAAAGTTTAGAAATCTTAAAGCAAAAAAAGTTTATAGTTCATTCTATCATTAATAAATTATACTTTACTCCGGGCTAGTTCCCTCACAATGAAGATCTCTGAGTTTACGCAAGAGTCATTTCTTGTGGACAATGACAGTTTACGAAGATGGATTGATCCTGGGATAGGCGGAGATGAAAGCTACCTTCGGCCAGCCAGACCAAAGGAAGCACAATTGAACAGATTACAGTGTGGCAATGACAACAATAACTCTCCTGCTTTAATCAACTTTTTAGGCTTCTTTTCTTTTTCAGCAATGTCAAACAAATTTTTTAATTTCTTTTGAATTTTTCTTTTTATAGTCTGAAGCGTCTTATCTTACAATCCTCGGATCCATCTGACATATTTCATAAATGTATTTCATTGGTTCTTTGGTAATTTTTCCTCCGTGGTCTGCATGCATATATAACTTGGGCGGAAAAAGCAAGTCTTGTTTATTCCTTTTGACTGTTATCTATTTTGTAATCTTTTGAATGATCATTTTGCCCTAAGGACCTGTTTGTAATTTTATTTTTGTTAAGAAAAAAATCACTCTCATCATTATTTTTAAGACTAAAAAGTTTTTATTATTATTTTATTTTAAGATTAGAATCTTTGCTTCGATTCTATAAATTCTTTTAGCTTATTTTATTCTCAATATTTAATTGAAACTTATTAATAAATTAATAACTCATTATGTGTGCATTTTGAACGTCTGTGCATTTAACTCATTAGATATCTACAAAAAAAATAATTAAATGTAACGTGTATATATATGTATCCCGTTGCAATATATTATGACCTTTGGCTTTGGCCAAAGAGAGCTACTTTTATTGTAGATGTAACATTAACTGAAAAAAAAATTTTCTCACAGAAAGCTTGGTTTAGATAATTCTAGCTAATTATCAGAATGCTTTTGTTATACTGTATACATAATATTTAAAGTTCATTCATAGTTTTGCTAAAATGTATGAATACAGTTTAAAGTCTGTTAATCAGTGAATCTATATGTGCCTTGGTTGTATTGGAGTTGAGATGAGTGGCCTAAGTAAGGGAATTAAGTGGTAAAATAGATAATTAGTAGTGCCTGAATAAAATAGTGTTAAGTTTGAAGAAATAGATATGGAAGTTCTAAGAGAAGATTTAACTTAAAATTATTTATAAAATTAAGCAGTCAATTTATTTAATTAGATTAAATTTAAAATAGTTGAATAGGTTTATAACTAGTTAAAAGAGCTGTAAATTTCAATAGTTAAGATGGGATAGATTTAAGTGCATGTTGAGAACTTGCTTGCCTGTATAAATGTAATTTTATTTATTGGGAAAAATATAAAGGTTCATAAATCATATTTGGTATCATTTAAAAGCATACTGAATGGGTAAAAAATTTTAGTCAAATGGATTAATAAGAACATGTACAAAGAATAACTTAAAAATTTTTATGAAACAAATATTAAACATAACATTATTGGGGAAATGGATTTTCAAAAAGAAAATGCCAAGAAGGAATGGAGAAATTAAAGTAAAAAATTTGTGGAAAGATTTATGGACTCATGAATGATTATCAGAAGATGTTGACTACTTTTAAACTATTTCTTAGGTATTGAAATTTTTAACTTTAGTCCTACTGATTGTCACAATGTCAACTTTTTGAATAGTTTAAGAATTGAAATAATTTTCAATTCCACATTATTATCTATAAAATCTTAAAAATTGTTATATATTTTTCCCTCCAGCTCTCCATTCTCTTCGCATATTATAATGGAGATTACTAATAAATTTGTGACTACTTTTTATGTTTTCATCATTACTTCTGTCTTGTAAATATATATGTCCATCAAATTGCATTTTCTAAAAATGTTTAACTGAATTATTCTAAAAGAAATAATGCTATATAAGCCTTCCAAGATGTACAAAACGTCCATTCTTATTGCATTGCTTCTATTAAATCTTACTAAACAAAAAAAACAATCTTCTCATAATTCACTTTTCATAATGCTTTATTTAATTGATGAAATTTGTTAAGAATATATATTATATATCTGGGATATTTACAAATAATGATATATATATATTAAAGTTGTTGTATGTTTATGTAATAATTGTAATACAATTGTTTAATAGAACAGAAAAAGATTGTTAGTTATCATAAATTTTTAAAAAAGCCATTTTAAAAGCTGCATAATAATGTTTTTTGTTTTTTTTTGTAAAGGCATAACTGAATTAAAGTGGATACTGCTCAACAGATCATAGTCAATGTCAGTTAAATTGTAACTTAAACCAAATCATTTCAGCCATACTTTTAAAAAGTATTGACCAATATAGTAAGATAATAGATAAAAGTCAGAAATGGCAACTTGATATTATAAAATTTAGGATATTTTCATATTAAATGAGCTTACAATTACTATAATTTTTCACAAACATGTTAAACAATTGTTCTAATTGTTTTCATCAGTGCATTTGATAATATATTTTTTGACATAAAGCTATCCATATTCTTCTAGCAACTTAATTTTCCATTATTTTCATTTTACTATTTTATGAATATGAAATTTTCTGACCAATGGCATATTGAAAACTTGATCATAATGTGTACTAGTTTTCAGTATTTATAATCTCCCTTTAATCTAACATTATAATATACAGAACTACATCATAAACTTTATTTAGTCCTCTATTTCATTTCACCTCATTTTTTTCTAATTTCTTATTTCTATTCTATTTTTTTTATATTTTTATTAAATTTTGTCAATCTCACTTCTCGGTTTGTTTCAAATTTTATTAAATTCAGTCCTAATAGATAAAATAATAATAATCTAAAACATCACAATAATTACAGAATAAATCTCACCTACTAGAAAAATCAAGTTTAAAATGTAATTTTATTTTTATTATTAAATGTGAACATTTTTAACACATTCACCAAATGCTATTATCGTTCTACTTACTATAGTACACATAAAAGAATGAGTTTTGCAATGACTTGCCAATAATTTAAAATGAGTTGGGGATTTTTTTAACATTAATTATTAAGCTAAAGTTTTTATAGATTCTATATATTCGCTTTTGAACTAATAAGAGTAGCACAATTATCATCATATTGAAAATCTAGAAAGCAAGATATAGGTGAAATTCATGGTTCTGCTTTTGATTCAAATTAAAAATTTCACCATCAAACTTGTATCACATTTTAACCCGATTCTTTGAACCATTTATAAATAGTTTCAAAGATCATAGTCAAAATCGAAAACAATATTTGAGCAAGAAAATATTTTTAATACCAGTTTTCATTTCAAATGCCTGATTTTTCACGATAATATTATTCTCATTACATCAAGAAGTTACATAATATGAGCAAACTTTGCTTGACAACTATCTAATTTCAAATAATATCACAAACCTATACAATTAATTAACAGTCAAAGAGCACGGTATAGTAAAGAAAAAATATATTTTGTAAATATTTTAATTAACATTTACAAAAAGAAGAGAAAAAAAGTCAAGCACAATAACATGGCCAGTATATTAAAGATAGATATATTATTTTAATTAAATATAGGATATATAAAAAATTTAGTTTCATATCCATTACCAAAATAAAGAATACGAATCAAAATCAGCGGCCAGTCTTGACCAGATAATGTAACGAGAAAATCTTATATTTCTATCATAATATAAATTATTAAAAATTAAGTAAAGGTAATAATTACCTAAGAAAATGCTTCAAGAAGCAAAGCACGACTTAGTTCTCAAAGTTTTTATACACATTCGAACAATAATATAATATTAAAGTTTATCTACAATCAACCAATAAATAACTGAAACCTACTAACCATAAAACATTACATTTTGAATTGTTTTGTTTTTTTCATTTTTATCAAAAGTTTATAATGTGTTTATCATTAATAAAGAATAAATTCATGCGAATATAAACTATAATATTTAAAGGAGAAAAAATACATCAAAAATTAATCACAATCAAGCAAACCATGACGCAGCACCGTAATGTTTTAAGACTAAAATAAAATTAAGAAAACCAATTGCTAACAGTAAAATCATTTTCGACTACACTTAAAATTCTACTAAAAAATACTTATTTGTTAAAAAAATACTTACACGTAAATATATATATTTTAATTTAAAGTCAATGATAAAAAGCAAGGCCATGTTCATCGCCATTTTAGCAAGTTATTTCGTGACGTCACGAACAGTTGTTTTCCTATAATGTCGACGTAAGAAAATTGACTACGTAAGCTACTCCATCTTCATTGTTAATTGTACTCTCATGTTGTGATACTAAACTTCCAGATTTTTACTGAGAAATGGAACTTGGAGAAGTTGTTAATGCCAATTACGCGGTACCAGTTGTTGGTGTAATCTTATGTGCTTTGTTGGTTTTTGCTTTTGGTTTTAAATCATCAGTTCAACCAAGTTTTGATTTTGAAGATGACCGTAAGTCAAATAAGAAACGAAAACCGAAGGTATGAACTTAACGTTTAAAACTTTAGTTTTTTTATTTCAAATTACATCTGCCAAGTATCATAATTTGTTCAAGATAAAATGTTTTGATGCGATTTGAAACTATTTGATATTAAATAGATATTAGACCGTAATATGTATTTTCGCGGGGCTTTTGTTACTCTTAAACTTTGCTACATTTAATCAATTCGTTTCTTAACTGTTGTTTTTCTATATTGTTTATGAATCTGTGTGGTATGTTAAACCTTGCCAAAAATAATGAATACAATTTTATTATTTACTATATTGACAGTAGTTTATAATTAATAAATTTTAATTCGTTATTGCGTTTCAATTAACTCATTGTTGTGGAACTTAATTGGTGGAGATTAAAAATAGTGTAGTACTCATTAAAATGGAAAGAATGGAAGATAAAAATGCGAAATATTGTAGTTTTATAAACGGTTAATTTAACTGGTATAAATTTTATAGTCATTGTTTTGAGAAGCTAAGAAATGATGGTTTTTGTATTATGTATGTCGGATGTTTATACAAAGAAATTCATAAACAAGTTTGACCAAAATTGAATCCAAATTTGGATAAAGTATTATATTCAATATTTGTAATCATTAATAAAAAAGGATAGCTATATTTATAGTGAGAAAGTTCTTATAATCAATAGCATAAAATAGTTAATTAGAAAAATAGATTTTAAAAAAGTATTGAGAAAAATAGGACATTTCTACGATTCATTTTATCAAGTCACTCCTAAATTTAAGTTGCTAAAATAAATTATATTAAGAGATAGCAAGCAATGCTAAATTATTTTCGACAGTCAAATGTTATCGCATATTAATAGTAGTTGTGATTATGCATTGAAATATGTCCACCATCAAATTGAATTGTTAAATAGTTTTAGAAAAAAATCCAACTTTATACTTTTCTAAATACATTTAATAACAATCAGTAAAAATTGAACATATTTATTTATTATGAAGATCTTCCTGATTTCCTCACTAACTTCTTTCAGAGACTGCTAAATCTAAAAGTTATTTCGATTCTTGGTCAGGCTGGAGAATAATGCGATTTGAAACATATCCTATAGTAATTATGTACTATTACTATCAGTTCATTATATTTAGAAAAGTATAAATGAAGGTTGAAGACGATGGAAGTCCAATATATAATTACCATAAAATGCCATCATAACAAATCTTCATTTAATTAATAATACTCTTCCTATTTAACCCAACCTTTCTTAATGTAGAGAATTTATTATATATATCTTGATTTTATAATTAAGAGAATTTGCTATAATGGAAACATATTGACAAAGTGTTCAGTTTCTGATGATCATAAACATTGCTCACTATTGACTAGACTTCTTACAGATGAAGAATTTGATTGTTTTTTTTTAAAAAAAAATAGCCAAATTAAAATACAGAAATCTATCACAAAAATAATTGCTTTTAGAAACCTTTAATATAGATTCAGAAATAATTTCCCATTTGAATTGAAAGTTTAAACAAACATCTACCATAAGTGTAAAGTTTAATATTAACAATTTTCCCCTAGGAATTTGAAAAAGAGTTTTAAACAAATAATAAGATGGCTACGAAACTTAAAGGAACCAAAGTTATTTAAATAGTTGACAAGAAAGAAGAAGTTTCAATTTTTAAAACAAGAATATTACCACCTATTGAAATAAAATTATTTTAGTTATCAATCCTGACTATTTAAAGCAAATATTTTTATAATAGTAATAGAAAGGCAGGAATGATGTGGAAGAATTTGGTTTTGCAAATAGAAATAAAACCAGAGAATGACTAATAATGATTAGTAATTTTATGTTAATTCAATGACCTTTCTATTGCCAATATATTTTTCAATTGAAATACAAATTATATATGAACTTTACTGGCATTTACAAAAATCATTTATATTCTTGATATGTGTAGTGATAGAAGATTAATTATAATAGCAAAAATGGGCCCAAAATTATGAATTATCTTGTGTTTGAGTGAAGCTGAAATTTTAAATATCCAACATTCTAAATATAATCTAGAGCCAAGTATTAGGAATAATAGAAATGGATTTGAAGTTTTTATTATATTTGATAGGGAATCAAATGAACATTTGATGAAAATGAAAGAACCTGAGAAAAGTCATAAATAATGAGAAATATGTTTATAATTACCAAACTTAAAAAAAAAAAAATAGCGAAAATTTAAAATAATAAAAATCTTTTGAAAGGATCTAAATGGGAAATTTCAAAAAGAAACTAAGGAGTTAATAAGAAGATTGTAAAAGCATTTGCAAAGAACAATCAGAAAAATTACGGAAAGAAATTTAAGTTTTTGTTAATGTATTGAAAATAGAAACAAGCTTGGTAAAATGAGAGCAGTCTTATAGGTAATTTATGAAATCAAAAGAAAGTTTCAGTTGTGTTTACTAAAAAATGCCAATCAAACTTATAATCAAAATATAGATTTGAGATAAGTTTGATGGAGTCAGCAGGATAGACGAATTCTCAATAGTGAAAAATGAAATCAGAGTAGCTTTGAAATTATTGCTCAAAGATAATGCCACAGCTAACTGAAGATGAATCAAAATGCGCTAAATGTCTTATGCCAATTAATGCGGAAAATGAATGACAAGATAATTTTTTTTATAAAACGTATTAAGGATAGCAATAGAATCTGTAATTGTCTTATAAACATATAATAATAAATATTACATATTTTTCAAAATAGCATGATTGCTTTATTTAACTATGCCAAATTATGAAATGTTCTTAGGTAAGTAGATGTGCTACAGCATCTCATTGTTCTTACATATAAGGAATTTCTGCATAAACTAAAAGCTATAGTTACATTTTAATGAAATAAACTTATTTCACATAGATAAAAGCATTGTGCTGCATATTAGTACTTATTAGTCAATTTGTTTATTGAGAATGTAATGAAAAAGTGCCAGATTTGGCATATATAAATGTTAATTTAAGATTAGTGGAGAAAAAACACCAATAATTCACATTTATAGATGAGAATAGAGACTTGGAGACATTTATTAAGAAAGATAAAATAATTGCTGCTAATTATAAGACAAAGATTATAATGAAAACAGTAATGGGCTTCAAAATTGATGGTAAAGATAGAGAAATTGTTAATAGTTTTTGTCATTTTGGAAGATTTATTTATGAATAATCAAGTTACATACTAGATTGAATTGGATAATAAACTCGAAAAGGATCTTTAGAGGAGAATAAATATTATTACTTTTTCAATTTGCTTGCAAATATTTTTGAGAATAGCTAGATTAAGTCTTATCTTTTGCTTGAAGTAACAAATAATTAAGTTGAAATAGTCTTATTTTGGTTACATATAGAGAGAAGCTAATCCATCAAAAAAGTATATAATATTTGAAAAGGAAGAAAAAAAATAACTGCAATGATTGGATAGATTTAATGTGCTATTAAAGAACCTGAAAAACTAGATGATAGTCCCTTTAAGTGAATGCTATTTTTATAATCCCCTGTATCAACATCATATTGATTGCATCAAGTGATATCACCTAAACACAATGTATTGCTTATTGAATATATGCTTTTTCTTCATTATATTTATACAAAAAAAAATTAAATAGTTTGTTATTCATGAGTTCATATGAAGTTTGAGCATCAGAAGTGATAATTGAATTGCGATCCATAGTCGTTGAATTCTAGAATTTGTCTTTCCATCACTGCTGCAAATCAATGGTACATAATCTATTTCTATTCATTACTTCTTTTCATAAAAAGAATTTCTAGATGACTTTTTAAAACTTTTTGATTAATTAGAAACTATTATGAAATACAATTTAGAAAATAATAATTTTATGTTGTTACTTTTCAACTAATGAATTTTATCCAGTGCAATAAGTACTGTACTATCAATTGTTTAAACACTAATAATTACTGGAACATAAACACATTATTTATTTTACTATGGGTAATATTTCCCCAACACAACTACTGCCTGGTTGATGTAAAAATAAGATGCATTATGTACTTTTATTTATTTTTTTTTTTTTTTAAAGGAAAAATATTTTTATATTGTTATATCTAAATTTTTTGAAGATTTTTATGACTCCCAAAAATTATTTTGTCACTCTTCAAGAAATCATAACTCATGAGTTTCACGCCAAACTTGCAGTAGAATTCCAGTAATGCTTAGCTTCCCACATTTAAATTAAAATTTCAAACTTTTGTCTTTTTATATATTTATGGATATGTAAACAATATATTCAGTTTCAAGCTACTAGCTCAAAATTATTTTTCAAAGTTTAATTTTATACGCTCCCCACTTGCCCATAGTAATAATATGTCTTATACTATTTTAATTTAAAATTTTCACCATTATAAAAACTTTCTGAAAAATAACTACTATTTCATCAGTTAAATTTTTTAAGAGTGTTTTGTAATATGTATTATAACACCCACCGATATATATATAAAACCGCCATTGTTGGCTTTAACCCGAAGCTTCGAATAAAGATATTTGTGAGCATGGTTTGATCCCATCTCACGCGCCAATCCTACCCGTAGATAAGAATTATCTCCTCGAAAACGTACATAAGGGTTCTGGTATGTATATCTGATATGGTAGCGCACCGAACCAGCTCAATCTCAGGGTTTGGGGACGATAGTCTATCTAGAGAACAAAGCTACAACCAACTAACAATGTCTTACATGTATATTATTATATGCGATAGCCTATTGGATACAATCCATTAATCTAACCCGGATCTTATCAGAGTTTATTCTATTCAATCATACCCATTACCAATAAATCCCATTTATACCTGCATATAATATTACTATTCAAGTACCCAGCCCATTTATTCTTATCCACACACATATATATATCATTCATACACGCATCAAAATAGTGCAAATATACATATATGAGAGCTGTTTATTTAATGTTGTCATATATTTAAATTTTAAAAGAGACTTAATATAGCAATTAACATTGAGGTAACACTAGTTTCTTTATTAAGATACATTCACTGAACACACTTTGTGCCACGTCACTTTACCTTAGTTCACGCGATCAAAGACAAGTCCGCATTGATATCTTGCCAAGAAAACTAATCTGGTGGATATAACGGATGACAAACAGTTCCAATGGGGTAGGTCGAGTAGCATATCTCAGAGGTGGAGTAGTTAATTCACTCTCTTTGCAAAAAGGTCCAAATCTTCAAAGATCTTTCGTCACCATTTTTTTTGATGAAACAAAATTTCTTTATTTATTAATGCAGTTCGTAAGTCCGCTTCAGGTGAGTTTCACGACGAGTGTCCACTGGGCCGATTAACGAAACCCGCACAATAGAATTACCCCGACATTTTGGAAAGAAAAAAATATTAAAACTTCTTAAGAAATATTTTACACGTCCTCCTAATCTGGGGTTCAAGCCGCGTCTCCTTTCTTTCTTTTTTTATATATATCCACTCGAGCACAACAAAAAGTTCTTTTGTTTTCACCTTTAACTTTTCAAAAATCTCTCTGCGTATCCGTACGCCACTGACCAGTTCTTCCATTATTCTTCGAAAAAAATACCCACCTGACCAGTTTTCAGACTTCCCGACACCAGTGATTAACCAAACTGCCTACAGCAATTAACATTTCTATTTCGGTCCTCATATGTTCAAGGGATTACTCAACAAAAGAAAACACGTGTTACCGACAATATTAATAAAACTCAAAAAAAAACGGATAAAATTATCTACGAATAATTAATTACGCTTTATACAGCTCTACATATATAATTGATTGCAACCATCACCGATACTACATACGTATATTGTACACTCGCACATACACTATATTTACATATACCTACACACATAACTTTCGCACTCCTTGTAACAGGGTTCGAATGACCATTTACATATATATATTTTTTTTATTTGTTTATACATAGTCGCTCCACATTAACACTAGCAATTAGTCATATATCACATACGCGCGTATTCGAACCCGTTTGTTACAGTATATATATAACAATTCAAAAATATTCCATTTTAGTGGGCAAATTATTATCTTTTTCTATCTTTAATTGTCATTAAAAGAGTTTCAGTAGATAAAAACTGTTGTAGAAATATATTTTGCAATAACTATATTTAAAAACATGCTGGTATTTTATTTTAGATTTTGCAATGCTATCTTTTAATTTTTTCAGCAAAAATTTTTTCTTTCTGATATATTTCAAAATCATGTCTAATTACAGCTCTCTAATGTATTCTGTTGCATTTTTTTTAATATGTCTTTTGAGATAATCCTTGTAATGTAAACAGAGTCTACCTCTCCCACAAAAATCATGCTCAATTTCACTGTAAAACATCCTTTTAGGAAATCTTGCATTGTTCATTCATTTAACTAGTTCAATTCAATGAAGATGTGATTTTATAATAGTGACTGTAATATCACATCCATTAAGTTGAAGAACGTTGATTGATTTTATGATCTTGTCATTGTATTTTTAAAAGTTTAATGGAAAATATTCTTAAATGAAGCTTTTCTAATGTCAGTATGTTGCATTGATAAAGTGTCCAAATCTCCCTTTCATACAATACAGTGAAATAACAATTCTATATGCAGCTTCCTGTGATGAAATATCCGATCTTTTAATTTGTTAAAAGCAGCAGTAGGACTACCACAGAATCTACATTGCATCTTAACATCTAAGTCCATTTTTCTACTTATAAAATTATCAAGATATTTAAATTGGTTTATATTATTAAGTTGATAACTATAAAAACTAAAAGTTGCTGGTCATTTTTTTTTTAAATCAGTGATTGATAAAGAACGTGAGTTTCTTGAATGTTAATTATTAGATTAAAGTCTTTATATATTGCATTCAAAATCTTAAGTACATTTTCTAGATTGTCTTTTGAACTGACAAAAACAGCACTATATCATCAGCATGCTGTAAATCCTAAATCCAAGAAAATGAATAGACCCATCATCCTTTATCTATCTTAAAGACCAGAAAAATAGTCTTATTTAATCTTTATTTTTCCATTCACTAGAAGAAGAAAATATAAAAAGTACAGTAATAAATTGTGCCTTGAGATTTTTATAAATTTCTATAAGAAAGTATTTAACATAATGGTATTTTAAATTGGAATAGCATCTGAGGATTTCATCTCTAATAGCAGTCACAAGTATGGTCATCCTAATTTAAAAAGAACAAAAGATAGAAAGTCAAAAATAAAAAGTTGGAGATTTGTTTTGGGATTATTATACAAAGTAATCTGTAAACCAGACAGATTTTAAAAAGAAAAAAAACAAAGGCTCAGTTAGTTAGAGCATTTGTCTTAAATTTGATATTCAAGAATCTAAAAGTGCGAGTTAAGAGTTCTATGTGAATACTGTCACTGTGCATATCAAGCCAGCAACACCTGAAGAAGAGTGGAGAATACTACTACTCAAAATGTTGTATAATTACTAACGTGTTGTTTATTTGTGTGTTATTACTAACAAGTTGTACGTATTTGGAACATTTAAATAAAGTTTAAAATTTTCTATACATTCAACATTCACTTATAGATGATGGAAATAGTCCAACATATCACATCTAATAATGTACCATCATCAAAAATAAAAAGTTGGAGATTAGTTGGGATTATTATACAAGGTAATCTGTAAACCAGAAACATATTTAGTATTCTCTTTTTCTTTTGCAATGTTGGTTTTTAATTTCAGCAAATTTTACTCTCTGCAGTATTTCAATCTTTTTAAATTGTCTTTGACATCTTTACTCATCTATTAAAACCATGCTCAAATTCAGTTTAAAATATTTTTTTTATGAAATTATCACTTACTCTCTTCACATGCTTCATCAATGGAGATATATCCTTCTTTACAAATATCACATCACATTCATCTATCGTTATTTTGTCATGGTATTTTCAATATCTTGTGGAATATGTTCAATATTTCCAGTATGATAAGAATTTACTTCTTATTTCCATACAATAATTTGACAATACCATTTCTATACAACTAATTTAGTTCAAGTTTTATCTATAATGAAGGACTCCTTTCTTCTTAAGAAGTTGTCAAGATATGTAACATTCCCAAGCAGTTAATCATCCGAGGATCATACATAAAATAAAACAATAAATAATTTTTAAAATTTATTAAATTTTTTTATCACAAAGAGTTTTGATACTTATGCATCAATTTTGCACATTCTTTCAGTGTGTTGAATATAAAAAGTTGCCTTTTTTAGATTGATATTTAATCATTTTAAAAAGATTTCTATTTATAAATAAACATTTTTTATTGACTTAATGTCAAGAATTTTTAAAGAAATACAGCTTTTAATAAGATATGATTGTAATATAGCATTATTTACCTTTTAATTACCGCAGTAGTGTGTTATTTATTTACACTTAAAAGACTGTGATTAGTTAAATATTATATCCATTCAGTGCTATTAATTCATAAATGTCACTAAACCTATCAACTTGTATTGATATTAATTCATTAATTTAAATTTGAAATATTAGAAAATGATATTAATTTCACTAAAATAATTCCAATGAATTTATTAGAATAATAAAACAGATAAACTATCAAAGGCATTGTAATTATATTATTTTCTAATATTAGTTGTTAAGTTCATTAGTAATTCATTAGATGACTATACCTGAAGTTTAGTTTCCACTGCAATTATTTTGTCTTTTCCATTCTTAATACCTTATATTCATTAATAATTCATAAGATAATTATATCTGAGTTTTAGTTTTCATTATAATTCTTCTATATCTTTTTAACCCCTAATGCATTAACATTTCTAAAGTGGCTGTATCTGATTTTTAATTTCCATAAATATTAATGTTAAAACATATGAATATACTATTTACTTTTATCTTTTTTTTTTTTTTCATTCTTCCCTTTTTAAGTTATGGAAGGAGCTCTGAAGAAGACTCTTGGACAGTGAAAACTGTCAGTTATTTTTGGAAGTTTGGAATAATAAAATATTGTATGTGCATTGTGTAAAGTGCATAGAAGAGTGTGCTGTTATATTATTGAAAGAAATCTTATTTGAATTCATATTAATTTTACAAAATCTTTATATATAATAGACAACAGCATTAGCTTGCTAGTTCTATATATTGACTAGGTGTGTGTGGTGGGGAGGAAGTTCAGGTAAATGAAAAATAACTCAATTTTTAGCAGTTAAGAGACCTATAGCTTTCTGAATTAGTGAGAATTGCTTATGGTTTTAATGGGCAGATAAAAATAGGAAAGAAAACCATAAATTTATCAAACATTACCTAGTTTGATGTTTAATATGTGATCCAATGGAACAAAAGTACTGGAGAAACCATTGTCCTACAATGAAATTTTTAGGACTATTTTTAAAAGTAAAGTGCAATGTAAAATAGCTTTTAAGTAGTCTATTGCTAAGTAAAATCTTTTCCAAAATATCCCTTCAAAGTGGAACAATGAAAGAAGAAATTATTCATAAAGCTAATCATCTATCAACTGATTAAAGTTGAAGATTTTTTTATTGTTGTTTTATTATCTAAGGAAGCAGTAGCTAAATGCTCATTTACTAATCAATAATTAAATTATTAGTTGGGCTGACTATTGATTAGTTACCTGAAAGAAAAAACATCAGCTTATAATTTCAATTTTTAAATTTTATTTCACTCACATGCAAATTCCAGTTGCAAGCTGTATATTTTTATACAGTACATAATAATTAAATACTATGATAGAAAATCATACAATCAAATTAATTTACAGCATTCTTGATATGAGTGTCTACATTCTCAAAAGTTATCAACCTATGAAAAAGATATCAGAATGATTTCTATTATTATATATGTATTTTTTCAGAACATTTTCCGATTATCAAGTGGATTAGTTGTTTAAATATCCGAATCTCTCTACCAGAAATAATAGCCCAACTTTCTATTTATGGGCCATGATTGTAAACTTTTTAGTGTTTAATACTATATATTTGTGTATTTGATTGTGAATATGCTTTAATACCAATAAAAGTTGTTATTTGAAATAGATGAAAAAAATATATAGCCGTTTAGACTACAAGCAGTATAAAATATCGCTCTCCCTGGGAGGGGGGCATAAAATTTAATCTACACAAGCTAAATTCAATCTAATTTGATTTTTTCAAAAGATGTACATACTTAGGGGGATATTGAGAGGGACACTTGTTCAATTTATAAAATATAAAATTAAAGCATTTGAGTATATTGATAGCGGTATAATATAGACATTGCAAGTTAATTATATATATAAAACTATTTGCAGAATTATGCTATTTATTCATATTTATCACTAACAAGTGTGACATTTATTTAATCGATATCAATTCCTACACCATTAGCAATCATTTGATTCTTAAAAACTGCAGACTATCTATTTAGTTATATCTAAGTCTTTGTTATTATGATTTTTCAATAGTTTAAGTAATATGTAGATCCATAAATTATTACAATTCTCATTTATAATCAGAAAAATCAATGTGTGTTTACAAGCATTATAAACATAGAGATTGATAGATGATACAAAAAAAGTTATAAAAAACTTGAAATTACTATTTGACAAGATGTTATCTATCACAAAAAAGTGATTAAGAAATATTGAAGCATTTAAGAAGCAGCAAAGTTCAAAGATTGCATCATACAACTGCTAGTTCAAAACTGGTAAAAACAACGCTTGACCTCAGCTTATGCAATACTTTTCAAGAACAAACTATATTCTATTCCAGCTTTTCTAGGTAATTGGCAAAACTAGAATAAAATAAATTGTTTAATTCTTGAAAAGTATTGTGTAAACTAAGGTCATGTGAAGTTTTTTTGGTTTTATATCCAATCTTGGTTAAAAGATAAAGGTGCCTACAGTTATTAAAATATTGAAGACTCCAAAATATCTTGATACTGAACTGATAATGTTAAATCTATATAGCCATGTAAACTAAGCCATTTTTGAATTTCAGACTGGTAGCTTGATAGTACAAAAAAGAGTAAAAAAAGGTGGCCATTGAATGAAAAATGCATTAGATCCAAACATCCCGATACATTAAATCCAGGTCCAAAACTTTTTACTAATGAAAACCATAAACAAGGAATTAGTCTGGGGATATGAATAGAGCAGCACTGGATAAGGATCTAATAAGCTCTATTTCTAACACCTATTGATTACTCAAGCTTACAGTAGATAGCAGAATTGGGGTAAAATAAATGGTTATTCTTCAAAATCTATTAGTTCAATTGAGAATTATAATAGGTCTTGCCCATCAATTTTTTGTATGTATTCTAATGTCTTTATGTGTATATATGTAATCATATTTACATTTTAAAGTCTGACTGAAAACATTTATTTATTTATGCAGGATATAATTTAAAAGTTGGAAATGTTTTCTTGAATTCATATTGCTTAAGAAATTTAATCAGCATATCAATTCCTGGTACTTTTATGCTTTTCTCATTTTTTTGTTATAATCATTTAGATTTCCCTATTTTTGTTTAGCAAAAGACCAGACTAAAAAAAAAATGTAGTTTTTTTTATCATATTCTTATATATTTGTTTCCCCCCTCCTTTTTTTTTTCTGAGTTTATTTTTAAAAATCGTAATCATTCTTTTTTTTAATGTATGTATCACACATGCTTTGATATAGTTTTATGTAAAATTATTTTTTTCACAAATATTACTAAATCCACCACGTTTTATTTGCTTTAATATCTTATATAAATGCAATTTATCCACCTTACTTTGAACACTCCTACATGAATTTCTTAAAACTTTAAAAAAACATTTTTTAAATAACTAATTATAAATAGCCCACATATATTTAAAATTTGATAAAAATGATTAATTTTTTTTGATATATTTGAGACATTCTACATCATTTTTAAGATAATTTAATTATTATAGTTTCTTTTATATCTTGTGCTAGGTGTCAGCCCAGAGACTTTTCCTTCAAACTACTTAATTTAATGCTTTTGTTTTTCCATTTAACTGCTACATTTGTCAGATTTACTTCCATGGTCTGGGATTCTTGTAATGCATAATCATTATTGGTAATATTTTATCCCATTTTCTGTAAATGATTGATTATATTATAGCTATCATAGTACATTGGTGTTGAGAGATATTTTGTGATGTGATATTCTTTAGTTCGACATAATGATTCAATTTTTTCAAAGAAATATATATTTTCAATTTTACATGTATTTTTATTTTTAGAAAACTCAACAAGGTAATGGACATATATCATCTAGCATAGATGTGGAGGAAAAAAAATCTAAACAGGTTCCTCAGATCAAAGCTCAAATTAAAACCTCGCCCAAAGTTCAACAACTAAAAGTAAGTTTATTTTTTGAAGTAATTGGCAAATAATAGTATAGTGAGTGTACGTTTTTTATTATGTAATCAATTATATCAATTAGCATCATTTCTGATTCTCAATAATTTCTTAAGCTGTAGTGAGTAGTCTCTTGCTCTATATATTTTTTTAGAAAAAACTTTATTTTCAGCCTTTTTCAAAATATATATATAATTTTCAAGATTATGAAATACAATTCAGGAACATTATATAAATATTTTTTAAAGTGTAATATTTAATACTTCATTAGTGTTCTTATGTGAACAGAAATAATCTTCACATATTATGAAATGTTTATTATTTACATTAAAATATATATATATCATTGAAACTGAAAATTAATGAAATCCATCATGCTGTTCTTTCATATAAATTATAATAAATAATAAAAATCATATACAACAGTTACATAAATATATTAAATAATAATTATGTATAAAAAGTCTTTTTTGGCATGTTGTTTCATGCCCTTTTCAAATTTTAATCATCTATTTTAATGTGATGTGATGTATTATGGCTTCTCCTTAAACGAAGTCAAGAATATCTCAGCAATTATGCCCAGATAAACCTGTTAGCCACTTTTTGTACATTCCCCACTCTAAATTTACCCATAATCTGCTCTATCCCATTTCCACAACATAATCTTTGTCAACTCTATAACCTTTATTCCATCTAGTGTTCTATACTGGAAGTAAAATAACAGTAACAAAATAATACATTGGTAAAATAAAATAAAATCTTCTCATAGAGATCCAGTATATAACTTCAAAAAATTAACTATATAACGTAACAATATGTAGAATAAATAATACTTACATTATACAATTTTATATATATTATCTTATATAATTTTCCATTCATTTTTAATTAATTAGGTTTTAACTAAATTTATTGAAATTTTTGTAAATATTTACACAATTATTTATCTTAGGTTTAATGTAATATGTTCTCATATATTTGCCTTTTTTGGATTTTTAATATAGTTTAAAGATTTAATATTTTTTGTAGCATTTATTTTATGTCCATATATTAAGTAATGAATGTATAAAGTAGATTTATCATCTCATTTATTAATTGCATTGTTACGTTCTTTGGCTCTTACCTCATATTGCAAAGATTACAGTTAATTATAGATACAATTGCTTTTTTGGATTTTATATCATCTATTAATTTATAATTACTAATTAGTTTATCTAGACTTTTACTATTCGGCCACCCAATATTTATGTGCTTATCAATATAATTTTTTTTATTTATTAATGTATTATAAACTTGGGGATAATATGAAATTTTGATCCACTTCTTATTTGAACTATTATTACTGTCATCAATATAATCATTTTGCATAGAAATGTTAACATTTACTATGTTTATTTTCATAATCTTTATATAATTTAATTAATTGATTTTTTTTTTGTAAATGGACTACATTTTTATCTGTATTATATTTATCATATCTATATTTAAAAATTTTAATAACTGCCATCTTTTGTACCATACTTGTTGTGAATCTATAGGAATAATTTTTTTTTATTTGTTTTCTTTAATAAAATATTTTAATATAATTTCATTATCTATATGAATTTTTATATGTAAATATTTAATTTTATCTTCAAATTCTATTTTTGTAAATTTAATATTATACATATTGTTATTAAAATCATTATATTATTCATAATTATTTTATTACCAATAATTAAAATATCATCAACATATCTAAATTTTTGACTAATTTTTTTAAAAAATTATAATTTGTTTATAAATACATAAGACATTAACCCACTAATTATACAACCCATAATCCATCCTTTATAATATATATTCCAAAATTAATTATTATATTTAATAAAATATAAACTGTTTATATCATTATATATTGATTTAAATTTTTTATTAATATCTCTATACTTTTAAGTCTTGGAATAGTTGGATACATTTTTTTTCAATATCCATTGTAAAAATACTTTGGTTCCTAATTAATTATATATATTTAATTTGTTAATAATACCATCTCTATTTTTTATAAAAAATTCTCCATATCCTAAAATAACTGCTATCCATTTAATTAGATATTTACAAAATTTCTGTAAAATGAAATCAAAATTGAATAACAATCTTAATGGGTTATTATTTGTATGAATATTAACTTTTGTAAAAAGATATGGGTTTTCATAACAAGCATGGTTATAAAAGATGATTATTAAAAATTTTAAATATAGGAATGATAAATATAATACAAATAAAAATATAGCCCATTTATTAAAAAATCAATTCATTAAATTATATAAAGATTATGAATATAACCGTAAAACTATTAAAAATATACTTTTTAATTCTAAGAAGTCTATAGTAAATGATAACATATCTATGCAAAATGATTATAATGATGACAATAATAATAGTCCAAATAAGAAGTGGATCAAAATTTTATATTATCCTCAAATTTATAATACATTAATAAAAAATTATAATGATAAGCATATAAATATTGGATGGTTGGAAAGTAAAAGTCTGTAAATTAATAGGTGATTATAAATTAAGAAATGATATAAAATACAAAAAAATGGACTAGAATATAAAATTAACCATGAGACTTTGCAATATGATTTACTACGGTCATACAGAAAAACAATTAGAGGTAAGAGCCAAAGAACACAATAATGCAATTATTAGACAAGATGATAAATCTGCTTTAAAGTTGTATAATGTATTTAGTATTTATTCTGTATATTGTTATGTTATATAGTTAATTCTTTGAAGTTATACTGGATCTCTATATGAAGGTTTTATTCTATTTTATTGATCTTTTATTATGTAGTTATTATTATTTTATTTCCATTATAGAACACTAGATGGTGTTATATCTGCAGTAATTGGTTAACATTAAAATAGATAATTACCATTTGAAAAAGCATGAAACTATGTGCCAAAAAAGGCTTTTTATGTATAATTATTATTAATATATTTATATAACTATTGTATATAATTTTTATTATTTATTATAAATTATATGAAAGAACAGCATAATGGATTTCATTAATTTCCAGTTTTTATTATATTAGTAATGTTTATTATTTTGCTTTAAATCCAGTTACGACTTATGTTGCATAATGGAGTATTATAATCCATCAGGTTTGTAGACTTTTTTGAAAAGTAATCTCAAATCGCAAGGAATTGTAAAAATAAAAAAAAAAAAACGAAGCCATGTATTTATATTGAAAAAGTTAAAAGTCAATTAACTTATTTAAATAACTGTAAATTATACAAAGTAATTCCTCATGTTTGTAAAATTACTATTAAAAATAATAAAAAGATATCTAGTAATTGGAAATTAAAAATGCAATTAGAAAATTATGTTCTTTAAATTTTTATAGATGAAAAATACACTATTGTAAATAATAATATTTGCCAATTTAAATTTTTAAAGAAAGATATTAAAACATTATTAATAAAAATAAATAAATGGAAAGATTTTATTTTTGTATAATTGTAGGATCAAATGGAATCATCATATGCTCTTAAGTATAATGAAAAATGGATCTGGATGTTAAATAAATATTGGATCAAAAATTTATTTCTTAATTTTAATGATCAACAATTTTATAAATGCATATGGTATAATAAAGAACTACAGGATAATTTCATAAATCTAACATCATTTAAATTTTCTAAAGAACAAAATGTTTTGCTAAGTAAAGGACCATCATCCGTACCTATAATCGATAATGATATTAATAAGAACATTATTGCTGATATCGAATTAGTCAATATCTCAGTAGATGACAAAAAGAAAATAAATTGTTTACTAAATAAACATTCATATGAAAAGAAAATTATTAATAAAGACTATTAAGGATATTTGAAATATTGAAAGGATTACTATTTGTAAAGAAGATAAAGACAATAGATTTATATATCAAAGTACTTAATAAAATGCAAGATTATAAATATAAATCAATATAAATTATATCCTTTTTATAAAAACCCATATCTCTTTACAAAAATTAAAATTCATAAAAATAATAATTCATTAAGATTGTTATTCAATTTTAGTGATTTTATTTTACAGAAATTTTGTAAATATCTAAATAAATGGATAGCAGTTATTTTAGAATTTGAAGAATTTTTTATAAAAATTACAGATAGCATTATTAACAAATTAAATAATATAAAATTAACTGGAAATCAAAGTATTGAAAAAAATTGAACAGGATTGAGTTTGTACATTGTTATCATCATAGAGATTCTTTGTGATTGGATAAAACAAATAGGTAGTATACAGAGACTTATTGTAAAAAAAAAAAAAAAACGCCTGCACATGTTTAAAGAAATTCTCAAAAAGGTGTCTGGAAATTTTATAAGTGAAAAAAAAAAAAAATTATTATAATTATTTATTATGGGAAGTTTTGAATAAATTTAAATGGAATATCAACATTAATGATACTCCATATCATATGCAGGTGAATTTCAAATCTGTTTTCTAAAAGATTTTCTCATCAAAGGTTTTAAGTGTAATATTATATAATGGGTTACATAGCTGCTAATTACTATACAGTGTATCTGAAACTTTATTTAATGACATTAAATCTAATAATTTTATTTGTTTTAATATTTGAATAGAAAAAGAATATTAATATTAATATAGTTTTTAAAAAATAAATTAATTCAAATGGTATTTATAAATGTAAATAAATTGATTATTTATATCTAAGTTAACTTGCTTTAATCTGTTTATTACATGAATCAAATATTGTAACAATATTCAAAGATATTTACATGTGGTATATTGTTGCAATATTATATTTTTAATTTGAATAACAAATTTTTTTTGCTTAATATATTGATTTAATATCTATTTGGATCCACCTATTTTATTCATATATCATGTATAAAATTATGTATCTTAATACTTTTTTAAAATGTAATATTTTTAAATTTAAGAGAAATATAAACTTTGTAGTTATATTTCAAACTTTTTGTATTATCTAGTTGAATTATTAAATTTTTTATTAGAAAAGCTCAGACTTAATTTATACTTAGGTAATAATAACACAATATAAAATATAATGTTTTTAATATTATTATCTTTCCTTTAGTTATTGCTGGCCTATTGACAGATTATCATAGAAATTGAACTGAGGACATTTAGATGCATGAATATTACATTTAAAGTGATGCTTTAACCAGCACATTGATTTCAGTATTTTACAAATTTAAAAATCATTCATTCAATTCCCATACTAGACTGTCACTATTCATACCATCAATACTTGAAGAGAAAAGGAGAATAATATCATTAAGAATCTGTATGTTATTACTAACAGTTTAATGTTTTTAGAATATAAATAAAAATTTGATTTTTTTAAAAAACATTTATCAACACAACTAGATGATGCACATATTCTAGTATGTAGCTGTAAGTTAAACACTATCATCACAAATCTTCAGATAAATATTAATATAAATAAGTGTTACATATTTATATTTTTGAAATTTTTATTTAAAATAAAGTTGTCTGAATAAATAATAGTGATATTTTTTTAGAACTTATTATAATAAAATGGATTATTTGATTTGATTATATAATTATATTTGATGTAATTTTTACATGTTATTTGATTTTGTCTCATTGTATTTGCAGTACTTATGAAAATAAAGAAGTTCATTTTATACAAAAATTGAATTACCAACAATGAACAATTTATTTTTATTTTCCAGGGCTTTCAGTTTTTCTAATTTTTTTTAATTTTAGCAGAAAAAAGCTGAAATTTTACAGAAAGAAGATAAAGAATCAAAACAGTTACAAAGTAATGTGGAATCTACTGAAAATGATGGTGAAGGTATGTGCTGTATCATATATGTATCTATATTTATTTCTGTCTTAAATAATCCAATGTACTGCAAATGCCTCTTTAGAAATTTTTTGACTTGTCTTTACTCATCAGACTAATCAATTGCCAATAGATTATAGCAATAATTTTGTTTGTTTGTTTTTTATTCTTCAGCAAACAATACCTATTTGCCGACTAATATTGTTTGGCAAACTAAATTGACTATGAATTAGCCATCTGAAAATTTTTTGACTCTTTGAACTTTAAATGCCAGATTTATGTGCTATATCACACTACATCATGAGGCTTTCATATGTATCATGTGTAAATGATGAATATTTCTTTAGAACTATTATAATATTTGCATGTGCCCAAAAATTGTTAAAAAAATTAAAGGGATGATTGATTTTTTTTATTAAGTTTTACATTTTAAAGAAAGAAAAGAATGATTTTTTGTTCAATAATAGCTAATTTATAACTTATTTTATTAATAAATAATATTTACAATTTATTTGAAAAGTAGATTTTTTTAATCAAAATAAGTTATGTTAATCTTTAATTGACAACTTTAAAGTTGTCATTTGCAATACATTTAAAAGTAAGTTTTTGCGTTTAAAAACTGAGAGGTGAATTGATAATCTTTAACAATTTGTAAATAAAAATAAATTATTTGTAATTTTTATAATGAAATTTAACACTCAGTTATGTAATGCCAATATATATATAAAATTATAAATTATTTCTCAAATAATCATCTGTATTTGAGGAAAATAAAGAAAATAGCAAAAGAATTTAGAAATAATTGTTCAGTTGTGATAATTAAAAACAAAATTTAAAAATAAGATGAAAATATTTTAGAATTAAAAGCAAGTGATAACAAAATAACTTATAAAGCAAATAACATTATTAATATAAGCAATAATAATATAAAGAAGATAAACATTAAATAGTAAGCAAAAAAAAAATTAATAGGAATATTAAATAATAAACATATAAATGAAGTAAAAAATAACCAAGATAATATAAATGGTACTTATAAAATAACATGTAGAAAATATAGTCAACAAAAAATAAAATCTGTATGAAAAATATAAAATTCAATAGAAACAACATCAATATATGGATCAAAATAAATTTCTATTAATAAATACAAAAATGGTATCATTTATTAAGATTAAATTAGCAAGAAAAATAAAAGAACACTTTTAATAAAAAGGTTAAGATCAGAAGTGATTATAAACAAAAACTATACATCAGTAATAGTTATAAAAATATTAATAATTATACATATATACACAATACCAAATTTATTATGTGTATATGAACACAAACAAAAATTTAAGAAAGTTTTATCAGTTTTTACAAAGTAAACCACCTTAAAGTTAATCCATTATAATAATATTAAGACTTAAGCACAAGTATAGAATATATACTTTAAGCTAGTTGTAATCAGGGGGGTTGGAATGGAAGACCATAGGGAGTGTGAAAGTTTGTGTTCAAATCCCCTCTGATTATTATAATATTAAAAATCTAGTTGAGAGAGTTCAAAACAAAAAATAATTAAGATTAAATATATGAAATGCCTAAGATAAAATGAAAATATAGATTTTCAGTTTTATTTTTTACAGGTGACATGGTCTTTAATGAAAAAAAAAGAGTTGAATATATTAGTTAAGATATATATATATGTAAAAGCAAAGAAAATAGATATTACATTTGATAAAGAAAAGTCAAAAATATTGATAATAAATAAATATAAAAAAATGAAAATAACAAAATGGAATCATATACTGATTTAGGGATTAAAATAAGTAATAAAATAGAATATACATTAAATTAGTAAAAGAATTTGAAACGGAAAACATAAAGAAAATAATGCTGGATTAAGGAATTAGTATTAATCTCACCATATGTCTGATTTATTGACAGTTTCTGATATATCAGAATATTCAGAAAAAAATGGAAAAATATGCACTTTGAAGAAATGTGTGATGGCAAAAGAAAATACAGAAGATAAAATAGGATGATTATCATTTTATATGAAAAATGCTAAGAATAAATTAAAATGCTTGGAAATTACAATTGATTAATATAAATAAAACTGATATTGGATCATTTCTCTCATAACCAACATAAATTAATTCACATTTTTACAGTTCAAAGTCATCCTTAAAGTTGATTGGAATCAATGTTCTGGATATCTTGAACAGAATAGTAATAAAATCTCTCTAATGCCCTCTTGTTATGATAGCTTTAACAAATTTATAATAGTTGTCAAATTTTATCCCTCAAGAATATTGAAAGCTATTTATTTCATCTCAGACAAAGTCAACCGTGCTTTTTATAGCCAATTTTTGTCTATCAAATATCTGAAAATGTATTAAATCTCTGAATATTGCTAGAAAAGAAATGTGTAGAGAGACTACAAATCAAAAGTTTATAAGATTCATCTGAAATGCCTAATTATTTTTACATATTAGGTGCTTGAAAGCATCTCTAAAAATATATTATTGTCATTCATTGCTAATGAGATTGACAATGTTATATACCAGATTTTGAAATCATAAGAATGATAGATTGAGAAAAAATATTAGAATAGAACTTCAAGCTTCTCTTTCACAATATTCTTCTATTATCAATCTAATAAAATCAGTAGATATTGATAGACTTGTTCTTGCCCTTGGTTGTTTTAAATTGGGAAAGGTCTCGGTGATGACAAATAGCACACTTAGAGTTCCTAAAAAATTTAAGACTTAAAGCCAAAGCATGTTTAAAAAAACTATTCAGCAATATTATTAATATAGAAACTATTCCAAAAATTTTATATAAAAGCAAAATCATAGCACATTTAAATCCAAATTACAGTGAGAATGGGGAGCCTAAAAGCAAAGATACAAACTAAGAAATGAAAAGATTTTAATTTATCATGATTTATGAAGAGAATAAAGTAAGAAAAAGGTTAGGTTAAATATTTATTATAATAAAATAATCATTTGTAAATATGTAATCTTCTAATTTTTTAGTAGCAGATTGAGAATTTAACAGTCTCATTCAATTAATCCAGGCCAAGTTTTTTTTTAATAAAATAGAATAAAAATTAAAAGAGATGTTAGATTGTTTTTTGGAGTGAATGAAAAAACATCATAAATTAGAAATACTAGCAAAAACTGCAGATTTTTGAGAAATGGAGTAGAAGTAATAGAAATAAACAATAAAACTTATGCAGTATATTTAAATTAATAGAAGCTTATACCTATAAAAGGCAACTTTGAACAAGGAATAATTGCATTTTATTGCATCAAGTTTAAATTTTAACTGATTTTTTTTTTTTTACAATTAGTAGTTGAGGTGTATATATGTATTTATATATCTTAAAAAGATAATAGATGCAAGAAATGAATAATTTTGTAGATTAAAAACTATACACTCAGAATTACGAATAAATAAAAAATTAATATAGGTCAACTATAAACTTAAATTTTCTCTAACAAAAATAATAAAATGCATTAAATGATATTTAAAAGTGATATCTTTGTACTATCCAGAGAATTATTTGGATGTTGAACACAAACATAAACCTCCACGTATAAATAACCTTTATTGCTTTCTAGAGCTAACTCAAGATCACCAGACCCTAAAAAATGTGATTGTGTACAAGAGGAAGTAAACTGTATAAGCTTACTCTAATTTGAGTAATTTTACTGGAATAATTTAATAATTCTTAAAACATTGCTATTGTGAAATCAAATCACACACATTGCCAATTCATAGAATAAATAACCGCAAGAATAAAGATATTAGACTATATTTTTTTTTAACAATTTTTTAATAAATTAACTAATAAATAATTAAAAAAATTGTCAAAAAAATATGATAGATAATTTAAACTTAAATAAAATTTTATCAATAAAATATAATTTTATATAATATTAACTTGTTGGCTTTTATTAATTCAATTAACCAACATTAACTTTAAGTAGAATTGATTTCTGTCTTCATTGATTAAAATTGCAAAACAATATTTCAAAGATAAAAAAATTTAAATTCACTTAAACCATCTTTCTCTTTTATGAAAATGAAATGGTTCTATACAATTAAATTTTGGAAAGAAAATAATATAAAGAGCAAAAAAACATGTTTCAATGGGGGAAAAAACTTAATAAAATTATTAACTATTCCCATTTAAAGATAATGTGCATATTAAAGTATCTTTGTATTTTTTACCATGCATTTATTTCTAACTTGAGTCTTTCTTTGGTGGTTGTAATTTTTAATTTTCTATTTATATTTTTTTCTTGTAAGCTTCTTCATTAATGTATTTTCAAGTAATCACAGAAAGAATTTAACCATTTTACACTATCTAATAATTTTCCATGTCAGGCAAACACAGAAAGAGGCAATCATGCACTTGGATGCAAATAAGACTTGTATATTACTTCAGGGTTATTCCACATAATTTTCCATGTTAGGCAAACACCCAAAGACAATCATGCATTTGAATGAGATAAGGCTTCTTGCAGATTATTTCAGAGCCATTCTACATTTTCTTTAGTGAGCAGGTTCCTTTTTTTACTTGTAAGATGACTCTTATTTCAGACTACTAAAACTATTTCTCACTTATCTTCACAGCTGGGCTGCTTTTATTTTCTTCAGTAGCTTAATTATGAAAACTGCTGTTAGACTTTTTCAACAATTTAACCAGGAAAGAGTGCTACTGTTTTCTTCAATAATTTGATTCAAGAATAACTGCTGCTACTGACTTCTTTAACAGCTTGATCAAAAATAACTGCTATTGTTTCCTCAACAGCTTGGTCAGGACATACTGCTGCTACTCATAAGACTTAGGTCTACAGATTTACCCTGCCCCCAAATCTTATTTTTTGGAAAAATCCTGTATCCATTTAATTATATCTTATCTCCTACATGATCAAATTAAATACTGATTAATTTAGTCTATTTTTACAAAAAAATTGTTTAGTTATTTCCTGTTTTTTAAATAATCTTTTAATTATCATGATTTAAAACCTTTATTTTGGTCAGAGATAAAGAGAAAAAAAGTAGCTTTAATTAATGAAAACAAAATTTAACAAAAAAGTTAAAATTTTATTTATTTTATTTTAAAAAAAAAACTTATTATTTACTTAGTATTTTTTTTAAAAAAAATTAGTAAATTAAGTTAATGAAGAGTAAGAATAAACAAATTATTTCATTTTTTATTTTTCTCTCTCCTTTACAACTATTTATGATACATTATAATAATATTCACATTATTATCTTAAAAAGGTTTAGCATTCTCATATCATTTAATAAAGAAACATATTTAAGTAAATCAAATATTTATTATTATTAAAAAAGACTATGGAGAATTAAATTTAGCATTTCCCCATTATTTGAAAAAGATTTATAAGGACTTTTGAACCCTAATTTATTGCTTTATAAATATACATTTAAATATAATATTGAAATAAAAGTAGTTTTTAATTTAAAATATATTTCTTACTAAATTTTTTTAAATTTTATTTTAGGAGAATGGACTACTCAAATTTCTCGCAAATTAAAAAAACAAAAACAGAAACAAGAAGAGACCAAAGAACAAGTTTCACCCGTAGAAGAGAAGATTATAACAACAGATACACCAAGTGATAAAAACACAGTGAAAAAAGTAAGCTACTTGCGCAAAACTGTTATTTTTGAAATTTATCACAAAATCATTGTTTTAACAAACCTTCTTTGTAATAAATAATTTTTATAATGCATTAATCCACTTCTATTTACCCCCTTTTTTTAAAACCAATTTTATTTTCTAAAATAAAAAAAAATTGTGTACAATATTATACTGCAATAAATTGAACAATAAAAAGATAATGAAGACATATAATCATATTAATTTTTGTTGTTGTTCTTACTGTGTGAGAATTTTACAGATAGCTAAGAAATTGTGTGTGGTTAAAGGTGAAAACTACATGATGTTATGCTTTTAATATTTTTAATTGATTGTCCATGGCATTCTAAATACTAATCATAAAGAAAGAGATTGCTAAGAAGTTTAAGAAGTCTAATAATTCTTTAGAAATTAACTTTTTTCAATAATATTTGGCATATGGGATAGGTTGGTTATTCCTTCAATAATTTAGTTGATATTAATATTTTTATAAAAGCATTACCTAATTTCAGCAGTATATTTAAATTTCACTAAATAAAATATTTTAAAAATTGAGTTATTTTAAAAAATTTAAATTATATATATGTTCTTTATTAAATACTAAAAGTTAATTGAAAGCAAAATTTTATATAAGAGCTTTCATTAGTAAATACAAAATAATTTTACTTGAAAAGTACAATTTTAAGAACAGGTGAACTTTTGATTGAAAAAAAGAAAAATCCTGCTCAAAAAAATATAATATACAGTATATTAACCCTTTATTTTAAATATGTATATAAATTTTGCCTCAAATTTTTAACAAATATATTTTTAATTATTGTTGGTTAAAGACGAATTGTATGAATATATTTTTGGTGTACAATATTGTGGAGACCATATAGAAATTTGATGATTTGTGAAGTTGATAGTATATAATAATCAATCTAAATAAAAATGAAACAAACAACTAATTATATTTACAATTATTTAATTATCAACCCGGCTTTCATCTCTTATTGAGATCTTTTCAAGATATAAAGTTTTATACATCACATGACTTATTAACTCTATTTACTCCACCTAACAATATAATTAACATTACACATATAAATACATAAACAAATGACATAAAATATAAAATAAAATTACATAAAAAAAAAAATAACAATAATAATAATAACAGTTTAAAACTATATAAATACATATATTTTAATGTACCCATATAAATAAATAAATATTCAACTTCCCCTTCCCTTTTATAAACCCTCATTCTCAATTCAACCCTAGCTTTTTACCATAATTTTTAAATCTTCCAATTATCTAATAATGCTAGGGTTGAATTATGAATGAGGATTTATAAAAGGGAAGGAGAAGTTAAATATTTATTTATTTATATAGGTATATTAAAATATATGTTTTTATATAGTTTTAAGTTATTGTTATTTTTTTATGTAATTTTATTTTTTATTTTATGCCATTTGTTTATGTATTTATATGTGTAATGCTAATAATATTGTTGAAAGTAAAATAATGTCTAATAGGTGGAGTAAATAGAGTTAATAAGTCATGTGATG
Organism: Epiperipatus broadwayi; assembly: GCA_028023455.1. Classification (NCBI taxonomy): domain Eukaryota; kingdom Metazoa; phylum Onychophora; class Udeonychophora; order Euonychophora; family Peripatidae; genus Epiperipatus; species Epiperipatus broadwayi. Next base: position 1,581,732 of record JAQFVV010012587.1, read on the forward strand.
TATAAAACTTTATATCTTGAAAAGGTCTCAATAAGAGATGAAAGCTGGGTTGATAATTAAATAATTATAAATATAATTAGTTGTTTGTTTCAATTTTATTTAGATTGATTATTATATTAAGTATATATCAATAACAACATGGTGGACAAATAATAATTTTTATATTGGATATTTGTCCATTGTATGTAGTTGATAGTATATTTTTAAAATTAAAAATGGATTTTCTTTTTGTATATATTGATAAGTATCAGGATTTAGCATTATGACAATAAATATTTCTTGTGAACTTAATACTAGGAGTAGGTCTGCAGGGAAAAGGAGTACATAGTATTAAGTGATTTCCAATCAAGCTACTCATTTTGATTGTATTTGAAGAAAGTTTATCTGGGTTCACAGACCAAAAAGAAATGATTTTTTTTTTTTTTTTTTGAGAAATGAAGTCATAGTTTTTATATCATTAAGCCAACATTAAACACTGTTATTATTATTATAGATAAAAACTAACTGTGAAACATTGTTATCATATGTTTAACTATTGATCAATATTTAATTAGAATAATTCAAAATTAATAATAAAATATGGCCATACTTGTTTGTATCTGACTGTTTTTTTTCTTATTAATTAATAATAAAAATAGTTAAGCGTATTAAAATAATTTTAAAATTTTGTGGATAGGGATTTAATACGTATTACCATCTACTATGAATGCCACTGGTATAGAAATTTAATGTTTATTGAAATTGTTGGTATATCTTTAAAACCAAAAATTGATCTAATTTCTATATACATTGACACGTAGTATTTAAGATTATTTGAGAACCTTATATAAGAGAAGTTCTACTAGAAGGAGGACATGATATGCCATTCAATTCAACTTCATGTTTTGATGAAAGTTTTAGCTGTGTTCAGATCAAAAAAAAGGGAACCTATTTTTATTTTGAGAACTGAGGACCGGAAAGTAGGCATTAAAAATTATATTTCATTTAATATTATTATTATAGATAGATAGTTAAAAGATTTTTAATTTTGAATAATAATTTCAAACAAATGTGAAAAGAAATTGAAAAAGAAATCCAAATATATAAATAAAATTATATTAGAATGTTGAGAATCTCTTCTTCCTGAACAACTTTTGACAATGAAAAAATGGTATCTAGTTTAACAATTTTTGGTTCATCTTATATCTTTGATCAAGTCTTTTCCCAAATAAATTATATTTTAAATCTATTAAGAAATCAATTGCCAGATGACAATTTAAAATCATATATTCACATGAAATTATAAAATTACATACCAGATTTAAAGAATTTGTACAAACGAAAATAATACCAAGGAAGTCATTAAGCTAATTGCTATTATAATTTTTAGTTAAATTTTTTAAATTATGTCAACATAACTTGTATATGTTTCTACTGTTTTGTATTTTTTTAATCAATTTGTTGAAAGTATAAAATATGTTTTTATTAAATATTGTTATTTTTTACAATTGAGTTTGCATTATAAGAAGAATATTTCAATATTATATGAAAACTTTGTTGATAATCATCATTTTATGTCATTGATTTGTTTATTTGAGTCACAAATGACATGCAAAATATTCCAGATAGAAAGAGTGGCCTGCAGTAAAAAAAAACTCCTGAAAAGCGTTGTCAGAGCTCAGCTTATATGATGATTAAAAAGCTACAAGTATACCATTGAAAAAAATTGTATGATCTTTGCGATTTGTTTAAGCTTTGTTAATGTTATCTTGAAGGGACTTTTGCTCATTATGCTATGTTTTTCAACACATAGAAGCTACCATTTACACAACAGGTGAAAAGCTTTCCAACATAAGATTTTTTTTTAATCTTCCCATAACTATGCCTGACTAATGCTTGTCTCTCCTTGATAATATTTCAGAATATATGTGGATAGATTTGATGTATCCTGCACAGCATTTCAATAATTTCTTTAATTCATTTAAGATATCTATTAAATTTGAAGTAGATTTTTTTTTATCACTAATTGGCCATAGTTAGCAAGATCTTTGTGATGATCCAAATATTATTATTATAAGAACAATTAAATGTTTAATGCTGCAGATGAGATTAACTTCCGTTTGTAATTTCATAAAAAGTTCTTACTATCATTAAAATTATAGAAAAATTTTTCCAATAAATTATCAGTAAAAACATATTAAAAATTTAATAAAATATTCGAATTCTTGCTTTGTAAAATAGCTAATGAAATAATTGTATTTTGATTGCTTTCAGAATTGACTCTGAAGTGAGAAGAAAAAGATTGCTGCTGTAAAATGTTTGCTAGATGGATTTTGTAATATTTTATTTTAGCATAGTTTTATTGAGTCGATTTGTAGGAAAATTCTTTATTTTAACATCCACTTTTTCGTTTTTTATTAATTTTGATGTACATTTATATACATCACCTATATTATAAATATGATCTTAGGTTTGGCAATTTGAAGTTACTCATTGTTTATATTTTATGAAAGTCTATTTGACTCATATAAAAAATTATTAATTCATTAATGAATTTTTAGTCTTTAAATATGTGTCTGGATGAATACATAATTAATTTTCATTTTAAAAAAATTGGTTACAATAATTTGCTAAAATAGTAAAATGCAATGATAGACCATTGCCAAAATGTGCTCAATATTTTTGATTGTTTACCAAAGCATTACTTTTATTTTTTTCAAATTTTGATTACTTATAGAATGAATCAAATGCAGATGTCCATGAAAAAATTGAAAACAAAGAAGAAAAACTTACTGCCAAGAGTTCTGATAAAAAGAGTGAAGTGATTGCTGCAGATAAGTTACAAAAAGTGACTGGTGAAAATGAAAAAGAAAATAAGCAAGTAATTGATGCAGCAGCTGTAAAAAAAAATGATGAAGAGGTAGGTATTAAAAATACTATTTCTTTATATATTTATGTATGTTTATTTAATTATAGAATAAATACAAGTTTTATTTCAGGTTGATCAATATCAGAGCAGTAATAAGTAATTTTGATAATGATAATATATGCAGATTATATATTGATGATTGCAGAAATAGATTGCTAGCTAAGATCTGTAGAAAAGTTTAGATGAGAAGGGATAAACAAAAAAAGAATCTGAAAAATAAGTCAATACATTAGCATAAATTAAATCAGATCAAGACAATTGGAATGGTATTGATATATCTTAGGAAAGAATACATCTAAAAAGGAATTAGAATGGAGTAATACAAGAGTAATTAGAGAAAGAAATTTAATTATTGAAGGATTTATGGACAGACTAAGAAGCATGGCAGTTAGGAATCAGAAGATATCATAGAGTATTTAAAACTATAAAAAACAGTTACATTTCTTTTAATGGACTTTTTACAATGCTTTATTTAATTCTCCTATAATAATTTTGACTGCCTAGCAATCTTCATCAGCTCTAAACAATTGTATTGCATTATTTCTTTGCAAAATTTTATAAAGATATTGCTAATATATATTTAGTATTATTTTTAAAATATTTTAAATACATATCATATAAGTGCCTTTATTAATTTCCATAAAATTAAAAAAACTAAAAACATGTAATATGTGTGGTGCAAATATTAAAACCAAATATAAATATTTATTTAATAATCTACAACTATATTAATCCGTTTAAATTTTCAATTTAAAAATATGACTTACTGATGGAAGAGTCCTAATTTCATTTGGGATATAAGAAATTTTGTTATACATTATATGACAACTGTTATAGCTATAATTTCCAACTACTAGCTCATACATTACAATGTGAATGACTAATCAAAAGTAGTTATTTTTTGATCAGTAGTAACTTGATCAAGTTTACTATTGTTTTCTCTCAGTCTACAGAACCAATCTGATTGGTTGCTGCTCTTGGCTGTAGATTTAACTTCATTTATAAAACTTCCCATTTATTTAATAATTTACAATTATATATATATATCAACATATTCTATAATTTATCATATTATTAATTCACTTACAAGCTTAACATATATATTATTTCACTTCAAATTGCTTTTATTGTCTAATATTTGCAACATCTCTCAGTTTTTATAAATTAACTTTTTTTTTTTTTTTTAAAGGAAAAAAACTATTTAAAACTTTTTCTGCACTTTCCTCAGCAGGACTTTTTATAAAAAAAATTTTAATTTGCAAGTTTATTTTAATGGAAATTCAGTAATAATTTTTTATTGTTTATGTCTATTTTATTATTTTTAATTATTCATTATATACATCTATAAATTTTTACATATACATCTGTATACATAAACATCTTAAAAATATTGTGTTAGGCAGACTTGATGAGCAAGTTTAAACTATATATTTGCTGCATATACTTTTATGAAATAATAAAATGATAGTGAGAGTATTAGTTTTATTTCACATATAGCAAAGTAAATCATATGAAGATAGATGGGGTAAAGAAGAATAGGAAATTGTCTAATAAGTTAATCTGTAGTTGATTTTTATAAATATCTGTCATTTTAATTATTAGATAGGCAATATTATATCATAACGAGTTGCACCCGGCTTTGTAAAGGCCCATGATTTTTTTTAATTGGTTGCTTTAATAAATATTTTTTAAGATTTAATGTAAATTAAACAAAAGATTTTAAATATGAGAATTATATACTGGTCTTCAGATTGTCATTATGGCGGAATATAAAAACTCCAGGCTTTAAGTCTGTTGTTTTTGTAATAATTGGTTACTTTAACAAAGTTTTTTTAAAATTTAATTGTAAATTAAACAAAACATTTTAATATTATATAAATGAATACCGAATTTTAATAAAGCTAAATTAATATTTACATTTTTAAATATATTTGTTATATTTGACAACATTAAAGAACTCCCTCTGAAGGAATTTTTTTTTCCCCCAATAGTATCGCAACTAACTGTAATAGGTTTTTTTAGCTTTATTAATAGTTACTGTTTATTAATGTCGGAATACAAATTTTTGTAATATTTTTTATTAATTATATATTTTTTTTTTAATTAATTGCTTTAACAATTTTTTTAAGATTTAATGTAAATTTTTTTTTATTAAACATTGCTAAGTTTGTCGTTCATCTGAGTTATATTAGGGGATTGACAAACCATGAAAGCATGGAGCACCTTAAAGTCAAATTATGAATCTGCATTTGTGGTTTTTCTGCAGCTGGCTGGGAACCTTTACTGCTAAATATATACTATATCTCTGTAGCTAAAACACTCGTACTGACTTTTTTTTCCAGCATTTTTTATTTAATAGCGAATTATTTCCTTTGCATAAATGTAATGGTTATGAATTTGACAAATAACATCAGATAAATATTCATACATTCACAAATCAGACAACAGAGCAAATATAGATTTCATAAGATTTGTAGTCAACAATAACTTAAAAATATATTATTTAATAGGCTTATTTATTTACCAATTATTTAATTAGATCTCAAAACAGTATATTACATTAACTGCAGAACTGACTGTATAATTGACCAGTCAACTTTTAGAGGAGGAATTATGAAAATTGTAGATAATGTGTGTGGAGTATTCTTGCATTCAAGTGCCCTTCAATTTCAATTCTTCAGTTATTAAATTTTATTCCTCTCAAGGTAGAAAGAAAGTAGTCTAAATTAATCTAAAATGATTCTTGCTTAAATTAGCAAATTTAGTAAAAAAAAAAAATTATTTTTTCCTTTTCCAGCTTGAATACAAACTCTATTAGAGTTTACTGAAATCAATCATCTCCAAAGAAATGCAAGTAACAATTTTATAGATAATTTTGTCTACTATTATAGTAAATTATTTTTATAAGTTGGTGTACTACCTTTCAAAATTTACAAACTCTCTTTAAATAATTATGTTACCAGAAACAAGCGTGAAAGAAAACTCCACAAAAAATTATTTACTGAAAAACAAAGCATGATGAAATGATTTTTTTTTTTTTTAATACTGTGAAAGATAAAGTATTATTGAAGTAATAAAATATATTTTTAAGATAGCTAATAGTCTTTAATATTAATTTCTCATTATTGTCTTCAAAAAGACAAAACTGTACATTGCTTGAATTAGTTTTAAAAGACACATAATAGACATATTTCAAATGCCTAAGTAAATTTAATCATAGACTTAAAAAATTTTTACATTTGTTTATATATAATAGAACTGTGCTGTATATTGATTCTTCAGAGTTTAATTCTCAAAATAGTTCGATGCTAACTAGCTTATAGTTTATACAAAGTTCTGATTCCCACCGATCTGTGTTAGAAAAGTACTCTATGTATACACAATAACGAATATTCGCACTATAGTCCTGAATGTATAGTTTCTATGTCTTAAGTCTCTCCTTTCTCAACATAGAGTAATTCTCAATTCCCACGCTGTTCCCTTGCAACAGATGCTTTCCTAGAATTCACTGAATACACTCTGTACTCTCTCTCTAGTGGCTTTGCAAAACTCCCCCTTTTATCTGTTTCATTTCTTTTGTTTCTGGAGTATACTAGTTTATAAATTAAGATGGAATTTAATTAAATTGATGTTTTGTTAATTAAATTCCTTTCGTTATCTGTTTAATTAGTTTGGTTCCATTAATTGCATTTTAAGCTGAATCAGACAATAACTAATTAAGACATCTATAATTAAAATATTAGAGATTTAAAATGTCTTTTAAATGAAATATTTTATGACAAATCACTTTCGTATATGCGTTTAATTTTAAAATAAATATATATTTTACGAGCTGTATTTCTATTTAAAAAATACACGGAAAATTAAAATTTAATTTATGATAGAAGAAATTGCAATGTTGCATAAAATTCTGCATCTCATAAAAATTATAAAACATCTCACTCCCATATATATCTATTTTTGAAATAGTATTAAAAGCTTTAATAATAATAATTCCTTATTTAACAAAGCTATAAATAACTGTAAGCTACAAAAACAAAGAAAAGAAGCTAGGGTCCTTTCATTAATATCATCAAAAATGGAAATTTATGAAGTCCATCATGCTGTTTTTTCATATAAATTATAATAAATAATAGAAAAATGTATACTACAACAGCTATATAAATATATATTAATAATAATTACACATAAAAAGCCTTTTTCAGACATGGTTTTGTGTCCTTTTCAAATATTAATTTTCTATTTTAATGTTAATCAATTATTTCAATTAGAAGACCATCTAGTATTCTATAATGAAAATAAAATAAAACGTCAGTAAAATAGAATAAAACATTTTCATATATAGATTTACTTCTTAAAATAAATGGTACAAAAAATATTAAATCTTTAAATTACATTAAAGATTTAAAAAGAAGACAAATAAATGAAACATTTTATTTTAAAACTGATATGCTGGCAAAGCAGCCATATTGAATATTTAAAAAATTATGTTAAGCCACAAATTTTACCATAACTTAAGTTTGTATTATTCAAAAATGACATAATATATGTTGTTTGAAACATAAAACACCAAAGAGTGTAATTATGCTGAAAAAAATATAGTCATTGATATTCAAAGTAATAAAAAAAAGAAAAAAAGTTAATATTTCTTCTAATAATTATTTTCATATTATTTCATAATTCGAAATTATCATGCATAAATTTTACAATTGTGCTTTTGTTAGTAGGTTAGTTGTATGCATCATTAAATTTCTAACAAACTGATATATAGTAACACTTACCTAAGGTAATCCACCACTTGAATATTTCTTAGAATAAAGATATTAGTACCTTTAATTTTTCCTAGTAGCCCTTCAAAATGTTTTTCCATACAGGGGTTTGCAATGAATATGTCATCCCTAATAACAAATAGTTAATATTGATCAATAATTAAAATAATTTGAATATTATAATAAAGAATTTCAGTAGTTTGTAATTTATTAGAAATTACTACTAAAATAGTTACTACATACAAAATAAAATAATAAAATAAAATAAAAAGTGAATAAAATACTAAATTCATTATAGAGTTAAGCTTGAGGTACATAAGTTAGTAGTTTAGAGTCAGTGCAATGTACTATTATTTATCCTATCTTTATAGGTTTTGAGGGCTCATATTGCTTCATGAGCTTCATCAACTGCCACCTCTTTTTGCATTTGATATGCAGCTTTGAAATTTACATTGTAGTAGTGTATAATCTGTTTAAGTTTATATACTGTCAAAATCATTACTTTTAGCATTTGCATATTTTTATTATTATTAAAATGCAGACAAAACATTATAGAAAAAAATCTAAATCAGGTGATAATATTCGCAAAATATATTTATCTTTGTCTCATATCAGAAGTCCCGATATGAGCTAATTCATTTATTGGACATCTGGACCCAAGCCCATGATATAAATTTACACAATCGCAAGCTATTTTTTTGATCAGCATATATGTTAGTTTCAATAATAATTTTTTCGTATATTTTTTTATCAAATATAAATTCAAATAATATTTAAAAAATATATTCAGATAATAATTAATATATATATAAAATTAAATACTTATCAATTGCACCCAATAACATTCATTCAACTAAACAAATCGATTAAATCTTGTATTTTTTCTGATGTAAATTTCAGGGCAACTCCAATTCTGTTAAAAATGAAAAAACAGAGAAAGACAAAAAAATTCAAATTACTTGATCACAAATATTACCATAAAATTTTTAATTTTAAATATAGAAAAATGAAACTTACCTTATCTGAAACTAGAAAGAAAGATGGAAACAAAGATGTAAAAAACACATGCATAGACTGCGTAGATTTCCGGTAGTTTTAAACTGAAACTGAATGTTGACAATTTGAAAATTCAAGACCACATTGAGTGAGCACGACTACAAAGAGGTTTTAAGCATAATTTAAAAAATTGTATTTTTATAAAACATCAATAAATTTAGCTAACAATTGATCAATTAAAAATAAATGGAAAATTATTTAAGGTAATATATATAATATATATTATGTTATACAGTCAATTCTTTGAAGTTATATTAAATCTCTATATGAAAAAATATTCTATTTTATTGTTTTATTTTATTATTGTTATTATTTTACTTCCATTATAGAACAAATTGGTTAATATTAAAATAGATGCTTAACATTTGAACCGGACCCAAAACCATGGGCTGAAAAAGGCATTTAATGTGTAATTGTTAATAATTAATAACTATATAAACCTGTTGTATATGATATTTTTATTATTTATTATTATCATGATAGTACTGTGAATATAAAATTATCTACTTTAAATTGCATAAATCTTGAAATGTTATTTTAAACTTCAAGAACTTGTCTCTCTCTATTGTCGGTTCCACTAAAAAAAAATATTTTTTTTCACATGAAATAATAAAATTTTGAAACAAATTTAAATTTTCAATATTCTTAGCTATATTCAGAAATATAGAAAAATTAAATTTAATATTCTGTGCAATAAAATAAAAAATAAATGAAATATTACTGCATTTATATAACACATGATTTTTACTAAAACAAAGTAATACATAGTTTAAGAACTGAGTAATATGAATTGCTGCCAGTTGCAGATCATTATTTCATTGATGGTAAAAATAATCCAGAAATGATCATTATTAATAATTTTATAAAATTTAACTCTTTTAACAAATATTCAGAAACAACTACAAAGCAATATCTGTATTTGATGGAGATTCATTTTATATTATTTTTTATGTTTCAAAAGGGCATTTTATTTACTCAATAGATTTTATATTAATGTTCCATTTTGTGTTTTTTGTTGTTCTTTGACAATGCAGAATTTTTACATTGAGAATCTATTTTTAACATTAGAGAATACATTTTTGAATCGCTTTTTTATGACAATATTTAGTTTTAAGTACATCGGTTAATGTAAGAGATTACATCCTTCAGGTAATTACATGTTTTAGGCTATAATAATTGCACAAATTAATGCACTAGAGTGCCTACGTCAAAGAATTTTCATTTTTATTTTATCACATATATATTGTTTATGAGACTGACAAAGTTTTTGATTTAGGTATGTCCAAAGTAAAAAGTTTTATTTTGCTTGTGGATTCACTTTTCTTGTCTTCCAAGTACTCGGCTTGTAGTATTTTTTTTTTATGAGTTGTACCTATAATATGGACAGCTGCTTCAGTAGTGACCAAGTTGCTGCGTATAAATGTGGGTTGGTTAATATTTTATCTCTATTTCATATCTGCGCTAGTTTATTGTTAAACTTAGATGGATGGCACCTGGTGTTGTTGCCTATTAGGAAAGTATATCTTGTGCACCAATATGTATAGAGGAGAAAGATGGCTTCCTTAATGCTTGGCGTTGATTTGCCTTGGTAGACTGCAATTATCTGGGCAATTGTGGTGTTAGGTTTTTTGTAGAGACTACACATTATTTTTCGTATTGGTCTAGTGTCACACCCTGGAAGACAAGGTTAGTGTTTCCTCTGCTCGGTGGCATAGTCCACAAAAGGGTCTATGGATATATACATTCTTCTATGGTGTAGAAAATGAGTTGTTGGCATGGCAGTAGTGTTCATTTTTATTATAAAGTCGAAGAACTTTGGTTCTAACGCTCATTTTTAAATCCCTTGAGCAATCTCCAGTTATTTATTCCCAGCATTGGTGGGTGGTCATTGACATTAGTTTCTTTGTGTATCAGGTCGTAGATGTCCAAGTAGGAATACTTGTGTATGTATTGTTCTGGTATATTTGGTGTGGTTTTGCATTGATATATGATAGAAGAGATATATGAATCTGCTGGGGATGGTTTGTCTGTTGGGGTGATTTGGATTAAGTGTTTAAGCTTGGTGAATTTGTTTAGTGTGGTGATTATTATATTTCTTAGGTTTCTGTGAATGAAAAATATTAATATTGTGCAAACCAATTCCATTTTTAATGAGTGGTTGGTTGAGTCTCCTGGTAGATATGGCTATTGTTTTTTTGTTTTTTTGACCAAAGAAGCTTATTGCATATGGTTTTGAATTTTGAGATGAAAACTTTGGAAAACGAGATGGTTGGGGATATAGTACACTATTTTTGTTATGATGAGCTGGTTAATTAGTTGTATTTTAGAGTATAGTGAGAGATAAGTTTTTGATAGGAGTCTATTATACGTTGCGCTTCTTCCTTTAGCCTAGTGGCATCTCGTACCTGTAATTCCTGTATGAAATGGAAATCCCAGAAATGAGGTTGGTTTTGATTTATAAATGGATGTGCACGGTTTTCCAGTGAAGAATGACCAAGCTGTTTTTGTTGGGTTGAATTTAAGCTTGTATTTGAATATTTTTGCAATATTTTTTGTAATTGAGGTATTTGTTTTTTTGATGATAGGAACCCGGGTGATCCCAGAATTCCATTATTTGTTGTGAAACATCTTAGCCAATTTACAGCCAAATTTTTCTGCAACTTGACGAATCAATTGGCCCAACAAATTCAGCCCATAGAACGGATTAATACAATTTTGCAATAATACTAACAAAAAGAAAGAAATCCCCCACCCTCTCAGGGACCTAAAGTCAATATCAATGGGGCCATTGCCAATAAAAATTATTGAAAAAAATCATTAAACAAGAGATAGAGCCCTGCATAATGCCGCTGATTTCAAAAGCGCAATATGCAAAGAAAAACTCATCGACAACAGAAGCAGCTTTGTTCTTTAAAGCAATTCTTGCTACAGTCAGGGAATGCAAAAAATATGGGCCCATGGCAGTTCAACTCGACATAGAGGTAGCGTTTGACTTGATACTTCTGGAGATGCTAAAAAATACTGACATATCTGCTAGCAAACTTCCTTCTGAGTCGTGAAATACATATAGTGCTCAACAGAATAAACTCGCCATCATTTATTCCCACCCAGTCAATATCCCAAGGCTCCCCCATCCACTCACTGCTATTCATATTGTATGTTAACCCTCTCATTACCAGCATACAGCGAGCATTCTATGGAATTCAAATACCTGGAACAATGCAACACATATCATGCATAGCGTACATGAATGATGTCATGGTCTTCCTATCATTCTACATTATTTTTTAATCAACTAAATGCATTTCAAATGTGTTATTTGCTTATCATATTGAATAAATTTTTAACACCAATGTGTTTTCTAAATATGACTTTATAAGATTTTTAAATAATCTCAGAAATAATATCCAAAACCTGAAAATTGTAATATGTCTTATTGAAGAGACCCTTAAAAGAAATATCAGCAGTTATAAATTTGATAAAAACATGTCTTAGTGCCCCTTTTTATTACTAATTTTTTTTTGTTTTTCACACAAAATTATGTGTAATATCTATGTTTAGTTCTCAATGAGATAATCATAACTCAGCCAAGTTTAAAATATTCTTATTATTTGTGAATATATTGTTTATTGAATTATAGCTCTTTATAGTTTATTCATTTGCAGTACAGTACTTTTTTGTACTCTTTATGAGAACTACATATTTGATCTATATTCAGAAGTGTCGTTATTCTTTGATGTTTAAACTTCTAATAAGTATAAATTTATATAAGATTTTTTATTATTGGAATCACTATTCATATAATGACTTATCTTAAGGTACAAATATGTGTCTGTAATTTATTGTCTTTATCAAATAATACTGATGTTCTTTGCAAGAATTTTGGCTTTTAGAAGGTTAAATACTGATTCAAAATGTCCATACTATTTGTTTATTCACTAATTCTTTGTATTTGTGAAGATTTATATTGGTTTAGCACAATTCTTTTTTCACACGTTGTCAAATTGTACTAGTGGGTTTATATATATATATTGAAATTTAATTAGTGTGTTTATACGCAACTGTAGAGAAGCTAAATAACAAGTTTCTCTATAGTTGCATATAAGCGCACTTATTAAATTTATTACATCTTGTATAGAAGAAGTATAAACAGTTGATATCATTATATATTGTAATTATTTTCTCAAATTAGATTGTCTTTTTATTTTGTAAAAGTTCAATTCTCAGTCATTATTTACATTATTAATATTATTATTGATATAATTATTTCTGTTTCTGCAGGGGAGGGTACAAACAATTAGCATTGTTATTCTATTATTTTAGTTCAAGTAATAAATAAAAATCACCTGATATAAGTTCTATTTGATTTATTGTAATTTTAAATTCCACCAAGATGTTGATTATTTAAAATTATGCGAAACTTGATTTTGATTGCCTTTTTTTTATATATATTAGTTTATAATATTTAATTTGCAAAGTGCAGATAGATGAAATTGAAATTAAATTGAATTACTGGAAAATCTCGTTGTGCTCGTTATAACACTTATCTGACAGCCAATCAGATATTATGATAGCTGTCCGAATGACAACCAAACCATAAACACACGACAAAGAATTTAGAGAAAAGGGCAGCCACCCTTCTCTCTACTTTTCTTTCTATATATCTAAGCCAGTCCTAAGTATTTAGATTTGAAAATGTGACACTTTAAACATCTTCACAATTAACTCATCAGTTTAAATTATAAATGTACAGCGCGAAATCCTACGATTTATTACACAATAGTTTTTAGATAATTTAACTAGCAGTAAATTATGTAAATAATATTTAATTTGCTAAGCGTAGATAGATGAAATTGAAATACTGGAGAATCTCATTGCGCTCGTTATAACACTTATCTGACAGCCAATCAGATGTTATGATAGCTGTCCGAATCCGAATGATAGCTATCATAACATCTGATTGGCTGTCAGATAAGTGTTATAACGAGCGCAATGAGATTTTCCAGTATTTCAATTATATTAGTTTAATATTTTTTTCAAGTCATTTTATTTTCTGCTTTAACTGCATTATTAAAAAAATTTAGGACATCTTCATATAGACTTCTTCTACCTAATGCATTTTTTAAATATGTGTTTATAATATTCTAGTTGATGGATTTGTTTTTTCAGTTTTTGTTGTTGATAAAGTTGAACTGTTTATTGCCACTAGGGCAAAAGTTTATAATGAGTAATAACAAATGATTCAAAACTCTTGCACTATAATGATATTTATTATTAACAGAAATAGTGTTACATGATCCTTCACCTCAATTCCTCATGCCAGTTTTCATTATAAATTTTAATTTAATTGATGTTACTTTGTCTCATTCTAAAACTTTTGTTTTAACAGAATGTGTCAGATTGATATTTTCACTATACAAAATATTTTAAGTTGTCAAGCGTATTTAGATGAGAGGTCAGAACAGTTGCTTTCAGACAGTTGTTGCAGGTTTGCTTCCTGGCCGATGCTATGATATATGAAAATATATATATATTTTAAATTTAGCTTCAAGCTATTGCTTTCTTCTATGATTTTTTTTAATTGTGCTTTGCTTCTGGTAGTAAGTACATTACTTGGAAACTCAAACAATTTAAATGAGGCCAAAATCATTTCCACTTTTTTAATTGTCCAGATTTATAATTTATGTTATTTAATAAATTTGAGTAATCAAATCATCCACAAGCATGTAAATGAATAAATAACTAATCATCTACACATATCAATACACAAAAAAAACAATAACCGTTTTTGCTCATTATAAATTATTTTATTCTGAAACGGATGATATCAGTGTCTTGGAAATTAACATCAATTCTCTGCATTCATTTACATGGTGATTTTTAATATTTAAATTAGAAATATGTGATTTTACTCAAGAATGAGAGAGGCAAAATAAATAAAATCCCTAAAAAAACATATATATTATAAATAATATTTCAGGAGATTGTACTCTATGAAGCTAATTACTGTATATAAATTATTGTTGTATGCAATTATTAAAATCAGATATATGAATTCAATCAAGAGAATAAAAAATAATATTAATAAAACTCTTGGGGAAAATGCATATTTAAATATATATAAGCTAGCAGAACCCCTATTTCAGGAAATATACTATATAATGATGAAATGATTATTATTTTTTATACTTTGATATGGGTGATCAATGACTCATTAACATACATATATTTTAATTGTTTTGATATATATTTTTGGATATATTATTTATATCTGAGTGTGTTTTATTATTAAATTTGTGTTATTTGTGGAGTATTTATAAAAAAAAGTTTACATTCCTAGTTGTCCCAATGCAACTAACATTGAGTTGTGATAGCCTAAAAGCTTTAGGTCAGTGTGAATAGTCACGATTTTTTTTTTTAAATAGGGTTCTAACTTTCCTAAGTTTCTAGTACTATTATAATAAAGAGTTATATGTCCAACACATTTTGGAAATGATTTTAAACCATTTTGTTATTCAGTTGGATTTTCATTTTTAATATGTAGTACCAAATTTTCTCCAAAATGAGTGATCTAGGTCCGATTATAGTCAATAAATGTGAGATTTTTTCCATTCTATTTTGGTATTATATCTGTTGCACTTTGGAAATTTATCAAAATAATTTATAACATAATCATGATTGCTGTCTTTTTGTACATTTCTGTTAATGCAGCCAAAAATTTATATTAGGTTTTTAAAAACATGGCAATAGAGAATAATAATCAATAAATATAATGAAAGACAGTAATGTTTCTTCTGATAGATTTGGTAAAGTACTTATAAGAAAGCACATTACATTTAATAATCTACATGATCACACTGATATTTTAAAAAAAGAAAATTAATTTTTTTTTCATGTAGACAAACTATTGCTCCCATCTTTCATAATCTTTTTTCTGTTACTTCAAGCAAAATTTTAAAATTAGATGATTTAGGTGTTTGTGCTATAAATGTAGATCTGTGTAACATTTAATTGCAAAGTTCTATTGTTGAATTAAATGCACTCTTCCTTTTTTAAAAAAAAAAAAAACATTTATCTTTATCTACTATAATTTATTAAAAATAGTAGTATTTTTCTTTGTAGCACATCATTTTGAAATGGCATTTTTACTATTTTCTAGATTGAAAATTTTGTCAATATTTCATATTTCTAAATTATTGCATGGATCAGTTATACCACTAGACATGATTATGATTCTCTTAAAAGTTATTTTTGCAATAGTTGTAATATAATATTTATTTATTATAGTTATATTTGTTCATCCAAAATGATTGAATTTTTTTAGTGATAGATTTTCGTTTGCTCGTGCATTCATTTGTTTGTAATCTAATTTACCTATTTGTTTTTTACTAGAACATTTATTTTTGCTAGTGAAATGATGTTTGTGTGCATGTTTTGATCTTTAGCATTGTTGCAGAAAACTTTTTTGTTTTGCTATGCATTAATAGTTATTGCTTATATATTACAGTAAATCAAATTTTAAGCAAGAATGAATATTATTATATGCATTTGCTTTTTCACTCTTCATTTTATTCTGTAAAATATTTAACTTTAGTGGAAATTATAATTTGATATGGAAATTTTTAA
Organism: Epiperipatus broadwayi; assembly: GCA_028023455.1. Taxonomy (NCBI): domain Eukaryota; kingdom Metazoa; phylum Onychophora; class Udeonychophora; order Euonychophora; family Peripatidae; genus Epiperipatus; species Epiperipatus broadwayi. The sequence continues at coordinate 1,598,091 of JAQFVV010012587.1, forward strand.
ATATTATTGAAAAGCTTTCAATAGCATGATGCTAGATTTTACCTAAATATTTGAGCCAAACTGTTAAAAAAGGACAGCATATGATTTCTAATATATTTGTATTTTTTGCTTTAGGTTCTTAAATAAATGTGCTTTATTTGTCTGAACTTTGTATTGGTAAATACTTTTTAAGTTTAAGCCATACATATCTAATTTGTTTAAAATTTTTGGTTACTATATAAAATGCACCTTGGTTTTAGGTTTAGCACTATTCCATTTGTAAACTTGAGCATAAATTGCGTTATTACCACCAGCAAACTTTGCCAGTAATTATGCTCCATTCACTTCAACTTTTAATCTATACTAGAACTTATTTCATTTACATTTATCGTATTTAAAAATTATCACAATTGAACATGTCAGTTTTAACAAATTGAAGTTAATTTTGATCATAATGAATTTAATATCACTTCTTTATGAATTATTAATTTTATAACTTTTACTATTTAAACTTTGGAAATCAATTGAGGAAACACTGAAGAGTACATTTCAATTTTATATATTAATATAATATGGAGGTCCATAGCTTGTAATAGAGAAGATGTATAACTTATTTGGCACTGGGCGTGAGAATCTATATATGAAACATTTTATATATCATAATATAGACTTGTTTGAGAAATGAAACAAGAATATAGTATGGATTTTATATAAAGTTTTTTTTTTTTTTTCATATAAGATAATATAGATAAAATATCATTAATGTGAAAAACATATTGTTAAAAACTCCTATTTTCCAAACAAAATTTGAAAGGTGATTTTTTAAACTTCTGCAATAAATAAATTAGTTTGTACGCAAATTTACAAACAAAATTAAAAAAAAAATAAAATTGTCATGTAAATAGTTATAAATGAATAAGTTAAATTGCTGTGAGTTATTAATTTTTTTCTATCTTAATCCAATTATTGTTATTTTCACTCATTATCAATCCACCACAGAATGAAAATCTATCCAAGTTTAAACCAGTTTTTTTTCATCTTTAATTTTTCTTCTTCATATTATAGTAACAAACTTCCTTATTTTGTTCATGATTTCAAATGTTTGTTTTTTTTAATTTTTTATAATCTCTTGGGTTCCAATTTAAGATTTCTATTATCCAACTGCTATCATCTCTTCTAGCAATATGTCCAATCTAGCTTTATTTTAGTCTCTTAATTTTTTCAATAATATCTGTTTGTTCTCTCACCTATTTATTTCATTTCTGATTTCTTTTTGTTATTTTTAATATATATATTTTGTTGAATGTTTTGAAGTTTCTGTATTTTTATTATTTCAAGTCTCTGGTCCATAAGTCAAAACTGATAAATCACATCGTTTAATAACTTTTCTTTTCAAATACATAGCTATATTTCTTTTTAATATTAAGTTGTTTTTACCAGAAATTTTATTGATAAAGTTTTCATCTGTATTCATAATTAGACCAAAATATTTGTAGTTATCAATTTCTTTTAATTCCCAATGAACAATCTTTATTCTCTTATTCTGAGAAAATCCATGAAGCATTACTTTACTGCTTTTAATATTTATTTTTAGTCCTATTTGCTGACTTTCACCTAATAATTCTTGCAACATTTTCTGAAGCTCTGTTGCATTATTTACAAAAACTAATATATCTGCAATATCTAGATCAGCATTCTTCAAACTTTTCACCCCTGCGAACCAGAAAAATAGGAATAATGTTTTGCGGATCAGCAGAAGACTAAAGATACTTTTTTTAGACTTAAACTGTTTAGAGTGAGTGGGGTGTGTGACTGTCATAAGTCGCTTTAACAAGTCACTGGTTACTGGTATTACAATGGTGTTGCTTTCCTTTGCATGTTGATCACTCACTCTTGTGTGCAGTCACACTGCTATGGGAAGCAGTCCAATCACAGTCACTTTCATAATGTGCATGTGTTGCTTATATTATTATATTATTAAAATATAATAATGTGAAAGCTAAACACCTTCAAACAGATACGCTTTAAAAATGCTTAAGTGACAGCCAATCAGATGGAATAATGGCATCACATGGGACTCCAAATTCTAAAACACAAGCCAGAACTATTAGAAAAAGATGGATCCATCTTAATCTATGCCTCAATTATATTTAAATAAGCCAGACTCAAGCATTTTGAACTAAGAGTGTGAAGCTTAAATACCTTCACATTTAATCCACTAAATATTATATATATAAATTAACAACGCGAAATCATCCGATTTACAACGAAGAAATATTTTTAAATCTAATGAAATGATATTAATAAATGTAAATATATTAAATTTAAGCATAAACAGATAATATAATAACGTGAAAGCTAAACACCTTCAAACAGATACATTTATTAATATCATTTCATTAGATTTAAAAATATTTCTTCGTTGTAAATCGGATGATTTCGCGTTGTTAATTTATATATATAATATTTAGTGGATTAAATGTGAAGGTATTTAAGCTTCACACTCTTAGTTCAAAATGCTTGAGTCTGGCTTATTTAAATATAATTGAGGCATAGATTAAGATGGATCCATGTTTTTCTAATAGTTCTGGCTTGTGTTTTAGAATTTGGAGTCCCATGTGATGCCATTATTCCATCTGATTGGCTGTCACTTAAGCATTTTTAAAGCGTATCTGTTTGAAGGTGTTTAGCTTTCACGTTATTATATTATCTGTTTACGCTTAAATTTAATATATTATTAAAATATGCAATGTTAAAATTTTATTTACCTGAATTTTGGGAAATGTCACACATAATGTAATTCAACATTGTTCTAAACTTCCTCTATTTTTCTTTTCTATATTTTAAGTTGACTTAAATTACGTTAAAACATGTTATCATAATGTATGATTCATTTGAATTCCAATTAAAAAAAGATATTAGAATCAGTTTTTTAGACTAAAAAACAGTAATTGTGGCAAAAAAATTTCTCATATTAAGCTCTATTTAGGAAATTCTATAATCTTAAGACAGAAATAAAAAAACAGTAATTATAGTAGTGTTAACAAATAATTTTAATAAATTTTTTATTTGTAATGAACTTTATTTAAACAATTGCAATAATAAAAATTAAATAAAAATTTTATTCTAAGGAGAAGGTAATCAAATCTCCACACATGCGCTTTACTATTATAGCTTGACACTGCGTTAGTAAAATTTCTTGATTATTTACAAAAACTGTTTATATTAATTGCAAGTTTAAAATATTATTATTTTGTTATTAATTTAGATTGGCTTTACACAAAAAAGTGAAGCTTGTCTCAATCTTATTAAAAAGTTATATGACTTAGCGCTTTTAGAGACCTTGAGTCTCCATAATCATAGCCTACTTTTAACTGAAGTTTAGCTGTGGTTTATGCAAATTTTATAACAACCATTTTCTGGAGATTGCAAAGCACGATTCTTTCCAGTTTATTGCACAATTGTCATTTGCAATAAAGCACGCCTCTTTAATTTTTCGTTTCATATCATTGCGTTCAGTGCATAGTGCCCTTGGCATAGTGGGTTCGAACATATGTCCTGTTGTTTTTTGATGCTCGAAGAATATGGATATGTTTTCATCGTTATTTATACCTTTCCCGCATAAATAATGATATTGAGATGTTCTTGTTGTAATGTTGGCACAGGTCTCCCCGTAATATGCCGCTCTACATCCATTGGTTGGGCATGACATTTTATAAACTGCTTGGGTTATTTGATCAGAAGGTATTTTGTCTTTGGTATTGTTTATCATTCTGTTTGTTGGTGGTGGGGTATGGAATCCTAGTTCGAAGGACTCAGCAAATATTTTATATTTCCTAGCAATTGATGATATGTACGGTAGCATTATTCTGGGTTTATTGTTTTTGACAATTGTGCAATAAACCGGAAAGAATCGTGCTTTGCAATCTCCAGAAAATGGTTGTTATAAAATTTACATAAACCACAACTAAACTTCAGTTAAAAGTAGGCTATGATTATGGAGACTCGAGGTCTCTGAAAGTGCTAAGCCATATAACTTTTTAATAAGATTGAGACAAGCTTCACTTTTTTGTGTAAAGCGCAATCTAAATTACTTATTAATCAAAGGTGAAGTAGAAAACTAGTATTTTATTTTGTTATTACAAAATTTCCTGCCAGTCCAAGAAATTTTTCTCGATCCACAGACCTAATGTTGATGATTTAAATAATCTCCATGTATTTTACACCTTTATCAATGTTAATCTTCTTAGTATCATCATATAATATAACCACCGCTAGTTGCATTTTGATAAATATTCTTCAGAACATGATAACATTCTGAGTCTGTATCTTGATAGCTCATCATCCTTGAATCACTTTGGTAATGCTTATAAAATCAAATCCTTTTTTATAGCCTACAAATTCCAAATCATATTGGCAATTTATATTCATTAGCTTTTTCTATAAATTTTCTCCATACTTAGATGTGGTCCATTCTGCTAAAACTATTTTTAAATCCTATTTTTCTGGTTGGTATGGATTCAAAGTTCTTTGTAGACAAATTATAAATTTCTTGGTAAAAATTTTGTATAGAACTGGTAGAAGAATGATAGACTTTAAAGTTATTTATATTGTTATCAATACTATAATTAATTTTTAAAAAAGATTGTAGAATTGCTAAATGGAAAAATGATCATTTTAAACAAAATTTAAAAAGACCATGAGAGCTAATCAATAAAATAAAATTGTTTTAATTACTATCATTAAAAAAACTTTATAGCAAAATAAAAATAAGTATATGTTGTGATTTAAAGTTTTGAATTGTTGTAAGTAAATAAATGTATACAGTATATAAACAAAACTAACAATTGTAAAATTAATGTTTATTATGTTTTTAGTAGAGTTTGTTTTTACATTGAGGTGATAAAGGATCTACTCTTAAAATCAGAAAAATCTCTGTTACCAAGGATTTCAGAATAATAATATTTTAACTGTAATTTACATCCTTTTAAATTATTGCATTAAATAACTTATGATCTAAAAAATTGTTATAGATTATCTGTATGCATTGTAAGTAAATAGAACTTGTTTACAATCTGAAATTGTTAATACATATTCATATCAAAAATGTATCATAAGATGAAAATTCCATTTTTAGGGGGGGGGGAATAATTTTTTTTGCACAAATTTATCCATTGTGCATGAATTATATGATTACAACAATATGGAAGCTGTCTTTTCTTAAGATTTTTTTTATTATTATTCTTATAAGAGTATTTTTTTAGAAATTGATAATTACATTGAATAATTTTTTATCATTCCTAAAATCTTGTGCTCTCTTTTCAAAGGAAGATGATACATGACAACAGATTTGTGTACTCAGAATTTATTCTTTGTTAGAAAGTGTTAATTTTTTGCCTCGCTCTCTTTTTTTTTTTTTGAAGAATGATAATCTCATATATTTTCCTACATATATTGGAATAGAACAGGGAATATCATTTCTATTTTGTTTATTTTTTTTAAGGCATCTCCAAAAGAAAAGCGCAGTCCCAGAAAAAAAAGTAAAAAGAAAGATGTTGGAAATGATCTTGATAATAAAACAGCAACACTTGAAGAATGTACCACTAAAACTAAACCTGATTTGGAATCTGATGGTCGTTCAGCTGAACTTGATCAATCAAAAGGAGAATCTTTAAAAAATGCTATATCTAGCAAAAAATCTATAAAATCTGAATCTGACCCACATATCATTGAATCATTTGAAGATAAAAATGAAAGTCCTGGAAATACACAATCAAAAAAGAAAAAAAAAAGCAGTTCCAAATTACAACAGAAGTCTTCTAATAGTGGAGAAGACAGTGAAGTCCGAAGTAGTCCTAGTCATATTCCTAAAAACATACAGAAGGAACCTCATAATCTACTTCAGGAACTTAATCAAGGTAACTTGATAAAATAAATATTTATATATAATTTAATAAAACATAATATATATATATATTTATTTAAATATTTCCAAAGAATGAAGATTGTTGCTTATTATTTTTAATAAAGAACTCCATGCATATAAAATTTAAAATGTCTATAGCCTCTCTTAGTTTTTCATTCAAAATTCGTAAGCAAATGTATATTTTATGTTTTATTAAATTAAAAGTAAATATTTTAAATTGAATTAGAAATATTTGTTCTATTATAATAATGTAAAAATAACTAATATAGTTAAGAATGAACGGCTTTTTTTTTTTTTGTTTAATAACTTTGCAAATAAATATTGACTATTTAATTTTTAGTATTAAGAATATGTACTACTATTTCTAAAGAAATAAAGTATATTTCTAGAAGTCTTTTCTAATAAACTTGCAAATAAAGATCTCTTTTATTATTTGCTAACCAAACATAAAATGAACTTATTTTGATCTTGTCCTCAAGATCATATATGGTTGTCTGATTAATTATTGATATTTAAGAGGGATGAAACATTACATTATCAATGATCTTAGCAAAGTTTCAATCGAAGTGGCTCATAGCTTCAAATTATAATGCAGATATAAATTATATTTATTTACAAAGTTAATTCTGTATGTGATTTGAAACTGTAAACTAATTAAATTGAGACTTTGTTAAGTTCATCACTAATATAACATTTCACCCATCCTAAACATCAGTGATTAATCAGCTTTTCATATAAAATCTTAGAAACTATATGAAAGTGTTTTCATTCTGATTAGCAAATTAATACAAAGAGTATGTTATTTGCAAGTTTATTAAAAATGATTTATAAGAAGTCTGACTTGTGAAGGATTCTTATAGGATGCGCATAAGAAGATTATTACTCAAGAAATATTATTAAAGTAAATATAAATGTAATTGTTTAAGTTTTATAAGATTTAATTATTATTTTCAGTGGAAAGTAAATTAAGTCAATTACCAATATTAAACTGAAATCTGTTTTTGTATTTTTAATTCAAGATTTTTGCTAGTTTGTTTTTGTAGATTTAGATTACATTTTTATAAACATTACATTTTGCAATAATTTTTATTTATTTATTTATTTTTACATTAAATATTTATATTATGTTCTTAATCTTAGACCTTGATTGATTTTTTTTAAAACTTTTTTGTGAACTGAATGCTTAGTATTGTTTTTTTAATTGCATTATTATTGGTTTATCTCTTCTTCTTTTTTTTAAGTTGCAGTGTTTAAGGGTATAGTATTTGTTTATATATATATATATAATTTTAATATTGTTATTTATAAAATTTAGTTATACATATTTATATTATTGCAGTTATTATTATAATAAATTCTTAATTTTTAAGATTTTTTAAATTCTTATTTAGTGAATAGTTATTTATAGTTAATGAAAAGTTGTTTTGTGTGTATATATGAAGTATTGTAAGAGAAATATTTCTAAGAGCATTGTAGTAGATGCTAAAGAAAGCAAATATAATATTATTGCAATGAATTTTTTGTTTTCCAGAATTGAGAATTCAAAGTCTTTAGAATTAAAAGGGATTGTAAAGAGAGCTGTTGCTGTTTGGGCCATAAATTAATTACAAAAATGATGGGGTTATTATCTTAACTGAAATGGTAAAGATGATTAGTTTAAAGAGAAAGTATGAACGTTTTTTACTTTCAAAGAAACTTAGATATAATGGAATAGATATAACTTTGAGATCAAAAAAAAAGGCAGAGAAGAGATGTGCTTGTAATAATTTTGCAAATGATAGTTTGCTGGTGGTTTAATTAAAAACTGCTTCATATTGAATGATGATTATTTGTATATGCTAATCAACATTCCTGATGGTAATGAAATAGAAATCATGTAGGAGAAAATTGAAAAAGAATATAAAAATAGTTGTGTGGAGTATTAGAATGCTTTGAAAATTGTAGGAATATATAAATTGAAGATAATTTCAACATTAGAGATAAAAGATCATAATTTTTTTGTACAAAAATTACAGAGTAATGATAATGAAATAATTGAATGATTTTATTGCTTAGGAATTCATAAAAAATTTGATTGCAGAAATGACAGAGCTCCAGAACTATTACACCAAACCATACAAAATAAGACAATAAATATCTATTTTAAGAATTATAATTGGAAGAAAGGTTTCAAATGATAAGAATTTTCAGAAGGATTTATATATTAATTTCTAACAAGTTTAGGAACAACATTAAAATACATATGCACACCTTGCAAACAATAAATATTAGACCACAGTCCCAAAATAGAAAAAGAAAAAAAAAATGGACCATTAAGAATTTGATAGAAGATAGTAAAGAAAATTTTGTACTTGTTGAGAATGAATTGGAATAATGTGATTTACAAAAGTGATAACATTATTTATATTTATTTATGTGAAATAAATTTCAAAAATTTTATGTTCTCAACTTTGTGAATTTTTAAAATGAAATTAATGGTATTCCATAAGCTATTCCTGAATGAATAAGAAATTTATATTCCCAACACTTGTTCAAGATTCTAAGGCTTTTTCTCCAAGAATGTTGCCTTAATATTTTTTTTTTTAAGACATTTGAAAATGAGTGGCTTATATTTTATTTGTAAAAGTATTAAAAGAATATTTTTTTAATAATTTTTATTAGTCATTCGTTAGACTACACTAAAGAAATATTATTAATATTTTGGTTGTTTCTTTAAATGAATTGCTAAATGACAGTTTTTTTTTATATGAATGAAATTAATATTGAAGATAAGAGGATTGCATTACATCAGATTTACTGATGATATAGCATTATTTGCATATAGTGTAAATGAGCATATTAAATGTAATATAGGATTGATGAAGGATTTCTCAAAGGTGCAGAGTGAAAATAAATGCATCTAAAACTAAACCAATGAAATAGTTGGAGTGAATAAAAATAGGAGTTATTAAATACCTGAGCAGGTTTGTTCTTTTAGTATTCAAAAAGTTGTTAATCAGTGAATGAGAATTGTAGTGGAAAATAAGCTTTTAATCTGCAATGGAGATTATTTTGTGGATTATTTAAATTATACTTAAGACTTATTATCTATTTTATTTAGAAAGTTATATTATTTACAGTGCCCCTAATTTGTTTCTTATTTATATATATTGAAATTTTAATAGAAAAAGAAAATAAAAGACCCATTAGTGAATCGACTAAAGAAACACCAGCTGCTAATGATAGTAATCATGTCGTGTCTGCAGAAGAGTTATCAGGTTTGATTTGTTTATCTATATGCTATCTTTGAATTTTCTTCATATATATTTTTTATCTAATAGAAGGTTAATATTGATATAGTGTTATTACAGTATTGAAATAATACTATTTTAATTTATTTATTTTTACATTTTTTTTTTTTTTATATCTTTATTTAAACAATCTCAAGTTATAAATATATTTACATTCTTCATATACTATATAAAAATATATATTTATTAACCAAAACATCTAGATCAGGAATCAGCAAACTACTGTTCATGAATTAAATGTGGCTCTTTTTATCATGATAAATGTAAACACATTTTTTACTTTCTCATGTAATTTTTAAATAAATATTTTGATGACTAGGAGAGGGAAAATGCTTATTATAACATTGTTTCTTGAATTCAGCCTTATTATAGAATAGTAATTGTTGTATATGATGAATATTTAAATATTAGAAATTTGTGAATAAATCAAACTCTCAAAGTAATTTTTTGTTTTTATTTATATATTGATATTTTTTTAAGAGTATTTTTATTTTTATTAGGATGTATACAGATATATTATGTTTTATTATTAAAATAAAAGTTCAAATATATCCAGAGCCATTCAGAAATTCGTATTTTTAATGAATATATTTGGTCGCTCTCTAATTGGGGGAGGGTCGCTTTTTAATGGGGATGGGAAAGATTTAAATAAGATGGCTATTCATGTTAAAAAGTTTGCAGCTTGAATTGTGCAATCTGTTATATTACATGTAGTTTTATAAGTTTTTCCATTTCTATCATCTAGTGTAAGCTTCAGTAATCAATAGATCGCAGATTATGATGTTTAATAAATCACTATTCAGTGCTATTGGTTGTTTAATAATAGCAACATTTATTTAATCAAAAATAGATTTATTTATTTTTTATCATTATAATATCTTGATGTAATAGAATATAATATTATTAATTACAAAAAAAATATCAATATGAATGAAAAAATGATAGGAGAATCTGTATAAAAGATTTAGAGGTATTGGGAATTTGATGTAAAGAAATTTATAATTTTCAATTAGGAAGTTGATTCACCAATATTTTAACTAAGCCCTTCAATTCTGCCGTTATATGCTGAGTTAGGACTGTCATTAACAATGGTTTCATGATTTGCATACACAACTAAATAAGCCAAAGGCAATTAAATTTTATTTTTGAAATACATAAGATCAAATTCATCTATTTTGAAAAAAAGAAATTTCTTTGGGATCTCACAAGAAGCTCATTTCTTATGCTGTAATTTTTAAATTATTTGGAAGGTTTCTGGGTTGAACATATAAAAAAGAAATGAGACAGGTCTTAGATAGTGAAACTATGGATTGTGTTAATAGTAAGACTAGATCTAATTAAATTTGTTTTAACTTTCAGGCTCCCTTTAGCCATCCACTCTATCTTTTAAAACCAATACACATGACCATATACATGTGAAAAAGATAAATGATCTCTAATATACATATTTCATGCTGAACTAGCACTCATCAGTTGGTCCAAATCATCATCTCCCACACATGTATATAATCAGTGCTCGATTTATATTAAGATAGCAAATCTTCACACTTTAATGGACAGGCTTCTCTTCAGCCATCCATACCATTGAAAATCTGATGATGCTCATATCCATGTTGACTTTAGGTCAGTCTGACTCTCATGTATAGAACCTTTTTCATTTAAATACACAGAAGAGGGATAGGTATGATACAGACAGAATTTGTAATATTTTAAATACAAGTATATTTTATGTATATATATATTGGAGATCTTTTTTTTTTTACGTGTGTGGTCATATGTATCAGTTGTATGAGATAGAGTGGATGGCTGAAGGAAGTTTGAAACTCTGTGTTCAAATCCCCTATATTACATCTAGACACCAGGTATATAAAATATATTCTCTTATTATTCTCTTTCACTTTATTTGCATATATTCATATATAGACCTCCTCTGCTCTGATTAAGACTGCTGGACAGTCAAAACTGCAAGGAAAATAAAGAAGTTTTTAAGAAAATTTGTTTGCATTGAAGTGTATATGAAAGAAGTATTATAAGCAATATATAAAATATACTTGTATTTCAAATATTAATTTTGTTATATATATTTTCTAATAGGCAATTTTCTTTCATGTATCTACTGGAGGAATATTTGAAAGGATTACTGCAAAAGAACAAAATTGCATATCTAGAAGTTCAGTGTGAGCACTTTTACAGAGATACAGTGTCCAGCAATATAAGCTGTCCTTAGAATATTTACATCACACTCTCATGTAGTGTACATAGCTTTCTAAGAAGGCTGTATCTGTGGAAATTATTTTAGATGTAGGAAAAAAAGTTAAATTTCAGTCCAAGGTTACATTTAGAGTGAAGAATCATGTTTTAGACAATTATTAGCAGAAAGTTAAATCATTTTAGAAAATACAGTATAATTCATCTTTATGTACAAACTAAAGTTTGATTTATAACATCAAATTATCCTTACAGAAACTGGTATATTGGCTAGTACATCATAATTGTATTTTTATTGTGATATTATTTTTCTCTAAATTCATTTTTGTAAATGAATTTGATTTTTTTTCATAACTAAAGATAGATTATTTTATAAAAGTTAGATTAATATTGAATTAATAAATTTTTGGAGTTCACATTGACTGTTCATAAGGGTAGTTATATAAATGTATGCACACTTGTTATTGAAATCAGTATACAGGTTTATATTCAGTAATGATAATGTTTCTGTTTGAGCTTCATTATGTAATGAACATGAATATTATCAAAATGTATATATTTAAAATATGTTTATGTTTAAAATGTAATATTTGCTTGAAGGTTTGTGACAATAAGATTTTTATACATTAGACTATTTCCATCATCTAGTTGAATTGATAAAAAAAAATTTAGAAAAATTCAAATTTTATTTCTACTTTTCCAAATACATTCAAGTGGTATTATTCTTCTATCTTCAGATTTTAATGGCCTACTAAATTGCAGTGTAACACAAAAATTGAACCAGTGAACTTTATATTTGTAACTACTGAACTTCACTATAATCAGCTAGGTTAGAGTATCATCTTAAATGTATTATTCATGAATCTAATACTCACTGGTTCATATGCTAGATTATAGGCCAGCAGTATCCATGGAGAGAAGAATAATACCATTTGAAACATTGTGTTCTAACTAACAATTGAATGTATTTGTAAAGATATAAATGAAGCTTGAAATTTTTTAAAAACATTTAACTTCGAGAATATATATATATTGTATGTAGACATATTCATATATATATATATAATTTGTTTTTAGATCAGTGGCTTGAAGCAAAAACTCCTCGGAAGAAAAAAAAAGCTCGAAGAGATACTTAATGTAATTTATATAACTTAATCTTAGAAGAGCAAAATGTTGCGCCAGTGTGATGAATTCAATAACATTCCTGACATAATGCATCAGATAATCAGATATGCTTGGAAATGTTGATTTTTATGTGACAGAAGAAATCTCAGATGGCTGTCATCGTTTCCTGCAATCCATTTTTTAAAGCGGCCTCTTTAGTAATAGTATCTGATGCCTTCTCCTTTTCTCTCACTTAATATTTGTTAAAACTTAAATCTGTATAGTTTTGGGATTTTCCTAAGTTTAAATTATACAGGAAGGTATTTATTTGTCTACAACTCAGGTTGTAAATCTTATCTGCTCAAGGCCTGATCCTTCAGTTTTAACTATCTGTTTAATTAAATTCTTTTGTTTTAGTTTTTTTTTTTTAATATTATGTGATTATTTTATCACTATTCATGTATTATATTGAAAATTTATAATGGGAGGAAAAAGTTGCTTTAAAAAAAGACTAAAAATAATAAAAACATCTATTTTATTATATTACATTTTTCTTTCTTTTTTTTTTTTCCAAAATAAATCATACTTGTTGGGCTGTATACGACCAATCTATTTATGCTATATGTATGTGCGTGTCTAATTTTTATAAAGTTTATATTATTTAAGTATATGGAAGTTAATGAATTTTAATTAAATTCATAAAAAAAAAAGAATATATTTTCAAAATGTATTTTATCAAACCTTTAATTTGCACGCATCTATATATAATTCTAAATCGTTAAAGAAAATCTGTGGTTGAGGGCAATATTTTTTTTTAAAACTATAAGATTCTATTTTGATATAATAAAAAAAATTCAATTGAAGGTTTTTTTATTCATTTGTACAATTAATTGGTGGCCGGTATTCTTTTTATTGTAATTCATTATTACTTTTTTAATATTTATTATTATTTTTAAACCACATCTGCTCAAGCCAGATCTTGTGAAAAAAATTAAATTTAACAGAAGTTTATTTTGTACAAGTAATTGTTAAATCTTTTTTTTTTTTTGTTAATATTTTAAATGAGTTTAATATAAAAAAATGTTTTTAATATATTTGTATTGAACGTGCTTAATATTGCATCAGATAAAGTGTATGAGTAAAATAATTGTACTTATTTTTTTTTTTTTTTATTCCTAGTCCCTTTTCCATTTTGTTTATTTTTTTATTCTTGAAAATATTTGTTATAAATTTTTATTTTGTGTGTGTGTGTGTGATTAATAATCTATTAAGAGTCAGTGCAATATATATATTATTTTGCTCTATTTTAATATTTTTAAAAAAGTTTCATAAATCAATATGAACATTTTATTTGTATTTTATGTTCTTATTCTTTTTCTTTTTTGAATTGTCGCTGCAATATTTGAGTACTTAAAATATGTTTTATTCTCAGCCTTTAATATACATATATATTCTCTTATTTATAAAAGAATGAATTATTTTTATGGTTTTTGTGGGATTTTTATTTAAATATTTTTTGACTGGACCATGTAGTACTTTTTCTTAATTGTTATTTTATTATAAATCAAAGTTATTAATATTCTATAGATGTTAAAAAACTTACGTATATATATATTAAAAATGGCTATAAACCTTAAAAACATATTACTGTCCTGCTTAATTATTTGAAAAATGCATGGAACAGTTGTGTATGTGTATAATTATGCACATATAAATGAGTCTCAAAAATATTTATCATTATGAATTCAGATTTCAAAATTGATAATGGTTCCTAATCTAATTTTTATGGAAAAAATAATTTGAAATTGAATTATATTTAAAATATTATTGGCAAGAAGACGAAAAAAAAAAAACAATTAGAAAGAGTTGATTTATATTTGTTCCAATTGTTTGTAAAACTTGGATATATCTGTATATATATTTTTATATATTTAGACACATATGCATGAGCATAAATTTTTGTAAAAATATAAATATGTCTACACAAAAAGTAATCACTATTATTATTAACAATTTTATTTCTAAAAAAAAAAAAATATGAATTAAATATAAGGGTGGGGTGATGAATTTTAATTATTGTATACGTTTCATTTATAAAGGTTTTGCAATTTGAGTTGTCTTTTTGTGTATAAAATAAGCATTAATTTGATTTTTTTTTTCTTTAAAAAGTCTTCCTATGTGATAAATATATATATACACACACATGTTAATATATAGTATTTAATTTGAAAAACAGGTTTGTCTCTGCTAATAAACTATGAAATTTGTATAAATTTTAGAAGTCAAATTGTTTCATCTCTTTCTAGTTGTCTCTCATGGCTGTGTTAGTTCAGTCTTTAAAGATCTGCTATATTTACATATTTTATCAGCAGATTCAATTTTTTACTGTGACAAGTTTTATGAAATAAATTTATTTTAAAGAAAAAAATTCATTTCTCTTTTTTTTTTTTTTTTTTTTAATAATATTTTTACATTTATTCTTTTCAACATTTTCAGATTGTTCATCACTTTTCAGTTTATTTTATTTTTTTCCGAATCTTTAGATCCAAAGCTTTTAATCTTTTCTTCTTGATTTTTTTAATGATTAAAATCTTTTTCTATATAAAACTGCACACCAAACGAACTACTTAACAACAGCATTTCCTTTAAACTGTGCACAGTGGATAAATGCTTTTATGTCTCATACGCACAACTTATTACAGAACATCTACATACAAAACATTCATAATGATTCATACAATTTGTTGATTTTGATCAATATTGCAAAATATAAAATAAAACAAGTTTTAAACATGGTATATTTAATAAATGAAAAAGACAAAAATTGTGCAAAACAATTTTTACAAATATGTCTAATTAAAAAAATATGATCAAACTATTTGTTTATAATGGATACACAGAAACAAAAAAAGTAACAATTGTATTAAAAATAAATCAAGAATGAAAATGTTAACACAATTCTAAATATTGTTACATTCTTTAAAAGATTACAGTAAAATTTAAAAATGAATGTTGAAATTCCTACTTTCATTTATCCTCACAAAAGCATTACTTTCATGTGTGACTTTAAAATTTTTTTTGTGCGTATATATAAAAATTAATGTTTATTATTGGTATACTATATTTATATCTTTTATTGATAAGTATATGAATTTATAATCATACACATTTAAATTACATTCTATGTAATTACCCAATATTTTTTATAGTAAAATGTTTTTGTTGTATTTAAATGTTTTTGTGACTTATTTTTTTTGCTTGCATTTGAAAATAACTTTTTTCCTGATTTAACAATTTTGAAAGAATTTATAATTTTTTTTATTTCAAAATAAACTCATATATATTATTTTTTTAAAAAAAAAAGTTATATAAAACAATTTGAAAATAAAACTAAATGACAACTGACCATAGACTTGGTTCTGGATGGTTATAATGAGTGTTGAAAGCCAAGGCTTCGTTCACCATTTTTGTAAATAACAAAAAGAAAAATCTACCTAATGATATTTAAGAATTATCCCTTTTATTTATTTACAATTATTGATAAAAGAGACAAGTCTATACCCCCACTTGAATTAAACCAAGGATATATAGATCCCTAGGGAAGAGAATAACCTGTATTCAGATTTCAACTGGTTACTCTTATTCAATGTGGAACAACTTTTTTAAATGCAGACTTTTTTTTCAATTTCCATTTCATAAGCAGAAAAGTTAATTAGTAAAGTAATAATTTATATAGAAGAAAGGATATTAAATAACATTGCTACTTTGGAAATAATTTATGAATTTGCTATAGAAAATTTTTTTTGCTCAAATTTTAATACTTTTTTTTTTCATAGAGTGTTTATTAATTTTATACTTTCATGTCTGATGTTATAAAGAAAAAATTATTACAATATATTGATATTTTAGGTTTTTTATAGTTTTTTTCTTTATTTATGTGGCTAATTCATGTGATATTTATCAACTATTTTAATAGATCTCAGTTACTAAAGGAGTTTAAATTATTTATATGTATGTATAACCGATTATTAAACCACTAAACATCACATGAGTAGGCACTAGATAGGGATTTTATGCACAAGCCTTCTGGCATCCATTGATTATTCTGATTGGCACAGGGTGGCATTATTGTATGGAGAGAGTTTTTGCCTTGTTTTATAACCGATTATGTTTGTGATATGACCAAAATGCTCCTTTTTAATTTAATAAATAAATATTAGGAACAACAGGATTTTTTTTCCTGGTCAATCTAACCCCGATTCATATTATATGATATAAAAGAAAACTATAACTTATGACAGCTTTTATTTATTTGTTTCAGGCACAAATATTCAGTGGACCATATTAGCTAAACACAATAAAAATGAAATTTCTCTCGTCTTTATAATTACAAATTTTTGTTATCAAGTTTCTATTTATGGAGGTTTAACAAATTAGTTACATGCATAAGCATTCATACAAGAAGGAATCTAAATAATGAAGATTGCTGAATTTAATTATAGATTAAATAAACAAGTAAGTACATACTATAAATACAAAATTATTTACTAATAGTATTCTATTGAATATTATTAAGCATTAACATATAGGTACAACATTATGTAGAATAGATATATATATAATATTCTTAATTACAAATTTAACTAGGTTTTCTCTTAGCAATAATAAAGTATATTTCATCTGTCTTAGTTCATTAAAAGCTTATATTGTTAGGTGACATAAACATTAAATTTCGGTATAGAGCTCTCATTAACCTTACCTATTATTTCTTTGAATGAGTTTAATTATTGATATAATAGGTGTATACCATGGCCATGGGTTTCTTATTTCAATGAACTATGGGATTTATGCCCGGTTGAAGTGCGATATTTCTTTTTAGCTTGTTAGGGTCCTAGACTTATGTAGGAATGGCAGTTTGAATCAAGGCATCTTGACTTTAGGCTGGGAAAAAGGCATTGGCAACTGTATCTGTTTAGCAGTGCATCTGTTTTGAATTATACTGTCGGTAAAAGCAATCGCATGTCAAAATATTCTTATACAGCTTTCTGGATACTTCTCTGGTTTCTGCTGCTCAATGAAGAATGCAGCATTAAAATTTGAAGAACTCATGAGTGATATTAGTGAAACAAGGAAGGAAGGAATCAAAGTTCTTGGGGTTTCCTATTAAACCACTGGTCTGATCCCAAAATGTGAACAATGCACAATGGTATCAGATCAGTGGTATGAAAAGACAATTCTGTGAAGAACCTTTTTAGTAACCGCTATCTATATAAATATTAAAAAATGATAGATTAAAAATGCTACAACCCATTACAAATGGCCATTGTACCAGGTCATAGCATTTTCATCAAGAAAAATCTATTTAATTTTTAGATTCTGGTTATTAAAAGGGTTTTAAACTATTTACGCTATATTATAATGGTTAGTGCCTTCTCTACGCTATCTGCCTTACCAGGTCACCTCTAGGCTATTTGAACCTAGAAAAATTTATAAAGTAGACAGACACATATAGGTGAAGTTCAACTTTTATTTGACCAATAGCCCTAGTCACTAGTTCATGGAGAAGCTGATCCTTATATTATAACATTTCAAACTGAAACCTTTAACCATTGATAGAATTAATAATGATAATTAGACAAGTCATTTCCAGAACTAATGAGACAAAACATTTATTGCGTACATACAATATCAACACAAATTTGAGGACCATTTATTATTGAATAAATTTAATTCATGTTATTTATCTAATATACACAGATGGATGAAATTTTATATATTTTTATATTTTGTTAAGCACAAATATACTCCATAGAACACGCATTTAAAAGACTAATCTTTTAACTCCAGGCCAAAAGTTCATGTCCAAAACAATGCTAGTTTACTGATATCCGGATGTGATCAATGCAAAATAAGAAATGTTAGCATAAGAAAAATCATAATTACAGGAATTCAAGTCTGTAACATGATATTATTAAAGAAACATAATGATCCTCGCCCATTACAGGATTGTACATTTCTCTGGCAAAGGAATCACCTGAATATATATGGAAAAAGGAAGTGCTCCATACCAAGGGAGAGAGCGGTCCATTGCCGACTTATAGTCCCCATTCAGAGTATGAGAAATCAATGGTGTAGGAAATATATCTAGTACCATTTGCAGTGCGATGGTTTCCATTATTGGGCCATGCATTCATTTGGGTGATGTACCCTTTATGCTAACATAATAAGGGAATGAGAATACAATGCACCTCCTCGGTCTGCATTGACAAATACACCCTTACATCCTGCTACCAGCATTGATTCAACTATGAAACAATTAACCCAACATAATCTTAACGAATCTATGCAGCCATTTACACCCAATTTTAAATTTATTAATTTAACTTAACAGTGATGGAGATGACAATGGCAAATTTTAAATGTTTTGCCCCAAGGCAAGAGATCTTGGTATATGCCAAACTGAATCATTATATGCATTTTCAAATTATGATCATTATAAGTGGCATATTAATTTAAATTAGGGAGACAATCTCTGGTCATGCAACAAATATACATAAAATATATAATTCAGAATTTAATTGTCAGATAAGAGATTTTCTTTATGACAAATAATGTTCAGGTTTAATAGTTGAATGTTCGTATTTTCTTAAGATAGATAATCAAAGATTCATATCTCATTTTAAAAAAAACTAATACTTTCCATGGTATTTCTATGAATCTTCCGGACTGCTGCAGGTTTACTGAAAGCCATTTTTGTGGTCATTGATGCACTACATGTCCAGTTCAAAGTTTTGTCCATCATCGATTAGATTTTTCCTATTGGAGACAAATCCGTTTTTATTCTTTAGGAACTGCTTCTCTGGAGGCTGCCTCAGTCAGCGCAACTGAGGAAACTAAGTAGAGGTCTGCAATAGAGGTGCAAAAATATTCTAATCAATAATTATTCAAAAGGCTAATCTAATCTCTTTTTATAGTATTTCATATCCCTTATCACCGAAATCCAGGATCGATCTCTCATGGCATAGCGTGGTTCTCATTGATGATGATGATTTTTCTGTGGACTGTGTGTTCATATGCATCTTTATGGACTAGTTTGCTTTAGAGCAGGAAACATCTATGTTTTCTTATCACTAGTAAATTTTTAATCTCTTACCTGACGTATAATCTATTAAATTAATCTGTCCTAAGGATCTGTTTGCCATTATATTTCAATAGAAATTCATTTCCATCCTACTATAGTTTTAAAATGACTTTAAAAGAAAATAAATTAACAGCTTTTATTATTTTCTTTTACATTCCTTAAAATCAAATCTTTTGGTTTTTGAATTTTTAACTTTCCCTTATCACTCTCTTTTAACTTTAAATAATTATTTAATCATAATAAAAATAATTATTTAATCATTCTACCATCTGTGCATCTTATATATCTATTACTTGAATTTTTTTTATATATCAATTTAAGTCAATTTTATTTATCTATTTTTTTTTTATGTTTTCATTTGAAAGTGATGTAACAGCATATATGTATACTATTACAATATGTATACTAATTTAAAGTTTGTGATATGTCCAAATGACTCCTTCCTTTCTAATTTAATAAATAAATATTATAAAAAATGAGATTATATTTCCTGCTCCATCTAACCCTAAGTACTGTTATATGATGTATAAAAAAGAATTTATAGCTTATGACAACTTTAATTTATTTATTTCAGATGCCAGTGTTCATTAAATAGTTTTATTGAACACACTATCATAATGTTAATTAATAAAGAATGAATTTTTCCCTCTTTCTAATTAGGAGTATTCTTTTGTTATCAGATTTTTATTTACACAGAGTTGTTAAATTAATTACATGTCTTAGCATTCTTAGATGAAGTAATCTTGATAATGTAAATTGCTGAATTTAAATTATAACATAGATTTAATAAATAAGTAAGTATGCACTATAAATACAAAATTATTTATTAAGATTACCCTGCTAAATATTATTAAACATTAATGTATAGATACAGCATTACATAGAATAGATATGTAATACATTCTTAATTAAAAATTTAATTAGATATTCTGTTAGCCATAATAAAGTTTAATTTATCTGTCTTATAGTACATTTTATATTATTAGTCCAGATAAACATTAAACTTAGGTATAGAGTTCTCATTAATCTTACCTATTATTTTTTATGAATGAGTTTAAATGACTGATATAATAGGTATAAGCCATGGGTTTTTATTTCTACGAAAAAAGAGATTCATTAGGTCCAGTTGTAGTGTTGTTTTTCCTATTAGCTTGCTAAAGTCCTCGTATTATGTAGGCATGAAATTTCTCAGTCAAGGCATCCTCTTGAATTTAGGCTAGAAAGAAGGCATCAGCAACCATATCTGCTTAGCAATGCATCTGATTTGAATTATCACCACAGGTAAAAACAAACACATGGTAAAATATTTTATACATCTCTGGATCTTTCACTGTGATATACCACTCAAGGAAGAATACTAGACCCTAATTTGCAGAATTCATGAACAATATTAATGAAGTGAAGGAATCTCTCAAAGTTCTTAGGATTGTCTTTTATACCATTGGTCTAATTCCATTGCGCAAATACCTATTCACACTTATCTCTTCAGGAGTTTAATTCCCCTGCAAAATTTTTATTATAATTTATAACATTAATCATAACTTACATACAATACATGGTTTCATGTTATCTTTAATATAGTGTACCGGTCAATTACTTACTCTGTTAATATATGCATGCGCACAAATCGAACATGAAAAGAAATATGGTGACATGCCGGAATAAGGTGAAATTTAAATACTTTACTGTAATATTATTACGGACACAGAAGATACTTATAAAAATATTGAATCTTACATATCTTTGGGGGGTGACTCTAAACCAACCCCTCGCACCACTCCCAGAAGAAAAACTAATTCTCCTCCTGAAAGGATATGCAGTTTCAATTATTATTGGGCATATATGAATATAAATAATTATTCAAACAAAATTAATAAACAAGTATCCTCATGATAAATAAAGATTTAAGACCCGGTAAGATGATTTCCCATTTGCTAGCTCAGCGTACTCTATTCTCAGTTAAAAGAATGGGGATCGGAAAACTCGCATAATTAATTAATAATATAATTAGAGAAAGTAAATGACAAAGAGAATAAAAAATATATGGCAGTAGTCACTTTAAAATTATAATACAAATATTTTATTAATCCATTACCCCATACCATTTATAATATGAATACAAAATTAATATTCCCAGATTGATTAAATATACGAAACAAATATTACACACTATATAATCATTTTAACAAACAAAACTATAATCGTAAAGAAATACTCCTCAAAGCAATCATTAAACTAAATAAAGGAAAATTTCTTTCTTAATAAGAAAAATGAATTAAATAATTATACGTGAAAGATAATGATCTGGGATTATAAACACACACGTGCATTAAGCAAATAAGGAAAAATTAACAAGTTACTTTAAAAGATGTGTTTGCGTACATATGTGCATAAGACATATTTACGAAATGTGTATTAAATTTAAATAAACAAAAAAAATAGTATACCCGATAAAGTCTAAGCTTCACCCTTCTATGGGTTTTGAGTGGGCTGTACATCTACTGCAGCAAAAGCTGGACTTGATTGCGGTACAAGTTCATAGAATTGATCATCACTTTGGTGTTTGAATCTCTGCGTTTCCATTCTGTTGGGACGGCAGGAGAGGAGCTGGTCGGACGCGCTGAAGTGGACTTCTACTCCATAATCATTCTATATACAGGAAAGTGCTTGATTTGCATCTTTAGGTTGGACAATGGATATTACACACTAAAAACAGTCTTCTTGTTTTACTAATTCTGGGTTAATTACAGGCTTCAATGGCGTGTTGCAATTAAACTTCCATCGGTATCAACTGAGTATATGGTGGAATAATTATCTGTTCATTTAGCTTTCCAATAGTTGACTAGATAACTGACGTTACTCAACGCCACTTAGTAGTCCGATGTTTAAACCATTGGCTACTCACTGGTTAACTGCTCAAATGGTTATTTGAATGACTGCTGAATTAGTGTCCATTGGTTCAGAATGACTGAAGGAATTTTTTAATTAGAGTAAATGCCACAGATTAGGTGAATCAAAATCAGCATGCTTGCTCAAAAGGTTGCAAGACTTTGCGTGGTTCCATTAACAGCATTAGCTTAACGATAAACTTAGACTTAGCCTCCTAATAAGATTTGTCTTTGAAAATCAAAAGCAAACTATCTTCTCCCAACTTCAGAACAGAACTGTCTCTTCAATACCCCTTCAAGAAAGAAAAATCGGTATTCGTCGAAGAGCTCTATATCCCACTGGATGGTGCTGTTTTTGTGCTAAAACACATAAAAATGCTGTTTCCGCGGCCGACACGTTCGAACCTGCATTTTCTATAATACAACTTTTTTGTTGTGCTACAGATTGCAGGCCGCTATGTCGTGTCGCAGTACAGCCTGTATGTTTTACGCAGCAAATACATTTTCCGAATATCACACAGTTTATAAAATGGTTACGGCTTGGGGAGAGGGTGTGTTTTTTTGAATTGGATGGAAATGTTGTTTTCATTTGATTTTTTTTTTATTTTAAAGTATTGAAATGTTCTGATTTTGTAAAGTAATAATTAACAGACTTTTTGAACCGTAGTGTATTGAAGTTTTAAGTAGTAAATGTTGACGAGATATATGTATAAAGTGAGTTGGAAGTAGGTAACGAGTCAAGTAATGTACTGTTCGTAACATTCCACGAGACAAAGAAGATTGTACCGTCTGTATATTTTTGAAATAAAAAAGAGTGTTAACACAAAAATATCCAGTAAGAAAAGTACAATTGTACACTGTTTTTTTTAAATGTCATAAAAAGCATATATTATAAACATTTTATATATATATTTGTCATTTAAAAAAATTTTAGTTTCTTTTCTCCGACTACTGTTATAATTTGTTGAATATAGTTTACGTTTATTGTTATCATTTATTTTATAGATGTTAGTAAAAAAATATTTACAAAAATACGATTTTGATATTTTTTATTTTAGCATTACAAACAACAGAACAATAACTCTAAACCTAACCGTAACAAGTTTTACTTTTAGTTGTCATTCTATTTGAAATAAGAACTAGCGGTAAACAACAACAACAAAAAAAAAACATAACCCCAGTAAAAAAAAATCCGATAGAAAATTGATTTTTCTAATAAAAAACAAACTAAAAAAGACGAATCAAATTGTAATTTGTTTATTTTATTTTACATTTATTATTATCATTTAATTTGTATATGTTAATAAAAAATAATATTTAAAATTAAATAATATTTAAAAAAGATTTTTTTTTGTTTTTATTTTCGCATTACAAAAAACACATCAAAATGATTATAATTAACAGCCCGGGAATGATATTTTATAGTTTAAGCATGAAAACTGCACCATCGAGTGGGATATAGTAGCTATTCGACGACAATTGAAAAATCAATTAAATCTTTTTTTTTGTTTTTACTAATTGTTTTAAGAATTTGATTTCCAATTAGTTTTTTTTTATATATCCATTTAGATCACATATATCAGTAATGAAAATTTTAATGAATGATAACATCTTTTTCATTTTTCCTTTAGTAATTACATTATTACAATCAAAGTTTTAACAAAAATATTTCACTTAGATTGGCATTCTTCTCTCCCAGCATTATCGCAAGTTTAATCAAGTTCTTTTTGTCCAGTTGAAATTATTTTAGAATGGACAGGAAATCAGAATGCCTTTAGGCTTTTCTTAAATTTAAGACAATGACCCCTTTCTCTTGCTCAAATGCAACTGAGGAGAAAAACAACCATTAAAACTTCGATTTTGAAATTATTTCTAACATTTTTAAATAGTAATATTTAAAATTTTCCTTTTTACATTTTGTAAACACTCAAAAAAAATATAGATACAGAATAACAATTTGCCAAATAAATGCTGTTTCTTTAACCAACAAAAATATTTAAAATTATAAATACATTTCCGTTTATTTTTCTTTTAAAAAAAAAACAAAAATCAAAATTGCAAATACATATTGCTAAGCCTTTAAATATTGGCTTTAATCATATATGTGTGTGAGTTTGTTATAGCCACAGTTCTCTCTCTTAATTTATAATGTTTGATTATAATATATAGAATATCCTCCCCTCCCCATTTAATGGCTTTACGTATTTTCAGCCATTAATTTGTTTAACATTATTTTGTGCTTGGCCACATTAAACGTGCCTGGCACAATACCCCTCTGACATGAGACATTTAAATGGAGTTTATCATTTAATGTCTTTCTCATTAATCATATTTTCCGACAACTTAAAATTCTATAACGTATATCTTTAATGAACAGTAGACATGACATCCAAAACCCAGAAGTATGGAACCCCATCCCCCAAGCATTGACACATACAGGCCGAGACTGCATCGATCTCCCCGGGGCCAGAAACACTAAGCAACATAGAATCACAGCATAAAGATCTGTCATATCTAGAACTCTGTGACAGCCAGGCAAAGTAAAATGTGAGTCAAATGACTACATCTTAAAACAAAAAGGCAGGTATTTTAACCAAGAGCTCTACTGACATAAATAAGTAAATGTATCCATGCTCATTCTCTATGGAGACTTATAGGGTATTTTGCATTATCGGAGAATTGGTCCCAGAGGAATATTCATCTCTGTCATCCATTGCACCCATGCTCGTTTCTTATTGAGGCTTACAAACAGTCTTTTGCAATGGAATAGATCCCAGAGAAATTTTCATCTCTGCATACTCTGCCATGACGACACGGAACTTCCAAACCACACAAAGATCTCCAACCGCTCTTCTGCACTCTCACCATCTCTAACCCCAGGACACAGAAAGTACAGACTGACCTACATTCACAACCCTCAGAAAACAAGTCCACACATCCGACCCTCAAATGACGTGACCATTTATTATAAAAACCTACTTTCTATCTTTACTACACCCAGGCCTAAGCGAAGGTGATCTAGCCCCTTTCCTTTGTATACTAGCTCATCGATTCTCTTCTCCACAGTATCGTCTGTCGTTCGCTTAAGATTTCTGGAATGCTTATCATTATACCAAGGAACACGTTCACCTGTATATTTGTTTTCCCCCCAACCTATTGTATTGATGCCATTTTTGCGGATTCTGTCTGGTGGACGGCCCTGCTGGCTCATGTCCACCACACTTAGAAGTTCAGCCACCGACTCTATTGAATTGGTATTGGCCATGAGAAGCATTTGCTCAATTCTAAAGGGTAAATTGTGGCATATTATCCTTATGATCTGGCCTTCTGATGTGCGACATGCACTCAGTGTCCTTAGCTTAGCCACTTGTCCGGAAAAATTTTAGTTAGTTCTCTCCCCCATTGGCCCTATATTTCTCTTGCATTATATGATATAAGATGGTCTCCTGGTGCTCTTCACTCCAAATTCCTCACTAGTGCTTCTTTATAACTCTCAAAGGTCGATGGTTGGTGGAACAAAGATTCTCACCAT
The DNA here is from genome assembly GCA_028023455.1 of Epiperipatus broadwayi. Taxonomy (NCBI): domain Eukaryota; kingdom Metazoa; phylum Onychophora; class Udeonychophora; order Euonychophora; family Peripatidae; genus Epiperipatus; species Epiperipatus broadwayi. The sequence continues at coordinate 1,624,159 of JAQFVV010012587.1, forward strand.
GACTGAGCATCACCCTGTAGGTGGTTACATGCGATGACTAGTTTATTTTTCTCTGCCATTCTGTTAACACTGAAATACTTTTCCAAGCTATTTATATACTCCCATGGAGCTTCCCCAGCTTGCCCCTCAAAAATTCTAATTTTTAAAAACTGGTTAATGTTAGATTGATATATCTGACACTCCTCTGCTATCTTAGCCTCTCCAAATTCTTGCTGCCTAGGTCTTTTGCATCTTCTCTGCTATCTGATCCCTGATTTATTATCAAATCACTATTATCCTCATATCCTTCAACTATTTTCATACATGTTGTATCATCCCCTGTCGTTATTTTCTTTCTAGCCCTATTTATATCCACCCTTTGTTCCATCTCCCTTATTCTAATCTCCCCCTTATCCACTATCGTTTTCAGTTCTCTTATCATAGTGATATCTTGTTTTTCCATCAACTGTTTATCGATTTGACCAACTGTCTGGCACAGATTCTCTATTCGCTCATCGTTCCCAGTTATGTACATTTCTAGCTTTTCTATCTCATTATTATAACCTTTCACCGTTTCTTCAACCCTTTCGTCTATTTTTTTATGTATTCCCTGATAGTCCACTTTTATTAACTGCTGCCTGTCTGGATCTCTTCCAGCCTATCACTATTAATTTGATGGAGATCCTTACATTCTTTCTTCATGCTTTGAAGTCTTGTTTCGATTCCCAAGGTCATTTCTTTCCGGAAATCATCTAGCGTTTTAGCTACGTCTCGTACTATTTCCGTTTTCATATCTTTTATCTCCCTTGACATCTGACTGAGTTTTAGTTTTACAGTATTTAGAAACCTCTCCATCATCATCATTAAGTTTTCTTTTTCCCTGCTGGGTTCCTCTTTGCTTAGTGGCTCCATGACTGCCTCTATTCCGCTTTCGGATATTTGAGGCTGGCTTATTTCACCCATTTATTTCATCTTGCTTCTCACTCATGTCTACCTTTTGTCTTCTGGACTGTGATCTTGTCCACATATACAGTATTATTTTCAATTGTTTATATATATTTGCTTTGTTATACCACTTTAACTATATTTTATTTGATTACTTATTAAGACTATGGTTTAACGCTACTTTTATTCACTTATTTCTCTTTATTTATTTCTTTTCATAAAATTATTCAGCGTGCACCGCACCGAGCTCCTCTTGTCCCTACTGTCATTTATTTCTCCCTTCTGTGTTATATTTCCCTTACACATTTATTGACTATAAATAATAAACTTATTCCGAGATCGCTCTTCAAACAACAATAATAAAAATATAAAAACTAAGCTAACATTAAATTGTACACGTATTGGAATTGTTTTCAAAACAAAATGAAAAAGAAATTGATCGTGAATAGCATTACGATTCTAACTGTTACGTGCTGTCAAAAACAAAATTTTCTATCATGCAATTTCACAATTCTATGTTATTCAACAAAGATTTACTTTCCCCTCTTTTTTAAAAAAAAAATTTTATTTCCGCAGTCCGCTGCCTGTTTTTATACTTTTTACAAAAAAAAAAAATTTTCTAAATCCGCTGCTTGTTTTTCTTTCTATATTTTATTTATCTAACTTTTTAATTTATTTTTACTATAAACATTTATATATGGCAAAGCAATCTAAACCAATAATATTGTAGCGACAAAGGTCGCTTCAAAAACAAAATAGTTTAAAATTCTTTTTTATTAAGATTCATCGCCTGTTTTTATACCATACGTAGTTTACACTTGTATACTATTGTTTATTTCTTTCCACAACATTTTATTTATCTAACATTTTTAATTTATTTTTTTTGTATATATTTATATACGACTAAAACAATTTAAATCAATAATATAAAGTCGCTTCAAAAACAAAATAAAGTTTAAAATTCTTATTTATTAAGTTTCGTAATCATAAACTCTTTTTGTCAAATCTTGTCTCTATAAAAAAAAAATCATTCCCAATACTTTTGAGATTTTGCGAGATTTTCTCTTTTCTTTAGTTATGTTTAGTGGCCGTGTTTTTCCTATACTGGCCACGTTAAGTAAGGCCCAACACGTTAGACACCAAAATTTAGGTCTGTACCAGTCAACCACTTACTCCGTTAATATATGCATGCGCACAAATCGAACATGAAAAGAAATATGGTGACATGCCGGAATAAGGAGAAATTTAAATACTTTACCGTAATATTATTACGGACACAGAAGATACTTATAAAAATATTGAATCTTACATATCTTTGGGGGTGACTCTAAACCAACCCCTCGCACCACTCCCAGAAGAAAAACTAATTCTCCTCCTGAAAGGATATGCAATTTCAATTATTATTGGGCATATATGAATATAAATAATTATTCAAACAAAATTAATAAACAAGTATCCTCATGATAAATAAAGATTTAAGACCCGGTAAGATGATTTCCCATTTGCTAGCTCAGCGTAATCTATTCTCAGTTAAAAGAATGGGGATCGGAAAACTCGCATAATTAATTAATAATATAATTAGAGAAAGTAAATGACAAAGAGAATAAAAAATATATGGCAGTAGTCACTTTAAAATTATAATATAAATATTTTATTAACCCATTACCCCATACCATTTATAATATGAATACAAAATTAATATTCCCAGATTGATTAAATATACGAAACAAATATTACACACTATATAATCATTTTAACAAACAAAACTATAATCGTAAAGAAATACTCATCAAAGCAATCATTAAACTAAATAAAGGAAAATTTCTTTCTTAATAAGAAAAATGAATTAAATAATTATACGTGAGAGATAGTGATCTGTGGATTATAAACTCACACACGTGCATTAAGCAAATAAGGAAAAATTAACAAGTTACTTTAAAAGATGTGTTTGTGTACATATGTGCATAAGACATATATTTACGAAATGTGTATTAAATTTAAATAAAATAAACACAAAAAAATAGTATACCCGATAAAGTCTATAAGCTTCACCCTTCTATGGGTTTTGAGTGGGCTGTAGATCTACTGTGGCAAGGGCTGGACTTGACTGCGGTACAAGTTCATAGAATTGATCATCATCACTTTGGTGTTTGAATTTTGGCGTTTCTATTCTGTTGGGATGGCAGGAGAGGAGTTGGATGGACGCGCTGAAGTGGGCTTCTACTCCATAATCATTCTATAAACAGGAAAGTGCTTGATTTGCATCTTTAGGCTGGACAACGGATATTACACACTATAAACAGTCTTTTCTTGTTTTACTAATTCTGGGTTAATTACAGGCTTCAATGGCGTGTTGCAATTAAACTTCCATCGGTATCAATTGAATATAATTGGTTTTAATTCTGATTCTTTTTCTGTATAGTAATTTTGATATTATTTATAATGTTACTTTTGAATTAATACTGCGGTTGTTTGGGATATGGAGCATTTATGGAAATATATGAGAGATAATTTGGATACGATTGATTTGATTAAGGTAAAGAAATTAACTAAATTATGTTTACATATGGAAAAAATAAAAGGTCAATTATCATATTTAAATAATTGTAAATTACATAAGATTATGCCTAAAGCATGTATAATTAACGTTAGAAGGAATAAGAAGATTTCAAATAATAATAGATTAATATATAAATTGGAGAATTATTTGTTGCAGATTTTTATAAATGAAAAATACTACATTTTTAAAAGAAGTTTGGATAGATTTAGAAGCTTAAATAAAATTATAAAACCAATATTAAAAAGGATAAATGTCTGGGATAATTTCAAAGCTTTCTTAAATAATCATCGTAATAAATGGTATTATAAAATACACCTTAAATATACTAAAAAATGGGAATGGCTGATTAATAAATTTTCCACTAATAGATCATGCAGATATGATAATATTCAGCAATTTTATAAATCTATGGAATATAAAAAACATGTTTCAGACAATTTTGTAAATTTAACGGACTATAAATTTTCACGTGAACAAAATAATTTACTGAGTAAAAATCCATCATTTATCCCATTTATAGACAAAGATATAAAGAAGAGGATTATAACAGACATTGAATTGGCACATATTTCATACGGGGAGAAAAAGAAATTACATTGTGTTTTAAATAGACATTTATAAGAACTTAGTATTTCTAATAGGGATTATAATTACAGAAAAATAATAAACGAAATTAGATATATATGTAATGGCTCTGGGATTATAATAAGTAGAGAAGATAAAGGTTGTCGTTTTGTTGTAATGTACGCTAAGGACTATAATGATAGAATAGATAGTGTAATAAAAAATGAGGGGTATAGTAGATTATCTAAAGATCCTACAAATAATATAAAAAATAAATATGTAAAATTGTTAAAAAAGATGAAGCTTAATAACATTATAAGTGATAATCAATATTATTCTTTATATCCTAATTCATATGAGAACCCATATATATTTTGTAAGGTAAAAACGCATAAGGAAGATAACCTTTTAAGATTATTGTTTAATTTTAGCAATTTCATTTTACATAAATTTTGTAAATATTTAAACAAATGGATAGCTGATATTATTGGTTATGGACAATATTGTATAAAAAATACAGAGGCTATTATTGATAAATTAAATATGATGAATATAAATAGAAACCACAGTATCTTTGTGATGGACATAGAATCGATGTACCCTAGTATCCCTAGAATTAAAAGCATTAGTATCGTCATAAAGGCTTTATCTCTATATATCAATGATAATAGCATAATTAGTATTATAAATGAAGCATTGAACCTAATAAATAATAGTTTATATTTTAAATATAATAATGAATATTGGAGTATAAATAAGGGATGGGTAATGGGATGCGCAATTAGTGGGCTTATGGCATCTATGTTCATTAATGACATGGAAATCAATATTATAAAAGGCAGTATAATTAAAAAAGAAGTACTACATTATTTTAGATACGTAGATGATAGTTTGATAATTGGTAATAAGAGGACAATATATAAATTATATAAACAATTTAATAATAATGTTGATAATATTAGGTTTACTATGAAAGAAATTGATAATGAAATAAGGTATTTAGATATTGAAATTATTTTAAATCAAAATAATGATATTATAATTAAGCATTTTAGTAAAGATTATAAATTAAGGAAAATTATATCAATTGAATCAAAACAACCATGGATACAAAAGATGAGTGTAATTAAAAATTTTAAATATAAGAACGATAGATTTAATACAGATAGAAATATTGCTATGTTACAGAAGGATAAATTTAAACAAACATATATGGGATGTGGATATGCAGCGCATAGTATTGACAATATAATTTCACAACATGGAGTAAATAGCACGAATAATAATAGATGTAGGACTAATAAACAAAAGAAGTGGATAAAAATTTCATATTTGCCTAGTGTATATAATATATTAAATAAAAAAAGTAAAAATTATCTAGATAAAAACATTAATGTGGGATGGGCTAATAGCAAAAATTTGGATAAATTGATAACTAATTGTAGAATGAAAGATGATATAAAATATAAGAGAGGAATGGTTTATAAAATTAGATGTAATTTTTGTAATATGATTTACTATGGCCAGACGTCAAAGCAATTGGGAGAAAGAGCTAAAGAACACAATGATGCTATTGCTAGGAAAGATGATAGATCTGCGTTATATGTTCATTATTTGCAGTATGGACATAAAATAAATTGTATTGATAATATAAGTGTTCTTGATTATATTAAAAATGTTAATAGACGTAAAATATATGAAACAAACTACATCATGTATAATAAAAACAACTGTATGAATATATACAAAACATCCATTAAGTTAAATAATAAGTGGTTAATGGATAAAGAATGGATAGTTAATTAATTAATATATGTGGATATATATCCATTCAATATATATAACAGAGTAATTTTATAGTAGAATTGAGGGGGAAAAAATCACATAATAGATCATGTCAAATATCCATTTGTTTATCTATCTTCTCTCATATATTGATATAGATGTCGCTGTATGTGCTTTAAATCGTGGAGACATATTGAAAAGGGCAAAAAAAACATAATTTGCCAAAAAAGGCTTTTATATAATAATTTTATAATTTGTAATCTTTGTTGCTTGTATATATGTATTTTTAAACATATTTGACTATAATATATAGTGGAATAATTATCTGTTCATTTAGCTTTCCAATAGTTGGCTAGATAACTGATGTTACTCAACACCTCTTAGTAGTCCGATGATTAAACTGTTGGCTACTCACTGGTTAACTGCTCGAATGGTTATTTGAATGATTGCTGAATTAGTGTCCATTGGTTCAGAATGACTGAAGGAATTTTTTAATTAGAGTAAATGCCATGGATTAGATGAATCAACATCAGCATGCTTGCTCAAAAGGTTGCAAGACTTGAAGTGGTTCCATTAACAGCATTAGCTTAATGACAAACTGACTTAGGCTCCTAATAAGATTTGTCTTTGAAAAACAAAAACGAACTGTCTTCTCCCAACTTCAGAACAGAACTGTCTCTTCAATACCCCTTCAAGAAAGAAAAATCACTAAATTTAATTTTTTTGTTTTTACTAATTGTTTTAAGAATTTGATTTCCAATTAGTTTTTTTTATTTCTCCATTTAGATCACATATATCACTAATGAAAATTTTAATGAGTGATAACATCTTTTTCATTTTTCCTTTAGTAATTACATTATTACAATCGAAGTTTTAACAAAAATATTTCACTTATATTGGGCATTCTTCTCTCCCAGCATTATTGCAAGTTTAATCAAGTTCTTTTTGTCCAGTTGAAATTATTTTAGAATGGACAGGAAATCAGAATGCCTTTAGGCTTGTCTTAAATTTAAGACAATGACCCCTTTCTCTTGCTCAAATGCAACTGAAGAGAAAAACAACCATTAAAACTTCGATTTTGAAATTATTTCTAACATTTTTAAATAGTAATATTTAAAATTTTCCTTTTTACATTTTGTAAACACTCAAAAAAAATATAGATACAGAATAACAATTTGCCAAATAAATGCTGTTTCTTTAACCAACAAAAATATTTAAAATTATAAATACATTTCCGTTTATTTTTCTTTTAAAAAAAAAACAAAAATCAAAATTGCAAATACATATTTCTAAGCCTTTAAATATTGGCTTTAATCATATATGTGTGTGAGTTTGTTATAGCCACAGTTCTCTCTCTTAATTTATAACAAGTTTGATTATAATATGTAGTATACCCTCTCCCCATTTAATGGCTTTTTATGTATTTTCAGCCATTAATTTGTTTAACATTATCTTGTGCTTGGCCACATTAAACGTGCATGGCACAATAGCCTAGTATAATTTCATCAACGAAAATGAATGAACACTTTGCATAAATTTTGTAATTATATACAATCTCTATTTTTTTTTTTCATTTACTAAGTTCGTATTGGAAATCAACATGCTGATCAGCATATTAGAAGAAATATCGCATCTCCCTTTTTCTAATTATAGTTAATTACAATGCTTTGGCAAAGTTATTCTTCCTTTCATAATATTCATTGGATATTGAAATTTGATTTATTATATATGGGATAATGATTTCTCCATCACCCCAGATTTACCCATTTCTCCATACCATTACAATGGTTACCCAACTATGGGGTCAATGACGATCAAGTACTGAAGGCCATTACTATAAAATTGCCAATCAACTTGACCTCAAATATAACATCTCAGAAAATATATATTTTATGCAAAATTAATATAAAAAAATTACTGTGAAATATGTGATGAGAGTATTGATGATTAACTTATAAAATAGTGGTAAATACATATTTAAGGAATTCATATTTAGAGTTGAATAGAAAATCTATGATTTTGGAGATCAGATTGGATTTTGATTGTTTTTCATAATGAATGGAGGTTTTTGTCAATGGCTTGAAGATACAATGTTTTCATGTAAAATGACATGTTCTATCCCAGGCATTGCTCTAATCCCCTTTCTAATATCCTATTATTTATCATGATGCAGTTAACATAGTCCTGCCACAATCTCAGTCTCTTAAGTTTTCAAGAAAAGGAGCAAGGCATAATTTTGTATTTTCCAACCCCTAAGACTCAAAGAAGCAGGGCTTTGCAAATATGTTTGCATTTTTATTTATTGTAGTAGCTTATAGTGTCTAAATTGAGGTAGCTGTTTTGGTGTTCATGTTGCATTGTGTCTTATAGTCCAATGGCTGAATTCTTTATCTATCAGAATTGTAAGTCACTATTCATTCCATTAGCTATCAAATCAAAAAAATTGATAAGTACATAGTTTGAGATATGAACTTTGTGCTAATTATACATGTATATTATGTAAAATGTTAGGTTGGTGTTTCATTTTTCCCATGAGGGAGAATATGAGATTATGTCTCATGGCATACAACAACAGTGGTGTGTGTGCATGTGTATATATATAAAGTTGAAAGGAAAAGTAGAAATAAATATAATTTTTTTTGTAGATATTTATTATATTATACTGGAATAACTGTTAAGAATTAAATAATAATTTTGAATTTAAAAATTATTATAAATTAAACATTTAAAAAGATCTGTTTAATGTTTTATCCTGATTTTGATAATTAAAAAAGAAATCTAAAACAAGCTTGTTTTTATATTACAATAGATAGCACTGGTAATTATAAAATTCCATTATGTATTTTAATTAGATTAAGAAATTTTTTAAATTAAAGCTTGTATAACATACTTTGATAAAGTCCTACAAAGATGTTATTAAAAGAATTATGATAACAGATAAAAATTTGTTTTTAGCTAAGGTGATCTGAAAAGAATCTTCAATTTTTTTCTTTTATCAATATAAAGAATTTATTTAATTGTTTTTTTAATTTCCACAATGTAGCATAAAAAAGTGGATTTAAAGGAAAAGGGGTTTTTACAACAGAATTATTATGAAGTTACAACTGAAGGCAAAAAGTAGAGCTGCTGCTAATGTCATGATGGTAGTTTGAATTCACATGGAAGCAAGGGCCTGATTTTGTTTCATAGCCTATATTATGTATTAGATGGCATACCTGAAGTATACCAAATTATAGACTGAATGGACATGACGGAATATTAAAGTTACCCATTTTATACCTTTTCCCAAAGATATCAATAAGCCAGTCTACTGTTTGATGGACCAGTTTACCAAGAGATTCCATTGGCTTACTGAAATATTACCATGCTATGATTATACATATGCTGATTAATCTGTATGCAAAGAAACAATAGTATAATTATTTCTGGTCAAATTTATAAAGTGTGATGAGTAAAAAAAATTATTGAAAATGACAATTATTTTAAATACTTGACTTGGCAATTAAAATCTCTAAACTTCAGGTTTAAAAGTAAATAAGATTTGCTTGAATTATACATCTAAAAACAGGATTGATTCTATTTTTTTATACTTTTGAAATAATAACAAAAAAAAACCTCCAAAAATCTTTCTACATTGGAGAACAAAAGAATTTGCTAGCAATATTTTTAAAGATGTTTACAATTAGTTAAGAATAATCTGAAAAAAAAAAAAATTTTCATGAAGGTTTGTAGAATGAATATATATATATATTAAAGAACCTTTTACTTAAAATATACTAATAACTAATTTGTAAAAAGATAACAGTAATATGCACATGTGTGCATATATTTTATTATGGAATTAATTTTTTTATAAAAATATAACTTTGATAAGTTGATTTTTTTTTGTAAATCCCAGTGTGTAAAAAGAATTTTTATTATTGGTCTAAGACAATTCAAAGATGTTAATTTTAAATTATTATACAGCACATCTGAGTGCTTGTATATAGGTGTGTTTTACATAAGCCTATTGCGATATATATAAATTATAATGTAATAACATATTTTTTGTATTTGAATCAAAATCAGAATGCCAAATTTATATTTATAGTTTAATTAGCAGATCTTAATTTCACTTTATTATTATTGCTTTTTAATTAATACATTTATATTTCATGAAGTGATTCCAGTAAATTTATTTAATCCTAAAATAGATTTAAAATGTTATTTTATTTATTTATATCTTGCTCACTGAGCTGGATTCATGCATAATGGTCTTATATGAATTGAGGTTTATGTTTAGTTATGGATATCCAGATGAACCTCATTAATGCAAAGGTATTATCTTTGAAGTCCATGCACTACATTTTAAACTAGAAATTAAGTTTATAGTTGGCCAGTACATTAATGGTACTAAGCGATCATGGCATTAATGATAGCACAGTTTAGTATCAGCATTATTTTTTATTGGGATATTCTGTTGGTTTAGGATTTAATACTGTGCATCCAAATTAATGTATTGTATTACCCTAAGTTTGGCAATGGTTAAATAATTATCCTGGTCTAATCCAGTCACAAGATTGTTGATTTTATATATTGATTGTTCATGATGATGAATGATTTATTCTTTTCTCTAATGCTGGTGAACTCAGAATTAGTCATTCTTTATTGATCTCTCATGCTCATTATATTTAAATTTGTTTCATTAACTGTTGATGATGATGACTATCATCACCTCTAATTAATACCATTAAAATGTCTTTTACATCTGCCATATTTAATTAGGGGGAGAAGAAATATCACACCTACCTTCCTCTCTAAGTACAGTTAATTACATTTTGTCTTATCTTAAATAAAATCTATATGTACTTTTTCTTTGATAATCAGGGTAGATACAATAAAATAATAAATCTTGTTTATTAAATTTAAAAAATCTACATTTTTATATTTTATAAAATATACTTTTCTCTCAGCAACCTTCTTTCATGGTAGAACGCCAAACACATGTTGTACCAAAATTAATGGTATAATAATTCTGTGATTGAGGGAAAGAAACAAAATCATGATAACCTTAGTTGATTTTATTCTCAATCAAATATTCTTAAAATTTTTATTTATAACTTAATTTACATTGGCCATGTTTCATAGACTTACTAGCAATAATAATTTTTATAAACTCTATATTTGTGTTAATATAAATACACGTGTATAAATTAAATATAAACTATAATATATACATAATCACCGTCTCAAACGAATGACAAATTTTTATCAATTTACTCAAGCATAACCCGATCAATGTTAGGAGCCACATATACCTCTCATCGAACACTCCATATACATATAAAATGGCTGGTCTGAAATCTTTCTTGTACAGAAATACAAATCTGTGCAGCTTTGAGGCTGATAAAAGGAAGAACATTGAGATGTTCAGAAATGAATTAATAAATGCAAAAATATAATAAGAGAGCGATCGATAATATTATTAGAAATTTTAAAAACTGTCCCATTCGAGAAAATAAACATAATAAACCCAGTATCTTGCTGCCACAAATCAAAAATATGCATAAAGATTTATACACAATCTTTAGTAATGATTTTAGCTTGTATTACCACTCTCCCCCCAATTTCAACAATTGCGTAAACACTAGAGACTACACCCCTCCCCAATATATGCCCAACAAGCCGTTTACAAGATCGTGTGTAGTAATAATAATTGCCCTGCAGCATATTATGGTGAGACTAGGGCATCCATCCATACAAGACTTGCATACATGTATATGCATACAATGAGGCTTTGGCTGACCCAACCCACCCATCTATTTTTGTGCAGCACGCAGCTTCTACAGGACACCAATGCAAGCTAGACAAGCCTAGCATGTGCAGAGAGCAACACAAGTTGCAAAGGAGAGTTAAAAAGGCATGTTATGTCATTTCTGATGTCCATGCCATGAATAAAAAGGAAACATTTTATGCCACCTCTAGGAAGTGGCAGATCTAGGTCAATGAAGATCTAGTCCACCCTTATTTGCAAATCTAGTCCACCCTAGTTTGCATCGTTTATTCCAGTTACTTCTTGAAAATGAAGGCATAGATCTTTAAAAGTGCTTGAGTAAATTGATAAAAATTTGTCATTCATTTGAGACGGTGATTATATATATTATAGTTTATATTTAATTTATACATGTGTATTTATATTAACACAAATATAGAGTTTACAAATACTTTTCTAACACATAGTTGAACATTTAAATATTACAGTAATTTTTATATAAAACTAACATTAGGCTGGCCATGTTAATGGACTTTGTATCTACAATAATTTATACTTTTTATATAAAACTTATGCTAAGCTGACCACATTTAATGAACTTATTAGCTGCGATAATTTATATCTCTTATATAAGACTATTACATAATGCTTACTATATTTAATGGACATAGCTGAGACCATTCTATATTATAACGTTTTTCGTTTTGCTAGGCCTCTACACGCTAATATAAACTGCGCGTGAATTGATCAAGCTATGTCAAAAAAGAAGAAAGTTATATTTCTATTCTAAAAACATAGCTATATTTCCTAATCAACTTGGCCTATTAATTGTTGAGAATTGTGCTATTGACGAAATCAGCTTTTAATTTATTTAATCTGGGCGCCAGAATTCCTAAGAATTCGCTGAAATCGTCATATAACATCTCACAAATAAAAAAAAAATGCTTTTAAACTAATCGGTATTACATCATACTGTAACGAGAATTAATTTTTTAAGATTATTATTCCTGGGCTTAATCAAACATATTGGCAAAGGTAAATTACATTTTTAAATCTTATTAAACTACTAATAGATTTAATAATAAATAATAATAACTATTATTAATAACGCACAAATGAAAATTGGTATTAGAAATATTTTTATTTTAATAGATAAAAAATGTTTGAAATAAATTATTTATCAAATAAATTGGAGAGAACACACTTAATTCTGACGTGAAACATTAATAATAAAAAAATAACTGCTGAATAATTAATTACAAAGTTCTTGGTTAAATAAGAGTCTCTATCGGGATCCTATTATAAGCTTATTTTTAAGAATTGTTTGCAAACGTTACTTTTGTAACAATCAGGATAATGAAGCATAACTTACCGGTAAGTTTTGTGAATTCAGTAGTAGATAACTATGCATAGTTTTTTGGGTAGAATGAGCTCGGCCTTTTGGTTATTATTTGATCTTGTGGTCCATTCTCCTAGTCGGTCACGAAAGCTTTTCTGGTATACATCTTCAGGCACGATGTTTTCAGAAGCTCCGGTTCACTCCGACATGCTGAATTACTTCAGCGTAGAGCGATCTTGGATATATTATTGTTATCCAAGACCAACTAGAGAAACCAACGAACAAGATGTCCTTCAAACTGATCTCTGCCTTTTATACTCTCTAGAGGCCCAGTTTTCCGACTTCTACGCATATCTTTTGTTTGTCAAAATATCCGTTGATAATCTTATATTTTCTTTATAAAATTTATGTTACAAAGTCTCTATTTTTTTCAGCATAATTCTGCCATCTTTAATTAGTTGAAATATTTTTACTTTCTCTTATCTAGATTGGTAATTTGTATCTTTTGTTCTCTCCAATTCTAACTTTTATTTCTAATTACATAAAAAAAAAACGAAAGAATAATTTAACTTTCATTGTACGTTATTTTTTTAAAAAAAAAATTAATCAAAAAAAAATCTAAATTTACTTTTATTTTTTAGCTTCTACCAAATGCCAATATATTTGCAACGTATATAAATAAACGTTACAATATATTTCTATTCAATCATAATTTATTGAAAATAAGCATGTTGGCTCCAAAACAGTGAATAGTTAGTTGTAAGTCATTGGTATACTATAAAGCATGAATAAAGGGAAGAATGATCTCACTTTGCACACAACCCAGAAGGAATTGAAAAAAAAACCAGGTTTGTCACATTACATTCAAGCCTTGCTCATTTGATTCACAAGAGTCTTAATAGGTTCAAGATTCCTGGCACATTTTATTCACCAACACATAGTATGACCATACTTCAGTCACTAACAACAAAAAATATTTTCAATAAATTTATCCCTTCTCTCATTTTCAAGAGATAAATAAACACATATTTCATGTATTTTTTTTTCTGATGTGAAGATCTGCAGTCTTTAGAATATAGTCTGTCCAAATATAACATACTATCTTTGTTCATAGCTAGTAGCCAATTATGGTGGAGATCTTGACTACTCTTGCTGCTAGTCACACAAATCCCCTCATTTAACATCTAGAGTCTTCCCCAATTATCCATTCTATGCTCTAAATTTCTCCCCTGGTTATGGAGACCATGGTCAGCTTCATCTGTTTAGGTTTGAATTGCTTTCTGTTCTGTAACACATTTATTTCCATACTGTCTGAGAATTTTCTCCACTTTTCTATATACCATGGGTTATATTCATTTTTTTAATTCACTTAGTGCCTTAAACTGGTGGTCATTCCTTTCAGCTTGGATCTTACTGACGGGTTTAAATCCAACCTCTTTGCTGTTGGATTTATTATCAAAGGAATGAGTTGGCTATTTGTTTGATAGTTTTACATTTAGTACATATCAACAAATACTTCACTGGGTTGGGAAAACTTCACCTTACATTGGTTTCTGTTAATTGACATGTTAATGCCTGTAGTTTGGCAACCTGCCTTCGAAAAAATGGTGTACATTGTTCATCTGTCTGGCCTTTTTTTGAGTCACACTATATTTTATACTATCCTAATCCTCATTACAATAACTTCATCAGTCTGTTTATATTGTGTAAAGCTAACCAGTTTTTCAAATGATTCCCTCCAGGTTTGTGCTACTCCTTGCAACTGGCTGACAACTATTGCCAGCTTGACTCCTGTCAGCCATAGAATTGATATCAAAATATACAAGCTTTTCACATGCTCTATGGGTGATTTCTTGTTTCTTTGCATTTACCCTAGTACTTTGATTCTCTTCCTGAGTCTTTATTTCCCTAACTTACCAAGTCAAGCTGCTCACTTCTGTTTGCAATTTTGTAATCAAGTGTTCTGTTCCCAACACTCTTCTGTCTTCCCACACCTTGCATTTTTGCTTAAGTCTCTTTCTCATAGTTGTCCATCTCTGACTTAACCCATTTGACTTTTTCCTTCAAATTGTTAACTTATTGTCTGCCCTCTTGACTATCATGTCAAACTGATTTTCTTTTATTTCAGCCCAAATTCCTTCATTAACTCCTTGAACATTTCATTTCAAGCATTTCTGGTACAATAAACTTGTTTATCTACCACTGTCTTCTGACTTATTGTCTCTAGTTGCCCAAACACTTCTTAATCTCATATACATGTATATTATTTTTATTTCCTGCTAATGACTCCTATATATACATCAAACTGATTTTATTTTTGGGTAATAGCTCATATGTACATATATTGATTTTATTTTCTACTAAAAGTCAAAGCAATTCTTTTAAATTAATTATTTAATCTATTTAAAACTGTTTAGTATTGCAATTAAATTGTGCTTGCTGGTCTACTTTTTCCATGCAGTCACATTTGCTCTTTGATTCTTAATTTCACCATCTATTTGCCTACTTCACTCCGTTGCTAAAACACATCAACTGCATAATTACTCAAAATTTACAAGCAAAAAAAAATATTGATATCATTTTTTTACAAACAATTACAACTTATCTCAGAATATGAATGTTATTTTTGTAGCCTCACATTGGATGCCATTATACTGGGTCATAGCTTTTTTTTATTTATACAGATTCTAGTTATTAAAGGGGTTTTAAACTATTTATTCTGTATATATGTATAACAGATTAATGTTTGTGATATAACCAAATCACTCCCAAACTGTGATTATATTTCCTGGTCAAACGAACCCAGAGTCAATTATATATGATATAAAAGATAACTATAATTTGTGAAAGCTTTTATTTATTTGTTTCAGGTGCCACCATCACAAGGTACACTAATAAAGAGGGAATTTCTCTCTTTATAAATGCAAGTTTTTAATATCTGGTTTCTATTTATGTAGGTTTAACAAATTAGTTAGATGTATTAGAATTCTTACATGAAGGAATCTAAATAATGAAGATTTCTGAATTTAAAACAACATAGATTTAAAAAACAAGTAAGTACATACTATAAATATAAAATTATTTATTAATACTACCCTATTGAATATTTTTAAACATTAACATATAGATACATTATATAGAATATATAACACATTCTTAATCACAAATTTAACTAGATATTCTGAGAGCAATAATAATGTCTAATTCACTGTCTTATTAGTTCGTTAAGTTTATATTATTAGTTCAGATAAACATTAAAATTAGGTATAAAGTTCTCATTAATCTTACCTATTATTTCTTTAAATGGGTTAACTACTGATATAATAGGTGTATACCATGGCCATAGGTTTATTATTTCAACAAACTATATGATCTTTTATGTCTGGTTTATGTGATGTATTTCTTAGCTTGCTACGGTCCTGCTCTTATGAAGGCAAGGCATTTTGAATCAAAGCACCCTCTCAACTTCAGGCTAAGAAGAAGGCATCGAAGACTATCATCTGAGCAGTGTGTATGCTTTGAATTATACCCATAGGTAAAAAAGCAAACAAAACAAAGCATTCTTATACAGCTTTTGGGATCTTTCTCCATTTCCTGCCACTCAATGAAGACTACAGCACTGTAATTTAAAGAAATCACAAGTAATATTAATGAAGCAAGGAAGGAATGAATCAAATTCAAAGAGTTGCCTTTTTGTATCACTAGTCTGATTCCATCATGCAAGTACCTATTCACACTTTTCTTTATCTCTTGAAGAATTTAATTTCCCCACAAAACTTGTGAACTAACATTATTCCATCAAACAAAGTAAGTGAACACTACAAAATTTAAGCAATCTTAAATTATATACAATGTCTAATTTTTTCCTTATTTCATTTACTAAGTTCATATTGGTGATTGACATTTCAATCAGCCATATTTAATTAGGGAGAGAAAAAATATCATACCTAAACACTACAAAATTTAAGCAATCTTAAATTATATACAATGTCTAATTTTTTCCTTATTTCATTTACTAAGTTCATATTGGTGATTGACATTTCAATCAGCCATATTTAATTAGGGAGAGAAAAAATATCATACCTATCTTCCTCTCTAATTATAATTACACCTGGGTCTCATTTTATGCAGCAGATAGGTTCCACAAAACCCACATTAAAAAAAATTGCATAAAAATAGACTTGACTTACCTTGAAAAATGGAAGATAGGTGCTGTAGTTTTCAGAATTTGCATAAAAGCAAAGCAACAAGAAAGAATTACTTTAAAATTCGCATTAAAAAAATAAGCAATTAAAATATGACTAATAAAAAATTTCAAATATTTGAAAAAAATTAATACAAGACAAACTTTTTTTTTTACTTTTTTTATTACTACAGTATTTAATTTTTTATACATATTTTAATCATTACCGCTAGCGTTCGTTTGTAAACTGGTAAGAAATCAGACTCGATGTGATGTGATGTATTGTAGCTTCTCCTTAAATGAAGTCAAGAATCTCTCAGCAATTATGCCCAGAGAAACCTGTTAGCCACTTTATTTTTATTTGTGATGTGATGTACAACTAGCACCACTTTCTGTCTTATGCTGTGTTAATGGTTTTCTGTTTCTATATTAAAAAAATGAAATTGCAATCAAAACAAAATACTATACATTATCATTAGAAAGATTATTTTCAGTTTATAAAATCTTCTTTCAGTTTATAAAATCTTCGTTTTTTATTTTAAAAATCTAAAAGATTATTTATTTCTGTTATATATAGCAAAGTACGTTTTAAAAGTTTAAATTTATTGTGATATTTTTATATGTAAGTATAAATCTATTATTATTATTTATTTACTCATTAGTATAAATAGATTATTTATATGTTAGTTAAAATTCTAAATACTGCTTCAGGCCATATTCACGTTAGCTGCTAATATAACGTTATATTTTTGAAAAAACAAAAAGTATTTCAAGTGAAAATATGTTATTAATAATTTAAAATTCTTGATATCTACTAAATATAGTGAAATATGAAAGATATTAAGAAGAAACATGAATCACTTTAAAATAATCCGCATAAAACAAACGAGACCCAGGTGTAATTACATTTTTTTCTTATCTTAAAAAAAATCTATATCTCCTTTGTCTTGATTATCAGAGTAGTTACAATAAAATAATAATAAATCTTGTTTATTAACTGCTAATATAACTTATATTTTTTGGAAAAAAAAAAATATTGAAGTGAAAATATGTTATTAATAATTTAAAATTCTTGATATCTAATAAATATAGTGAAAATATGAAAGATATTAAGAAGAAACATGAATCACTTTAAAATAATCCGCATAAAACGAGACCCAGGTGTAATTGCATTTTTTTCTTATCTTAAAAAAAATCTATATCTCCTTTGTCTTGATTATCAGAGTAGTTACAATAAAATAATAATAAATCTTGTTTATTAACTGCTAATATAACGTTATATATTTTGAAAAAAAAAAAAGTATTGAAGTGAAAATATGTTATTAATAATTTAAAATTCTTGATATCTAATAAATATAGTGAAAATATGAAAGATATTAAGAAGAAACATGAATCACTTTAAAATAATCCGCATAAAACGAGACCCAGGTGTAATTGCATTTTTTTCTTATCTTAAAAAAAATCTATATCTCCTTTGTCTTGATTATCAGAGTAGTTACAATAAAATAATAATAAATCTTGTTTATTAACTGCTAATATAACGTTATATATTTTGAAAAAAAAAAAAAGTATTGAAATGAAAATATGTTATTAAGAATTTAAAATTCTTGATATCTAATAAATATAGTGAAATATGAAAGATATTAAGAAGAAACATGAATTGCATTAAAATAATCCGCATAAAACGAGACCCAGGCATAATTACATTTTTTTCTTATCTTAAAAAAAATCTATATCTCCTTTGTCTTGATTATCAGAGTAGTTACAATAAAATAATAATAAATCTTGTTTATTAAATTAAAAAATTACATTTTTTTATATATTATTATTACCACATTTTGTAAAATATACTTTTCTTTCAGCAATCTTCTTTCATGGGAGAATGCTAAACACGCATTATATGAAAATGCACATAGAGAGCGTACCAATAGCTCTAACAAGCTCGTAAATTAACAAGTGCGGTTATGAGAAATATTTAAAATCTCTATCCAGAACACTCTTATCTCCAGACCATGGTTTCGGGCTTATGGCCCACGTCAGTGGAGAGCTAGATCTGAATATTCGGACACTAGACCTAAAATATCAACTCAAAAAACCAGCACTTATTTCAAACGTATATTTAAGAAGAAACTCTGAATTTTTCGGACATGAAAATGTCTTTAAATCCAGCTATCTAACTTAAATAGCTATATGGGACTGAAGTATATTCAGATCTACCATATTCTAATAGGCTCAGCATAGCCAAAGCCTTAAAGGTAAAATTATAATAATTAATAAAGCAAGTCATATATAACATGACATTACTTTTATGAGCTTGTAATTACAAAAATGCACATAGAGAGCGTACCAATAGCTCTAACAAGCTCTAAATTAACAAGTGCGGTTATGAGAAATATTTAAAATCTCTATCCAGAACACTCTTATCTCCAGACCATGGTTTGGGCTTATGGCCCACGTCAGTGGAGAGCTAGAATATTCGGACACTAGACCTAAAATATCAACTCAAAAACCAGCACTTATTTCAAACGTATATTTAAGAAGAAACTCTGAATTTTTCGACATGAAAATGTCTTTAAATCCAGCTATCTAACTTAAATAGCTATATGGGACTGAGTATATTCAGATCTACCATATTCTAATAGGCTCAGCATAGCCAAAGCCTTAAAGGTAAAATTATAATAATTAATAAAGCAAGTCATATATAACATGACATTACTTTTATGAGCTTGTAATTACAAAAATGCACATAGAGAGCGTACCAATAGCTCTAACAAGCTCGTAAATTAACAAGTGCGGTTATGAGAAATATTTAAAATCTCTATCCAGAACACTCTTATCTCCAGACCATCGTTTGAGCGTATGTCCCACGTCAGTGGAGAGCTAGAATATTCGGACACTAGACCTAAAATATCAACTCAAAAAACCAGCACTTATTTCAAACGTATATTTAAGAAGAAACTCTGAATTTTTCGGACATGAAAATGTCTTTAAATCCAGCTATCTAACTTAAATATATATGGGACTGAGTATATTAGCATAGCCAAAGCCTTAAAGGTAAAATTATAATAATTAATAAGCAAGTCATATATAACATGACATTACTTTTATGAGCTTGTAATTACAAAAATGCACAGAGAGCGTACCAATAGCTCTAACAAGCGTAATTACAAGTGCGGTTATGAGAATTTAAAATCTCTCCAGACCTCTTATCTCCAGACCATGGTGCGCCCGTCATGGAGAGCTAGAATATTCGGACACTAGACCTAAAATATCAACTCAAAAAACCAGCACTTATTTCAAACGTATATTTAAGAAGAAACTCTGAATTTTTCGGACATGAAAATGTCTTTAAATCCAGCTATCTAACTTAAATAGCTATATGGGACTGAAGTATATTCAGATCTACCATATTCTAATAGGCTCAGCATAGCCAAAGCCTTAAAGGTAAAATTATAATAATTAATAAAGCAAGTCATATATAACATGACATTACTTTTATGAGCTTGTAATTACAAAAATGCACATAGAGAGCACAAGACTTGCTTTATTAATTATTATATGAAAAATAATGGTACATTATCTGATAATTAACCATTACAATAAATCAAATGTTTCTTTCACTTACAACACATCATTTTCAAAATATTATTGTTCGTGTAAGTACACATCATTTTCAAAATATTATTATTCGTGTAAGTACACATGAAGGCAAGATAAATATGTTTTATTTTTCTACCTATATCTATTTTTTTTGTATATAGACTTGTAACCTTACAAATACCTTCAATCTTGCAAAATATTTTAAACTTAAGAATGCTGATGTCATATCTGATCTTGCCTTTAGAAATGGACTATTCCAGATTTCTTGCCTGGTTGGCTGGCACCCAGTCGCTATCCAATGGGGATAAATCCTTCGTTGGGATTTATGCACATAATCCGAGTGTTTCCAATAAGGTAGGTATCTGCCATTAAATAGCCTTTTTGGAGGCAATTTGAATAACTGAATGTGCTCTCAAATAAACCTGCCATCAGCAAAGGTATTTTCCCTAGTCATTATCATGACATCCATGCAGTGAGGCAGGTCCAACTATGGACTGGAAATGGCTACATCTGCAGCCAACTCGAGGCAAGTTGTCCATGAACTAGAACCAACTCAAGGCAAGCTGTACTGCACAGCTGGAAGAATATTACTTGAACTCATGAGGCACACATGAAGGCAAGATAAGTATGTTTTTATTTCTCTACCTATATCTATTTTTTCTGTTTATAGACTTGTAACCTTACAAATACCTTCAATCTTGCAAAATATTTTAAACTTAAGAATGCTGATGTCAAATCTGATCTTGCCTTTAGAAATGGACTATTTCAGATTTCTTCTGATTAGCTAGCACCCAGTTGCTATCCAATGGGGATAAATCCTTCATTTGGGTTCATGCACATAATCCGAGTGTTTTCAATAAAATAGGGGATCTGCAATTAAATAGCCTTTTTGGAGGCAACAGGCAGGCTACTTATATAGCTGAAAATGAGTTCCATTACTCGGCATGACTACCTCAGCATTAATTTGTATAAACCATATCTATATGTTTTATTAACTAACGTGTGTATATTTTTGTAACTAATAAATTTTACATATTAATTGTTGAGTTGGCATCATTTGTCTATTGGTTTGGAACCGAACCTGTAAATTTAGCCAAACACAACAGATCTGGCACAATCAAACAAAAATTTTTTTCCTCACCACTGGAAAAATTATAGTATAAAATACACCAGTTTCAACAGATCAGGCACAGTCAGACAAAAAAAAAATTTTTCCTTCGTGGCTGGAAAAATTATAGTTAAACGTATAAAGTAAATACACGAGTGCGTATATTGTGTTTTTTTAAAAGAAAAAAAATTCGCCATAATTACATTATGGTGATTACTAACATCACTTAAAACTGTTTCAAATAAAAATTGACCGCAAATGTAAAGGCATGTCAACTTGATGCTACAATCAATTTGAAGCTACAATCAAGGGAGCATTACTCGCAACACGGTGACAAAAGATCACTCTAGTGGTTTAAAAGCTTCATCAAGTTAGTTACAAGAACATAGTTGTAAAATTAAGAGAGGTAATTCTGGATAAAATCAAAATTTAAGGGTGGTAATACTGAATAATATCAAAAATTAAGAGTGGTAACTCTGAATAAAATTAAAAATAATTACAAGTGGTATCTCGCATAAATAAAGATGGCTAAGGCAATTGGCTCTATGGAAGCTTTTGACCTGGCTCAATCTGAGAGCTGGTGAAATTATAAGGAGCACTTGATTTACCTATAGGCTAACCAGATAAAAAAGCATGAGGTAAAGTTAGTCACTCTATTGACCATCATAAGTCTGCAGACATAATATACTCGAGTCTCAATCTATGGCTGTAGCCCCAGCTGAGCTGGATTTTGACAGTGTTGACAATTCTCACAGAGTATTTTTCCCCTAAACCCTTGACAATAATGCAGTGATACCATTTTAATCTCAGCATGCAAGAACAGAGGGAAGCAGCTAGAGAATTTGTAACAAGAATCCGAACTTTAGCCTTGGAGTGTGACTTCAAAGACTTCACATGAATGAAGCACTTTGTCATTGTTTTATTTGTGGCATAAATGATCACAATTTGAGGCTGAAAATGTTGATGATTCCGGACCTAGATTTTGAGACAGTGGTAGCTCAGGCAGGATTAGCAGAGATTATAGCTAGTCAAGCTACCCCATTAAAAAGAATTACTAAGTATGATGTGCAAAAAATTGACTATAACACTGGGCCATCCAAATAGTCAGCTTAGAGAACTCAGCATTGAAGAGCCCAAGGCTTTGCTATAGATGCAATGAACAAATGCATGCAACATGCACATTTTGCAAGTAAGTCAGACATATAAAGGCAGCATGTCCGAGGTGCAAAAAATTGACTATAACACTTGGCCATCCAAATAGTCAGCTCAGAGAACTCAGCATTGAAGAGCCCAAGGCTTTGCTATAGATGCAATGAACAAAAGCACAGGCAACCCATTCCAAAAACAGTAAAAGCAATTATAAGAAATCTAAACAAGTTATCTTTATAAATCATATGAAAGTGAGCAGTCTGAATTTATACACACTAATTATTAATGATATACCAGTTAAGATGGAACTTGATACAGGGTCAGCAGTGTCTATAGTTTCAAGAAAGACCCGAGCAATCATTAATAAAGAGAATAAATATAAACTGAACCCTAGCAGTAGGTCAATATCAGACTATCAAGGAAATAAAATCAAGCTGTTGGGTCAAACAACAGGAAAAATTACTATGCCTAACAAAACTATATACCTACCTCTGGTAATGGCATTAGGCAACCATGGTGATTTAATAGGCCATGACTGATTCAGTCACTTAGGGTTCAAAATAAACTAGCTCACATTATCAAAGATAAAATCTGATTACTCAGAAGTTTTTAACAAAGAGATAGGTCAGTACATGAGGCAACCAATCCATTTACCACTAAATGGAGACATTAAACCTATCAGTGTAGGCGCAATGCAGAGCTCAAGAAGTGGTAGGCAGCTGATATAATTGATCCTATATATTCTGAATGAGCCACCCCTACAGTACCGATCATCAAGGAGAATAGCCATATATATATATATGTGCGAAGATTATCATTGTACAGTCAACAAAGAATTTGATCCAGATAATTATTCACCACCATCAATCATACAAATCCTATCTCTGCTGTCAGGTTGTAGGGTTTTTACCAAAATTGACCTAAAACATGCAGACTTGCAACTGCCTATTGATGACCTGGCTGCAAGGGCATTATCAATAACCCATAAAGGGCTATTTATAATGAACCGACTACCCTTTGGTATTTTGGTCACCCCAGCTATTTCCAGGGTCGTGGATCAATTGACTGTGGGAATACCAGATACATTACCATACTTTGATGATGTCTTACTAGAGAGATACCAAATAATTCTTAAATAAATTCAAAGCCTCTGGCATTAAAATAAACTGGGAGAAGGGCACATTTGAAGCCAAAGAGCTTGAATTTCTGGGATGTAATAAATGCTAGTGGCATTTACCCATCTCAAAAGGTGTTGGCAAAAAAGCCCAAAACACCGAAAAATAAGGAACTTCTGTCCTTTTTATGACTGATAAACTATTGTGAAGGTTTTTATACCATAAAAGAGGCTTATAAACCACTATACAGGATACTAGACCAAAAAAACAGCCTGGAAGCAGGAGAGTAAGCACGTCAAAACATTTAAGATGCTAAAGAATTTAATATCAGATACTGCAGTGTTGGCACATTTCAATCCTGGAAACATGCTAGTGCTGACTTGTGATGCATCACCTGTACCATGGGGGACAGTGTTGTACCATAGGAATAATGATGGAATACAGTCCTATTGCTTTTGCATCAAAATCTCTCTAGAGCTGAGAAAAACTATGCTCAAATAGAGAGGCACTGGCTTTGATCAATGACATCAAAAAGTTCCATGACTACCTACATGGTAGACCATTTATACTTCAAACAGATCATAAACCCCTCATGGGGTTCTTTGCATCTGATAAGAGAATCCCACAGCATGCCTTACCACAAGTGCTGTGGTGGTTCAATTTTCTATCAGGCTATGACTACCCTTCAATACATAGAGGAAAAGTATATCCCTCAAGTAGATACAATAAGGTGACTGCCTGCAGAAGTCGCAGACAGTCCAATATCATCATGCCAATCAATTAATATGATTGATCTAGACCCAACCATACCACTGAACAGCAAGTCAGTGGCAGGATAGACTACCTGATCTGGGATTCCAAAAGCTACAAAAATGGATTCAAAAGGGTGCTAATATCAAAGCCAAAGTCCATCACTGCTGGCAGTGCAAGATGAATCAGAAATGCCAGCAAAAGACATGTCCAGTGGCCCAAACCTGAAGGGGCCTGGTCTAGACTATCTGGATCATGGAAAGGCAAAGTGCTGTTGATAGTGGTGCATTTATTCTCCAAGTGGCTGGAGGTTGTCAAGGTACCATATCTTCACTCCACAGCCATGATAGAAGCTCAGGCTATTTGCCACACATGGTCTTTCTAAAACACTAATGACTGACAATGACCCAGCCTTTTCAGCTGGTGCATTCAAAGCCTTCTGCACTAATAACAACATCGAACTCATGAACGTACAAGAAGCTGATAAAAAATGGATACGGGAAGTTGGAACACCAGAATTGTCAGGACCCTGCTAGCGTAGCACTCCACCCTGAGCACAGCAACAGGAAAGACACCAGCAGAACTGTTATTCAACAGACCAAGAATTATCCTATTAACCCTGAAGTCTGGTGCCAAACTTGAACAAGAGAAAAACAAAAAAACTTCAGATAGGTACACAAGTACTATACCCTACCAGTAGTGGTGACTCAACTAAAGAATCTCTATACTGTTATTGTGCACACATAAAATGGTCATCAACATCATTGTCATCTCAACCAGCTAAGACTCAACCACACAACAGAAGCTGACAAAAGCAGTAACAATCTGGGACAAGTACATCAAGCAGGAAAGATGAACATCTAAGTCAAGGTGGCAGCAAACATCCAGGAACAAGTTTATCAAGTGAAGAAGTAGCAGCCAAGGACAGTGATGAATGGAAGCCACCAACAAATTGGACAATACATCATCCAGTGCATCTTGATGATTGTTCCTCTCTAATTTTATCCGGGGGAAGGGTCATATATGACCTTGTCTTTCAGATTCCTTGCCTGATTGGCTAGCACCTGGTCACTATCCAATGGGGATAAATCTTTCATCGCAGTTCACACACGTAATGTTTCCAGTCTGCCATTAAATAGTCAGACTTTTGGAGGGAAGGCAGAAGATTACTTCTGTCAACCTGAATGACTGAACATACTCTCCAATAAACCCCCCACCATTAGCAAGGATATTTTCTTGTAGTCATTATCGCAATGTCCGCGCAGTGAGGCCGGTTCACCTAAGAACTGGAAACTTCTAATCTGCAGCCAACTCGAGGCAAACTGTCCTGCATAGACGGAAGAGTCTGAACTAGAGCCAACTCGAGACAAGTTGTACTGCACACCCAGAAGTCTTACTTGAACTCGCGAGGCAGGCTACTAATATAGCTGGACACGAATTCCATTACTCGACTACCTCAGCATTAATTTGTATAAACCATATTTATATGTTTTATTATCTAACGTGTGTATATGTTTATAACTAATAAATTATACATATTAATTATTGAGTCGTTGTCATCATTTGTCTGTTAGTTGGAAACAAACCTGTAAATTTAGCCAAACACAACAGCTGATAAATTGTTGAAAAGAAGTGTTTCAATTAAACATAGTTTAAATAAACATAGATGCATGTATATATTATTTAATGGAATAGATGAAAATAAATTCCTAAGATTAATTAATATTATACACCTTAAAAACTTATCTTATATGGAAATAAATTCCTAAGAGGGTAATTAATTATTTTTGTAATTAAAAGCTAAGATGAATTCCATTGTACAATAACAAACTTTAAATAATACGTAAATTGATTAAGTGAACTAATTGAAGGGTCAAAGTCAAAAATACTCCAGAAAAAGATAAGGAAACAAAAGAAGAGAGGTTACAAATTGATAGGAAAAAAGACTGGTGATTCGTTCTTTCTGTGGTTGTATCCATGAGTTGAAGAGCAGTGTAGATCATCATCAGATGACTTCATTCTCAGGGTCTCGGCTCCTGTAGGTCATCAAGCCGAGTAGTGCTTTTAATAGACTGTCTCAGTCTGTTTATTATTTTGAAACGCCTCAAGAGGCTCATCAAGGGTTGTGTTATAAAGACTATAGACATTAGTGAAGATAAAGTGAATAATAGCTTACCTTAACTTTATAATCATTATTTGCTATTCAGTAATTAACCTGTGAATTAAGTTTGTTCAAATGCAAACTTTATATGTGTGTTAAAAGATCAGTATAGTAATTCTTTTTCCTAATTGTTAATAAATTATTATTGCTAAATATATATGTGCTGTTATTCTGTCAAGTTTATTGTATATTTGTTTGCTGGTCGTCCAGTCATAGTTGGTGATACAGCAATTCTCACAATTTTTTTTTTCTTTCAATATTAAAAAGTCTAATATAGTAATGAAAGTTACATATAATTCCTGGATTGATTTCCAATGATAAAACAAAATATTTGATCAATTGAATGGAGATGTCATAATAAATTTATCACTCTAATGCTCAAATATTATTTGGCTTCTAAGAAATGATTATCATTATACTATATAAATGTGAAAGTTTGTTACTTCATAACTCAACAAATATTGCATGAATTTTGCACAAATTTTCTTTTGTTGAGAATTACATAGGTTATGGATTTTTGCTTTATGGTTCTTAATTGTTTTAAAAACTTGATAATTTGCAATATGCATTAAAATTTTAACTATTTTTGAATGATTTTACAAAAATGCAAAAAGAGAATAGTGCTGATTAAAAGATTATAGATGTTGGAAAAAAAATTTAAATGGTGAAAATTATAGTTTTTAGTAAAGCAATATAAAATTGGATTTCATAAGTATATTTTAAATTAAATTTTGTTTATACCACATATTTAATTTCTCATTTGCAAGAGGAGCATGAACATACCACGAAATTAAAATTTCATAGCCATTTTTAAAAATTAGTTTATCACATGAGAAATATATTTAAACTGAAATTTGATCAAAGTCACAAAGATGTAAATATATAAGCCATTGGAATAGCTACATATATTCGTGTATTTTTCAATGTGAGCAAAGCTGCAAGCACAGCTAATTTCCTAAATCCAAATTGTTTCCTTAAAAAACCACGACAATTTGTTATATACTAATTTGTTTTCAAACAATATATATCTTAGTTGTATTTTTATATTGGACTATTTCCATCATGTAATATGAGTATTGAATGTCTTTAGAAAAATTTAGCTTTATTTAAATATTCCAAATACATTTAACTGTTGGTAATAGCACATCTCATATTAGATGATGGAAGTAGTCCAATATAAAAATACAACTAAAACAGCAGCATCACAAACCTTCAGGAAAACAATACACAGCCTAGTTCCATAAAAAAAAAAAAAGTACTAAAAGTGTTACATTTCAATGAATTAATCTCTATTAAAGCATCAAAATGGAAAACAGTATATGTTTATTTAGTTGGAACACAATATATTGTTATTTGTGAAACAAATAACATTAATACATATTAACTATTGGAAAGTCCCTATTGATCATATATTTATCACAAATTCTAAAAGATTATTATTTATTCAGTCCTCTTCTTTCTATTAGCATTGCATTTCAAGTAATATTAAGTAAACTTTCTCCTTTTTATACCAAATTTTTGCAATTTTCAAGTTTCAATAATTTTCTTTAAGTACATTATTAATAATCTTGTTTACAATCATTCAAATCTTTTTCTTTACCAATACCTTAATAAGATTCTGTTTTGTGGACCATAACTGATACATTCAAGGTTTTTAAAGAGAAGATCTTGGATAATTGAAATTATATTATTTAATAAAATCTGAACATTGTAAAAATCCAATATAAAAAGGAGATAGTTTAAATCATATTCAAAAGATCATTTATTGGTACAAAAGCTTTGTTTTATCAAAGTATAATTAAAAAAAGAGGGTGGTGGAACTGGCTATGAAATAAATTGGTTGTATATTAGAAATTTTACACAATTTTTTTTTTTATTTTTTCCCCCAAAAAATTTTAAGATTGGAATATTAACTTAATATATCATTGAGTAATATCTATTGTGATCTTCTAAATGGGCACAGGGAACAAATTTTAAGTAAATAACAGTGCCAGTAGTAACCAATTACGTTTAACTAAAAAAAAAAAAGTGAAATAAAATGAAAATTTTAAATAAACCCATGCTAAAGATTCAAAACCTTATTTAGGGAAGGCACTCGCAGATGTTGTTTAGAAGTTTTAAAACATTTAATATTTCTTGATGAATGTTTGATGATAGAAGGAGGGTGGCTTGTCCCAGGAATTGTTAGTGTGTAGGTTGAGTTAATACAGATTCATTTTATTTGTCTGCGAGACAATGGTTGATATTTGCTTAGTGATTTGTTTGTTCATTGATAATTCAGTCCATAGCATGGTTAATACAGTATATTCGAGTAGTGGTCACATAAGCCTCTATTTGATCAGATTGGTTTAGTGTTTATATTGTGACATATGTGTATGTGTGCCATCCTACAGCTTCACCTTTCATTCATGTATTTAATTATGATACCGAATACTATTTTACAGTGAAATACGTAAATTTATAACAGATATCTCTGATAACCAATTTGAACGCATTTTAAGGGATTAATGGATTGTTGGGCAGACCAAATACACTATCAACTACTTTATTGGCTAAATAATTTTTATTATTATTATTTAAGAGCGTGGAGAATTTCTTTTATTATTATTTATTCAATTTGCTTAATATTATTTAGAAGTCAGAATTATTGAACATTTCCAGTGAATTATCTTAGTGCAAAGGGTGGGATTGACCTTCTTGAGGTTGACCTTTGGGAGAAGTGACCTCTTGATTGATGAAAGAAAATAGATATTTAAGCAATAGTCAGTAATTACAAAAAAATTATTATTATGAGTTAGTATCATCGTCTTCTGAAAAGTCAAGCCGATTGATATTCAATTTAAAATTAAATAGTACAACTGTATTTTTTTTTAATAAAACTAGTATTTAAAAAGGAAATCTTTTTTTTTAATAAAGAAAGGATGAGAACATAGTTGACTTCAAGCAAGGTATATCACACTATCTTTCAATCAACTAACCTTTAGATTTAACATCATTGTTTAAAATGAATATATGTGTCTATCATTCAGAGTGAATTTTCTTAACCTCAATCTTTAGTATTAATAATAAAATGGAATTGTGTGAAATTTGCCATTTTATGGGAAAAGTTATGCAGAACTTTGTAACAAAACATTTCATAGACTCTAAAAAAAAAAAAAAGAATTATCTTAGCTGTATAATAAAAAAATCTCAAAGAAGACGTATGTAATTTAGTATACCATGCTATAAACTATTATCGGGCAAGAATTATATCTAATCATTCGTATATTATAGAATTAAGAAATTGAATGTGTGGCTTATATAAAACCGACAGATAACTAATGTTATATTCTTGGCCGTAATATCTAAATAAATAAATACACACAGTTTAGATAACTAACAAACTTTATTAACTACTCGCGTTCTCTAACATAAGAGCGATGTCGCGCGCTCGCAAATCTCAGTTGTCACCGCTAGGCGTCAGTCCGTAATTATAGTACTAGCCATAACATGACAACTCTCTCTTTTTTTTTATTTGCAAACAGTCTTTTAAATATACTGGAGGTCTTCTTCTTCAGTTTGATTTTTCTCTCATCTCAGAATGTTCAACTGGTATTCTCCTTATTGCTGTACCATTATCACTTGATGTTGGTGATTCTCTCTCTCTCAGGTATGGGTAACTGTCTCCTCATCTGATTCTTGTCTGTGGAGTTGTTGTGAATCTTTCAGCTGTGTTCTTGATTTTGATAAAATCAGCTTTGGCAACTTTCAGTTCATTTGTTAATAAATCAATAGATTTTAATTTGCTATTTTATAATTGCAAATCCTGATGAACAACTGATAAACTGTAAAGATCATCTTTAAGCTGTTGAATCTGTTGATGTAATTCAGAATTCAAACTTTTTTCTTTCTCTAATTCTTCTACACTAGATTGATGTTTGTGAACTTTGATTCCTAACACATTACATTCCTTTTCAAGAAATTCTTTATTGTGAATTGCTAGCCTGGCATTATCTTCAGTTTTTTTAACATCAACTTGCTCTTGATTATTTTCATCAATTTTGTATCTTTCTAACTCTTGAATTTTATTTTCTAATTCTAACATTTCAGTTTCTATATTAGTGATTTTATGGCATTCCTTTTCCTTTGCTAATTGAAATTTTTGCTGTACTTCTCTCTCCTTTTCAATTAACTGATGGGACTATTCTTCACCCAATTTCTTTAATATTTCATGTTGTAAACGAATATCTTCAAATTTTTATAATTCCTCATGTAATTTTGTATACTTAGTGGAATTAAACTAGGTGCATGGACAACTGGTTTGAATGTTGGGTCTACTGTTAGGTGGTGTTCGTCTTCATAACAACCCACACCTTAAAAAACATATTTGTAATTCTCATATATAGACTTGAAGTTTTTATTTTCTTTTACTTCCAGTGTTTTAATACTTTTATTATCTTTTCTACTCTTTGTTATTTTATCTTTATTGTTAGATATATTTTGATCATTTTTACTTTTATTTTTCATAGTTACTTTTTGAATTATAATTTTGTTGCATTTAATTAAACCTAATAACTCACAATCATGGCCACTAAGAAGTGTTGGTTCATCTTCTTTTATTATAAAATGTAAATTATGCAGGACAGTTTATTTTGCATTGTAGTTTTGCTTTTCCTATTGGGGTAAGAAATGATCCTCCAAAAGTGCGTAATTTCTTCTTTGTTTTGTATATTATTGGTTGTGGATGAATATTATTAAGCACTTTTTTAGACATAATGTTTACATCAGCTCCTGTGTCTATTTTTATTTTTACTTTATTGTTGTCTAATAAAATCTGTTCATACCAACTATTAAAACGAATGAGTCGAGTCTACACGTCTGATGTATCCAATTGTGTTTTCAACATCACTGGTATATGATGAATCCGAGGTCGTAGTATCATGTACTTCATGCACATAACGTCCATTTCTATTAATATTTTTAAATCTTGAGTTTGAGCGGTTTTTTGTTTTTTTAAATTTTATCATTGTAGCTTCTCGTACGGCAATTATTGGCAAAGTGATTTAACTTTCCATAATTATAGCATTTTTTACCAAATGTGAAACACTCACGTTTTGGTTGATTACGGTTGCACTTTTGAAAATTGTGTATGTTTGTTGTATTTTTAGCTATTATGTTAATACATAGTTCAGACTTTCCCAGTAATTCATTTTTAGTCTTCTAGTTTCATGTCCACATATTATTTCCAGTGCTTTTTCTAATGTAATATTTCCTTTTTCAAATAATCTGTCTTTTAGTCCTTCTTCTTTTTGTACCATTATAATTCTATTGCGGAGGATATTTTGTTTTTGATCTCCGAAGTCAGCTCTTTCAACTACTACTTTTAAGCAAGTAAGAAAGTGATCAATCGATTCTCCCTCATGTGGCTCCATTGTATATGCTTTTATTCTGTCATATAATGTTGTTTTCATGGTGTTAAAATATTTATCCATTTGGTTTAAGACGGATAACAATTTTGTTTTATCTTCTGGATTTGCATGGTCTACTGTTTTTATTACATCTCTCCCTTCTTTTCCAATGAGAAGATGTAATATTCCTAATTTTACTTTATCTGATTTCATATCATTTTCTGTAGCTTCTAGGAAATTTAGGAATAACTCTTTCCAATCAGTCCATTGACTGACATATTTCCTTCCATAGATAGCGGTTCGATATTGTAAAAACGATCGAATTGTGACGCCATTTTGTATTTTGGCAGATATGATATGAAAAAAAAAATTGCTATAAAAATTATTTTTATCAATCTTTAAATACTCACTGTTTTATACTTTAGAAATATTTTTTTTTATTAATATTTCATTGATTCACTCCTGACACCATGTTATGTTCTTGGCCGTAATATCTAAATAAATAAATACACACAGTTTAGATAACTAACAAACTTTATTAACTACTCACATTCGCTAACATAAGAGCGATGTCGCGTGCTCGCAAATCTCAGTTGTCACCGCTAGGCGTCAGTCCGTAATTATAGTACTAGCCATAACATGACAACTAATGTGTACTGAATGTGCATATAACTTAAGTCGAGTGGAAGAACGTGAACATGATATGTGTATATTTTACTCATTGCTCCTCGCTTATACTCAACCTATTAAAAAATATTGTCGTTTAAAGAAATGTGTATACTTAGATGAATATCATAAATGGATAGACTATTGCCTAATGGGTGGCCTCTGACAAGTTATTATGAACTCTGGATAAATACAATTATAGTTAATGTTAATTTGTGGAAAACTAGTGTTCCCTGCGGAAATTTATACAATTTATTGTTGAGTCATAAATTGTGTGATTACCAGTGAATTAAACAAAACATTATTAGAAATCTGCAGCAGTAATGTTAATTCATCACTATCAAAAAAATAAAGAAAAGAAATATTGAATACTTTGCATGCTATTCATCGGCAATCTCAATTAGCTGTTGCTAAGAACCTTTGAAATTGCACTTCAATTGGATCCAAAATATGTATTGTCCATCCTGTGGGAATTCGTCTATCTGTCTATTAATATTTATTCATTTTGTAATTATTGTCATTATCTTCTTATATACCTAAGAAACTTTATTTATTGACTGTACGAATGAACTTCTACTTTCTCATTAAAGAAGATTTAATCACTTCTTTTATCGTCAGTATAGGGTAGATTAATTTATTTGTCTATATGTTGTTTCTTTGCTCCAAGATTGTCTCGGACACGTATAATACGAAAGTATTATACTGGATAATTGATTATCATTTAGATGCAATTTCTTTTATACATTTTCTACACGTTTATGTTAGCAGTAGAAGTGTTTATTTGCTATCATGAAGCTAACAATTAATTTAAAGAAGGGTTTATTTGCTCGCATGAAGCTAACAACTAATTTAAAAAAGGGTAAATACACAAAAGTATTGTTCTATCTTTGCGTTGTCAGAGATGATAAGGTCTATTTAATAAAAATTATTATACTTGAAATTTAAAACATTTACAGTTTGTCATAAATTAAAATTTTATTTTTGATTTAGTGGTTAATATTGGCATGGAATTATGTCTTGAACATGATTTGAAATTATTTCGTGCGTTATTTACGTGTGTGTGTGCCTGTTTCGTGTGATCATTGTATATAACTATTAAATTTACAGTCATTTGACTCGTATTTTCTTGGTCGGTTTCGGATGATGTAATATGGCAAAAGAGGTGAAAGAATTAGGAATTTATCTACAAATGAATTTTTTTTTATGTTTAGAATGAAATGTGTTAAGAAGTCATGAGGAAAGGAATTGTTAAGGATATATATTATATTGTCAAGGATTAAAAAAACTCTCCCTTAGTTTATTTAGATATTTACCATGAGTGGACTATATTTTCTAGATTAAGTATTTGTGCACTATGATAATGATATTATACGAAGTGAAGCAGTGTATTTCCCTTGTTTTTTGGGTGATGAGACAGAGTCCACGCCAATATTGAACCTTTGAGTAAGGTTAGGGAGTCACTATATTTTGTCCTTTAGATTATTAGAATCAAGAAGGTCTTTTGTCAGTTGAAATAAAGATAGGATTAATTTCTTTTATGAAATCTCTGCAGCCAAAGTAGTATTATAGTTGTTGGTTGGTCTATGACATCCTCCATATTATATTTTACTTCATTTCATAAGTAAATCAACAGGATGTAATTTTGTTAGTTATATCATGGCGTGTAGCATAATATAGAAGCACATATGAAATGCTATTGATTCTGAAGATATGGAAGAGTTTTATCACCAGATTTGCAAGTTTTGGATAAATATTTCAAATCATATTGCACTAATCATCAAATCCTCAGAATGATTCATCCTTATTTTGAATGAGTAATCAAAAAAATATGTAGCTATTTAATAGAATTTGTCTAATTGACTCATTAAAGTTATTCTCTGGATGGTCAGAGTTGTTTAACTTTCATGCTATTATAAGGTAGGGGACTCCTTTAACTTACATTTTGGTTCCTATTGCATTGTTTAATTGCTCCAAGGTTAGTTTGTTCAATAAAGAATATTAGAATTAGCTGATAACACGGATATGGGCATAATGTACAAATGTTTCATTTATTTTAAATTTTGTTGAGAGTTATTCTTTATAGACATTGACATTCTGAATTTCCACACCTATACATCCGATGTAATTGCACTTTTCATGAATTTGATGAGGAACATGTTCAGATCTGATATTATTTTCTCGACCCAAACATTATCTGAAATGCTTAATTATTTGATGAACTTATGGGGAGCTATGTACTTAGTTATTATAGGGATAATGATCTGAAATGTAAAGGTACCCCGTTCCTTTCATTATCTCATTGCTATTTCATTAGAACAATACTCAGTTTCAGATTATTACCTTTTATGGTGGTAATCACTAGATGTTATATAATATGAATTTTAAATAAGTTATAGAATAAAACCCTGAGATATTCCCTTAACATTTCCAAGTAAACATTAATTTCGTCATTTAATTTAAACTTATACAGTAAAAGTTGATTAGTATTATATCTTTCTTCTGACTTATTAAAGTATTACCATGGTTAGTCAAAAGGGTATTTGGATGATTATTAAAGTATTACCCTGGTTAGTCAAAAGTGTATTTGGATGATGGGAGAGATTGAGCTTGAGCTATAACTTATTAGTTTGAATGGATGGGACTTTATTAATTCAATCACTTATCCATTAGGAAACAAAGTAGATATTTTAATTTTAGTGATTTATATTTTCCTTCATCTTATTTAAATTTTATATACCATAGTATTCTGTAACCCTGCCGCTGAGCTAAGCTGTAGTTGGACATTATTAAAAAAGTCCCGATAATAACTCAAATGGAGCCAGCACTAACTTATTCTATTGTCAATAGAATTGGCATCCTGGGTATTTATTCATAAATGATATAAGATTGGTGTAAGGGAGGGGTTACAATATATATCTGTGATATCATGTCAGAAAAATTTGCAATCTTTTGGTTTTATTAAAGAATATATTCCCTCCCTTCTCAGTGAAATAAAAAAAAAAAGAGAAATATTGTTAGCCTAGGCATCATAATAAACAATTAATTTTTTTTCTATCATTTATTTTATTATTGCTTCTCAGAAACATTTTATTTTTTATCTTAAGTAAAATGCAATCCAGAAGTGACAATTAGAAGTTTTTAATTTATATATATTTTTATAATTGTACTTCATTATAAATAGATGTTATATATATATAATTCATCATATATATTGTGTATTGTTTTTCTGCATTCACTGTCTGCTTTCTTTGATCCCAAAATCAGTGTTTCAGAAATATATTTCTTTTCATGGGCTCATCATTTTTTTTGCATTTGTCATTAATATATTACCATCCTGATGCAATATTTTTCTGTATGGAATGTCGTATTTTAAAAATTGAAATGACATTTTAAATATTTTATTAAAAAAAACAATCATAATTTTTATAATGAGATAATTGATTTTCTAAATTTTTTTTCAAAAAAAAAAACAAACAAACTACTAATTCCTTTCAATCTTTTGTCATTTTGCAACTTTTTTTTTTTAAAAAAGGGCATTCCTTTTGTTTTATTGTAACTTTTGCCTTTCATTTAATTAAAATTTTTACATTTTAAAAGGCTTTATATTTTCAGAATTTAACTGAAGTATAAAATTTGTAAAAGCCTGAAATCCGGGCAAAGCCGCTTGAAGCGTTGATGCTAGACAAAATCAATGAAATATAACGTTACCGGGCTGCCACAACTTTTTCTTTTTTTAGACAAGGTTTTTTTTTTTTTCTAATATTGATTAAACGAATAATTTTTACTTCATTTAGAACATGATTTCTTTATTATTAAACAAATTTTGATATTCATTTTCGTTACTTTTTGTGGGTTTTTTGAAACCTGACTGACATTTTTTCAACAAATTTTGCTAATTGTATTTTTTTCTTTTTATCATTTGAAAATTTCAAACCGTTTCATGACATCAAAAAATTTGTTTGAATCCCACTGCCGAAAAAATAGAATACAATTATTTGCGACTTGTTTAGAACTTAATTCTACCTTTCTTTTTTTTTTTAATTGACTAAATGATTTTTCTTATTATTATTAATTTTACTTTTTTTTAAAAAACACAACTTGTTTTCACTTTGATTTAGATTATGTTTGAATTAGCCTTTTTTGGGGGGGAGGCTACTACAAGAAACAGCTTTTTGAGTGGGGGATGGGGGGAGGGTAATTCATATTGTTATTATTAACAAAAAGGCAACAAAAATAGTCAATTATTTTAACAGCGCTGAAAAAAGAGAATCAACTTTGGGACTTGTTTCGAATTTTGATTTCTTTTTGGTTGACGTAATTGTTTTTCTTGATATTAAATCAAAATTTACTTTTGTGTTTTTGCCGATTAAAAAATTGTTTTCAAACACCCACCCCCACACACTCGGAAAAAGAATTGTAACCAAAAAGTCAAGAATTTAACTTTTTTTTAAACAACTTTTTCTCACTTTTTATTTTGATTTCTATTTTGTTTGAATTACCTTTTTTTTTTTTTAGCCTTCTACAATAAACTGCTTGTGGAGGTGGGGGGTATTTCGTAATTTGTTATTCTTAACAAAAAGTCAACCAAAGTCGTCATTTATTTTAATCCCGCTGCAAAAAATTGAATCCAAATACTTGTCAATTTCTAATGAAATAAAAAACAACAAAAAAGGACACAAACCTTGGACTTTTTAGAATTATTTATTCGATTTTATTGCTGTAATAAAAAGTGGACATTATGTGTGCCTGACAAAAAAAAAACAAAACGCAATCTCACACACTTTCTGTACTCGGCAATTCTGAAGAAAAGTTTCAAAATTGCACGTTCATCTCAGACCTTTTAGTGGTCTCGAATATTCCCCCCATGCTGAAACGTGACTTAGCGCATGAGCTTTGTCGAAGCCTGTTCGAACATACACTTTGCCAATTTTTTATATATTAACCTTTTTTTCGGGAAGGGTGGGGACCATATAACAATTATTAATAATTAACAACATTTTTTAAATTGAAATGACATCACTCTATTACGGAGATTTGAAAAAGTCGTACCGTCTTGAAATTTAAATACCCTCAAGTGATATGGTAATCAGCTATGAATAGAATGAATATGCGTAAATAGCTTCGAAGCACAAAACAGGCCATAATATTTTTGTGCAATGTCATGTAAAGCAGCCTAGATCAATGGATTAATACGATACATAAATGTTGTATTAGCCTGTAAGGCCGCTGCCACCGAAACGGCATTTTTTTGTGTTTTGACACGTAAACAATGCCCCAAGTGGCTGTGCCCAGATTTCAGGCGTTTACAAAAAATGTTTTTTTTTTTTTTAATTTTAAAATCAAAATCAATAAACTACTTTTACAAATAAATTAATGCTCAGATAAGATCATTTATTAAAAAGTTTATCTAATCACTAAAATTAATATTAATTCTGATTTTTTTAAACATATGTAATAAATGATATTAAAATTATATATACTGTATTTTATTTTTATATACATAAGCATATTTTTAAAATAGTGAATATGGAATGTTTGGAATTATTTGGGTTATACTAAAGCTAAGGATTAAATTACATTTCTATGCAATAGTATTTCAATAAATAATTGTTAAACAGTTTATCTACAATATCTAATAGGCTTCCCTTCTATTGTTCATACATATTTATCATTTGTTTTCTCCCATCACTTGAAAAATTGATGAATCAAATGTTAATATATATAAGTTATAAACAATTTTATTGTGAGATATATCTATTGAAACATGGTCTACTATTTCTATGGGAATTTGTTCTCTCCATTGTTCATAAATTCCATCATTTTATTCTTTTCCAGAAGCAGTTCTGATTAATTGAGACACCTTCCATTTTTATCTCAGATACAGACTTTATAATTTCTTTCCTTTAACCTCATCTAATTAATTTTCAATTTAAAGTCTTATTTTATATTTTTATTATTCAAAAACACATATTCTTACTTCAATTTATATATCAATATTAGTCTTTACTGCAACTGCTTGATTTCTACTAATCATCCCCCCCCCCATAAAACTAATTGCTTTATTCCACCATATTCCCCTTCCAGCCACATTTTGGCAAGTTTCATCAGTTTTTCATCTCATTATTAAAATTTTGATACTTATTTGCTTTACTAATTATATATTTCCATTCTTTTGACTATTTTTTTAATAATCTCATTAGTAATTCGAGGATCCTTAGCATACTCTTTTTATGGATTCTTTTTTTAAAAACATTTTTTTACTGTAAATTATTATTATTTTTTATTAAACTTTTGACTTAGTTTTAAATTTCCTATTACATATGAAATTGTTTATATAAGGCCATTAAGATCAATTTTTTAAAACTAATCATAATTCTATATTTAATAATATATGATGACAATCCATATCAATTCTAGGATATGTAATAAATTTTTACGTTACTAAATTTAGTTTGGATCAAAAGATATCTTCACTAAGAAAAACTTTTTACAGTAATTCTATATTTTGTTTGGAATAATAATATTCTCATAAATTTATAATGATAATCTGTAGCAACTCTAGGATGTGTGATGAACCTTTAATAGTGTTTCTAAATCTAGTATAAGTAGTTTCATTACTGTCTATATATATATATATATAACATAAGGCATTCTAAATGAGAGTTCTCTTTATAATTTTTAAATCAAATACTCATAAAACTATGGTTATTCAATAAATAATTACAAAATTTTATTGAAAAATGTTCACATTTCTTATTTGCAGCATTTTAATCTATTTCAGCATTAAAGACTTTGTTCAATTGCTGCATTTTATCAACTTTTCAAAACATTGTGCCACATAAATATAGTTAAGACATCCAGAGAATGCCTCTCATTGTTTTACTTTTTCCCTTCATTTAATTGCCATTTCAGTATATTTAATTTTACCTTTAATATACAGAATTATCTAAATGTCTTTGCACAAAAAAAAAACATTTTAAGTTTATTCAAATACATGCTTAAAATTATGGCAGATTAAATCATTACTTATGAATATTGGGGTTTGTCTTTTTTTTTTTTATCTCAGGCTATTGTGTTTTATAATAAAATACTTCTGAATGTCATTATATGCTCTTCTTCAAATAGGTGGTAGTAGTGGCGGAGGTGGTGGAAGCCGCAATGGTGGTAATAATAATAATAGCAATACCAAAATAATCAATAAAGGCTTTAAAATTTAATATAACAGTTTACAGATTTAAGAATTTTTCATAAAATAGTCTTTTAAAGCTTGTAAAGCTTTGAATCTATGAGAAATCGTATTTTTTAATTCTTTGGACATTTCTCCATAAGTTTCATTATATCCATGTGGTTGAAAGCATGGATCCCACCCAAAATCCCTAGAGCCTCTAGGTTCAACAATAGTTCCTTCTGTTCTTCCTTTAAATAATAAAACTGGGCTATCACATTCTCCAGTACTGTATGCAAAAGTACACAATGCATAAGCAGATTTATCTGAAAATCCATGCAACATACGATACAATCCTTCTGGGCCTATTTTTTCTAAGAACCATTTGATGTAAGGGCCTGGTAAGCCCCCAAATGCATTAAAGCAAAGACAGGTATCTTCTACAACAACTGGTCCTTTAACAAATTCAACAGCAGCTTTGCATTTCATTTCAGAAATTTCATCTGGCTCCCCTTGGTATTCAGTTAAGTCTATTTTCTGACTAGATACCTGGAATAAAAATTAACAGAAATAAGATTTTATAAATTATAGTAATTAATCAAATCAAAATTTTCATTAAAATATAGAAGTAAAGTAGTTCTTCCTCTTTGTATTTATTAGTTCCAGGTTTTAGCATGGATACTAAAATTCATAGTAACTCACTATACAATGTATATGTGTTACTAACACATATTTATAGTACAGACTTTTTTAACATGAATATATAGTATAAACACACACTTATAATACAATTGCAGTATAATGAAAAAAAAAAATGCTTCAATAACAATAACAAAAAAGGGCATTACAAAAAATATGTAAACTATCAAACAATTTTATAATGAAGTTAATATAATTTAAAAAAAAAAAAACTTTTTAAAAGTTAAATAAAAATAGCAATAAAGTGGAAAAAATGTATCCTCTCCCTCCTCTTTCCATTTAAAAGATTAAATCTTTTAAAATTCATCTTGAAGTGGAAAAGATAAATGATTGTGATTATATTAAATTAAAAAAATAAAGCTTTATTGAAAAAAGATGCATCAGCATTTGCTCATAATGTTTTTGTACTGTATTGTGTGACTAAAAAAATAAACTTTTTGCAAATTAAAATCTTAAAAATTAATAACTTTTTTAAATATTGTTTTGATAAACAGATAACTGAAATTATAGATATAGGTAGCAGTATTTTGAAGCCTGTATGACAAGAATACTAATAAACAAAGACTGATAACTCATTAATAGATATTATAATGGAATATGCTGAACACCAAAGTGCCATATGATTGGATACAGTGTTCAGGAATTGCAAGTTCGCATGTTTTATAATGGCCTCCTTATTTCATGTCTGACATTCAGTGCCTATTTATATAATTACAACAAGGATGGTATGATTATTATATTCTTACTAAACAATCTGGCTAATTTTGAAGTTTAGATTAAAAGAGCTGTTGCCATGTTGTAATGGCTAAGAAAGAAATTGAACTATCATTGTGATATGTATCACTGAATATGGTAATCATGATGGAAATATAAGGGTTATGTCTTGCTTCAGTATATTTTTTATAAATATATGTATATAATACTTAAAATACATATTCTATATTAAACCTGTAAATACAATTCATAATTCTAAATCCAATTAAAGAAACGGGATTAATTTGTTAAATACTATGTATCATCACTAACACAAACTACATGTTTTAAAGACAGCAACATGTAATATAAAATGTAACAGAATCATCCACAAAGATAAATAAAATATGTAAGAATTATTTCAGACAAGAGAAATATGATTACCAATGGATGACCATGTACATAATGAAATGATTATATGGTTTTTTTTATTTGATAAAAGTCATGATAATGATCAGATTATAACTTATATTAAGTACAAAGTTTTATGCAGATCCAGCCACATTTCATGATCATCATCCTCTCCACATTTATAGTATTATTCTGATATAATATAAAATAGTATACTTACAATTTGGATGAGCAAATTTATATGAAATAAAATTCTTAACTATAACAATCAATTTATTTAATACAATAGAATAAAACTCTTTTATATTTATATAAATAACAATGAAATGTGGAATATATATGATAGAAAATCTTTTAAATTGTTATTTATTCAATAAAAGTAATTGTAAAAGTCTTATCAAATTTATCACATTTTTTTATTTTCTGTTGAGCTCAACTTTTTTTTAAAAAAAAAAACAGTAATACTAAATTTAAAATTGAAGATTTCTGGCTATAATAAATGTATCTTCATAGTTTTATATTGAAATTTATGAATTATTTACCATGAATATTTTTTTGTAAATAAGTTCTTTTTTGTCATTGTGCCCTAAAATTGAGGGAATCAGATATGCCGAATATGTATAAATTCTTTTTCCTTGGGTATTTTTTTTTCTTTTAACACATGGTTAACAGGTAAATTTCTTTATAATATTAAATTATTGACTTGTGTTACAGCATTTACAATCTGATCCAGTTTAGGTAGATATACCAAGGTGTCATTCAGTATTAAGGCATCATCACTGCTCCTTGAAGGCAGCTATCATTTGGAAAGATGAGGTTGGAACTCTAATTTAAAGTTTTGCCCAACATTGCACGTATATACAAATATGTGAGAATCCAAATCATTTCCCTGCTTTTAATTTTATAAGCAGTCCAAAGAAAGCATTTAACAGAACTCTTCCAATTTTTTTAAAGCAAATAATCATCTGTTTTTTTTTCTTCATTGTCTTACAACTTTCAAATTTCCCTAGCAACTTAATATTTTGAAAATAATTAGCTTTATTTTATAATTATTATCTTAAAATACCAAGAAATAAACTTTTTTATTTCTGACAAATTATTTTGTTTTTCAATGTTAATACATTAATGATTTGATTTAAAATAAATAACTTTTACAAAGATTTAAAATGTATAATTTTTTGTATTAATTTTTCAAAAAGCATGTAAACTCTATAGAATGGAGGTTACAATAAAAACAATAACAACAATAAATTAAAGTAATGTTAACTTTGTGTGTGGGGCAGATTATTTAATTATTGCAATACAAAACTTAATTTACAACAGTAAGGTAAAAGTAATAGCCTTTTAAAATACATATCCAAATGTAGGGTAAAGACATCTCCAGAAACCTTTCATAGAGTAATAGGAAAGGAGAAGATAGTATTTACTAGGCTTGCTAATAAATTTGAATGGTTTTCCATTTTTGTTTTACCCACTAGCCAAGAAGGATTTGATATTCATTTTTTTAATCAATGAAAATAATTAGCTGTATTGGCTATGGGCCAGCTGCTTGAAAGAAAAATTATACACTCTGGTTCTTACGACTAAAGCCTTCAATATAAAATCTTGGACATGTAGTAAGAAATGACCATTTTCTTACTATAAAAATTGATTAAATGATGGGAGCTAAAGAACAGCTCAATTATGCAAAGTTTGTGTTTAATGAATGCTTGATCATTTATTTGCAGACTTTTAAAACAGCTCTATAATGTAAATTTAAATTTTAGTCAGTTCAAATTAATTTGCCTTAAATATCTAAGGTGATTTAATATTCTTTCCTCTGGCTGTTATAATTCAAATTAGCTTTCTATATAAAATCTTCAATATACGACTTTTCTTAGTATAAAAAGTTGATTAAATTACAGCAGCTAGTACTTAAGAGGTTTTCATTTTGATGATAACATATTAATTAGGTTTGTGATTTTCTACATGGTCACTTCTTTTCACTCTAAGTTGAATTATAAAAACTTGATAGATTTTATTTACAATATGAAAGAGGGGGGGAGATACATATTTAATATGAATAAATAAAAGAATTATAAAGATAATTTTGAAATTATATATATATATATAATTGATTAAATTTAAGTAAAATGAATTGAAAATGAAATCCGTCTGCTATGAGTGAAATAACAAAAAGAGAAAAGCAATTAATGCATTTTAGAGAAAATATGATTTGTATTCAAACATATTTTTGTGGATATTAAAGAATGCTAATCCTAAAAGAATATATTTGAAACAATTGTTTTATCAGATGATATTTTCATCATATCCATCATCATTTTGAACATTCTCTGTATCTCATCTCTTCTTTTTCTATTTCTGCCATTTTCGAAACTATTTCTATTCCAATAAATTTAAATACTGTTTATTTATTTTCTTAAATAGAACATATAACTGACTCCACCCCTTTGTCCTTTTTCCTCTACCCATCCTCAGTGCCTTAACTCTGCCTACTATATCCAACTGTCTTTACTTTCTGTATTTCATTTAAAAGAAAAAAATAGTTTCGGTCAATTCTTTATTTAAATTATACCACTTTACAACTCTTAATTACAATTATGCAATTTAGTGTTTCTTTGAATATTTATTTTCTTTAATTTTATTTGACATAATTAATTAGTTATATGTCAGTTCTGGCCCCATGTTGGGCACCAATTAAACCAGGTGGGGTTGTAGATCCCTTGGTAACAACATCTAACATGAACTTTGATCCTTTAAATATAATCTACATTATGAAATATAAACATGTGAAACAATATTG
Source organism: Epiperipatus broadwayi (assembly GCA_028023455.1). Lineage (NCBI taxonomy): Eukaryota > Metazoa > Onychophora > Udeonychophora > Euonychophora > Peripatidae > Epiperipatus > Epiperipatus broadwayi. The sequence continues at coordinate 1,668,973 of JAQFVV010012587.1, forward strand.
TAAAACTTTTATACAAAAAAAAATATGATACAATTATTTATTAATTCGATCTACACCAATGCAATTTAATTATTGTTCTACACCAGTCCTTTAGACAGAGAAGAGAGTATCCAAAGAGTACTTGCATCTAAGCCAAAGCTATATAAAAACTATATATATAACTAAGACCATGTTTCGAGGACACATCTTGGCTGCAGAATTCAACACCTATCATTCAAAGCACTTTTTTGTTTCAGAGTAAACCCTGGGTGCCAGTTAATTACAAGAACTAACATGCTTTGAATGATGGCAAACTAATTCAGTGCCTAAGAAATCCTAACTAGCACAATCAAAAGGATAGTATAATATACTGTTACTTTATTTAATGATAAAAGAATTGACCGACAAATATTAAGTTTAAAGATAATTTATTTTAACGAAATGTTTACTATTCTAATTTAAAAACTACTATTATAAAATCATAATTAGTCTAACAATGATATTCGATATAATGACCACACACATTCTTAATTCATACAATAAAATATATCATGAAGCATCAAATAAATACATGAAATTAATATAAGATATCATAAAGCATTAACTAAATATACATTTAAAACACGCATATCAATAGTTCATTTTATGCAGTTATAGAGTTCATTTATTAACTGACTCTGGGAGGCTTCAAGATTAGCAATGGCTATATTAATATCAAAAATGGAATAAGAAATGTTATCCATTACCTATAGGATTTTGGACATTGAATTCTTCTGTTTGCTGCTTCAGGTGAGGTTTTCCAACTGGTTGGATTTGAGGTTTCTGTAAAGGTTTCTATGATTCCTATTTTGTGATGCTATTAGTCAAGACTGTTAGATATCTCTGGCGGTTTCAAGTGATTAGGCAGGCATCACTTTTATCGGGCAGATTGCTGATGTTCCATTGGACTAAGGATGGAATATGGCTGTATGCTTCCGATAACTATTAACACTGCATTGTCATGAAAAAACACTACCTCAGGATACATGTCAAACTGACTGAAGACTCATTGTAAAAACTGATTGTAAACTGGAAAACTATCTATTTATGTGATGACTTATTTTTTTAATCAGTTTCCATACTCACCAACTATATCCATTGTTGAAATTTGTCCACCGCTTTTGATAACATTTTGATTAATTAATTAATCCTGTTTTTAATTAGTACCCATTGCTAATTCTGTTTTTATATAACTTCTGAGTATTTGCAATATTTTTGAGACATTTTTAATTTATACACTTTCATTTATTTTTTAATACCCAACTTTCATATTTCATTATATTAACACGCACACATTTTACTATACTTCCTTTATTTTTAAAATCCACTCATTATAAACAATCTTATTTATTTTAAAATGAATGGGAAGAGATTTTTTTTCTTTAAATTAAATGAAGATATTTTTAATTTTATATAAAAGATTTATTTTTAAACTGCTATAGCTAAATTCTCTCCCCCCAATTACTTTTAAATTACTTCATAAAACTTTACAAATGATGCAAGGTTTAATTTTCCCCCAGGCTAACAGTATTTTCTTTTTAAAAACTCTAAACTTTTATATTAAACTTTTAACTATTTCTTTAAACAAGATGTTTTTATTTCAATCATTTACTGACAGTGATTTTATCATTTATTATCACTTTTAAAACTTTTTGCGTTATATATGAAAATGTTTATTTTTTAATAATTGTAAATGAACAATTTTATGTGTAGCGATACAATATAGATTTAATATAGTGAAAAAATTATTTACAAATGAATGAAATAAAATAATTGCAACATACTAGTATGAACAATTAATTTTCAAAATCATATAAATCTATACACCTGGGTCTCTTTTTATGCAGTGGATAGGTTCCACAGACTAAAAAAATTGCACAAAAATAGACTTAACTTACATTGAAAAATGTGGGATACATTCCTTAATTTTCAGAAATCGCATAAAACTAAAGCAAAAAGGTAAAATTACTTTAAAATTTGCATTAAAAAAAATAAGGAAATAAAATATGACTAATAAAAAATTTCAAATATTTGAAAAAAATTGATACAAAACAAACTTTTTTATTAACTATTTAATTTTATTCAAAACAATATGTTTTTATGTGTAATTTATTTTACATTTTTTCATACATATTTTAATCATTATCGCTATTTGACAATATGCGGGTTTGTGAACTGATAAGAAATCAGATTCATCATAAGAGGAAATACAATTGGCACCAACTTCAGTCTCGTGCTGTGTTAATGGTTTTCTGCGATAATGTAATCGGTAATTAATCTTTGAGACAATGATTTACTAATTGTTTATGAAGCTCATGATATCCAGACTGTTATGTCTAGCTGTTAGAGAATGCACTTCAGTGCAACTATATATATAACACACTTCCATGAGTGTGTTAACAATGACTAACCGTTAGACAGAAAAAAGTTACAAGTAAAAATATTTAAGAACTTTTAAAGATATATTCTTTTTAAGCAGAAATTAAAAGATCTTACATATTTTTACTTGTAACTTTTTTCTATCTAAAAGTTTCTCCATGTATATATGTGTATAAAAGAAAATATAAACATACACATACATAACACAGACATACAATTATTTAGCTCTCATTGGAATTTAAGAGCTCATTCATAATTCATGTAATTAACAAAAAAATGATTTTCCAATTGATTAGAAAGTTGAAGACTTTCTTGAATCATTTTTGCTGTGAAATGAACAGGTTCCACTTCTGTTACATTATCTTTTTCTAAATATTTTAAGGTATCTAAATTTATTGCCAAACCTTTTTCCAACAGGCATTTAAAGTATGTAAAATTTAATGCATGTATCCTGATTTTAAGTGAAATATGAACTTCTTTATTGCATAAAAGAAAACCGCATAAAAAGATATTAAGAAGAAACATGAATCACATAACTTCAAAATCACATTTAAAAAATCCATACAAAAAGAGACCCAGGTGTATATAGCAATTTTTAGAACATAATATTAAGTATCTACTTTACACTTATGGACAGAAATGTGAATAATAAAAGTATATATGGGTATACATTTTTGAGGTTCAATGTAAATATTTTGACTCATGAATATTTGTTTATTTGAAGCTCAAATGCATATTCTTTTATTAATATATGATACACAGCTTAGTTGTTTTCACTAGTAAAGATTAAGTGAATGAACTTAAAACTATCTGTTGTTTAAAGACTTATCTCTAAATTTATTTTTAGCTAATATAGAAAAATCCTATTAGAATACTTTTATTCTGTATTGAATTGATTAATTAAGAAAAAATATATAAGCATTAAAATAAAAAATAATCAAATAGTTTATTGCTTGGAAATTCACACAAATTTCAAAAACTGGAAATGACAGAGCTGACTACTATCCACAAAACTTGAGCTTCAAATCTGCCATGTACCAAACTAAGTTGGAAATAAACTTCGAATGACATATATTTTTATTACATTAAAAAAAAAACTGATGTTAACTTTATTGATAAAAGAAAAAGCCTGTTTTAATTTGATACTGATTTCATGTATGTGAATTTGAACATAGTAAAGATTTTTGTACCTCATAACTATTTCATGCACTAAAATGTAAATATCAACATAATTATTTAGAATAAGATTTTACAATGATTGCAAGCTCACCTATCAAATGGAGAACAATCTTAGGGATTTTCCTATGATTGTAATAATTATAATTGAATCTTAATTGCAACGGAAATTTGGAAAGCCTCAGTGATCAAAATTCCATTGAAAGCAATAGTGAAAACCATAACAAGAAAGCTAAATCCCAAAATGTAAATTCCAAAATGTCAACTTTAAACCCAAAAGTAATCACATTGAACCCATTCCCACTCCTTCAAAAGCCTCAAATACAATAAAAAACAGTAAAAAAATAATCCAATGAAGAAAGCAAATCATAAAACCATGGGGAAAAAAGTTGAATTAAAAAAACTATTGAATTTCATGAGTTACGGTAAAAATGTGTCAAACCGGAAGTGACCAGATGCGATAAAACACTGCGGAAGGGAAAAGTCACTGAAAACACTGAGAAGATCTCACTTTCAAAAATAAACAATATAGAATTTAGTGGCAGCCACAATCTTGTGCAAAAATTAGTTTTTTCTGATGATTCTGAAGGGAGTTATTTTCCAGAAACCACGAGAACAGTGGCACCACTAAAAAAAAGAAATTTTCTAAAAAATCACCATTAAAACATAACAGAATGAAAATTGACGGTAAAAGAAAAGATATAAAGATAAAAACAAGTGCCAATCAAACTGTATACTCACAGAGAGCCTAAGAGAATACAAATTATGCATCTGGAATGGATTTGCCTATATTCATCGATAATTCAAAATCAAACAAGAATTCTTTTAACAATAATCCAGCTTTGATAAGAAACTGTGACAAGCGGTGTCCAACATTAAACCTTAAGGAAGGGCCAAAACAAAAAAAGGGACAATAATGAGTCTCCCAAAAAAACCAAACTATGCAGAACTTAAACACAAACACAAATACTCCTACCATGTCTAAATTTGTGCCAACATTAAAATAAAACCACATAACTTTAACTTTCCAAGGCCTAATGATAAAGTTGATGCTTTGGAGATGCTATCCAATAAAACCTCTAATGATAACCACAGAATTCATCACATTGTTGTCAATACTCCGACCACTTCTGAACTAACACCTGACATTTTCTCTCTTTTTAATTAAAATGTAAAACGTAATTTACTCTTAAATGATTTCTATATATTTAATTTTCTCTCATATGCTCTAACTTTCTTTAACTTTGCTGCGATCATTTATTTATAATTATTTATTACTTGATTTTATATGTATGCTTTTATTATTAATATGCCAATCTCAAGCAACCTGGCCAGCTTAATTTCTAAAAATCTTTTCTGTCTTTTTTTAAGTACTTTCATGAATTCAGGTTATTAACGTTCCCTTAAAATATAATGTATTGTTAATTAATACGCTCGCCAGATTGTTTTATGAGTCAACATTTTATTTACGTTTTAGTATAAAAAAATTTATTTGTTTAACTCTGGATTCTCTACCTGGGCTGAATCCAGAACTCAAACTAATTAATGCTCTGAAATCGTTTAAAATATTATTTATTCAATTCTGAAAGTGTGACTTATTGTTTTCTATATATATAACTGCTAGTTATTTTCTTTTTCCATACTTTTAAAATATCATAAGCTTAAATATTCAGTTGTTGTAACATCTATGATAGTGAGATTGAATTATTTTAAATATCAAAAAAGGAGGGGAGTCAAATCTAAACGTATATTTTAGTAAATGAAATCTAAATCTCTCTATATATATTATAGTGGCATAGCGTATTATTTGTCTAAATTATGGCATTCAAATAAGGGTCATTTATATAAAAGCAGTAAATCTTATTCAATGTCGTTAGTGACATTTATCCATATTGCGTTACTGACATTCGGCCTATCTTCGTGAATTATATATATATTACGTGCTTCTAATATAATCTGGGGGTTGTGACAAGATCGAACCCATATATTTCTTATTATGTCCTGTCCCATGGGGACTTATTCGGTATAAAAAGGCCTCTGGCGGTGATTCCCTTAAGTCTGGCACATGCTATGCATATCCACTTCTTCGTAGAAAAAGGCCTCTCACATCGGTTATACCAGTAAAAGTCTGGGCCACGCCATGCCTATCCACTTTTCTCTAAGCACTACCCTAGAAAAGGGGGTGTTAGATTTCATTTTTCATCCAGAAGCACGACCTTATCTTTGAGTTCTCTGCCTATGTCAGTACCGCCTCTTATTCATATTATTATTTCTTTTGCTTATGATCTAATTTTAGTGCTGTAATAATATTGAAATTGCATTCTGCTTAAATATATATATATATATAATGCCGAGTATCACTACTACTAGTTTTATTAATTAAATTTATTTCAATCATATGTAATCCCATCATCGTAATTTGTTATTTAAGTATTTAAGAGTATCTGCTTTGGGAAAATCAAGAGTTTTGTCTTTTAAATGTTTTTTTTTCAATAAATATTTTGTCATAGAATTAAATATCATTTTCAAATGTGTTTTATTTATTTATTTTCATGACCGTAATGGCCTAAAAATAGTTTATATTATAGTTGTAATGAATCTCGGAACGCTCCCCAAAATAATGTTAGTCACCATGTTTCAGGACCGTAATCCAAAGCGTTGATAGCAATTTTATGTAAATTCTTTTTAATAATTGATTGGCATCTTAATATTGGACCCACCAAAGATGTGTGTTTATTTACAGTATATGTTATTTAATTAATAAAAGAGCATATGAGAAATAATAGCATGAATGACAATATATAATTGTCTATCGTTTGGTAGACTGCTTGCTCATTCACACACATACTAATGTCACTCTATTAAACTATATATTTTTGTTATTGTCTAAACTTATTTGAGTAGTTCGAATTCCTTTTTCTCCACTTCCACACAAACAGCTATGCGTGAATATGTTTTAGTTAAGTCATAGTTAATAGATGTCTCATTGTCTTCTCCGCTCTGCTAGTGGGCCGGATTTAAAATTAATTCTCATGTGCCATGATTCTTATGTTATCCATTAGGTGTTTGATCTGGGGCTTAGAGAGTGGGTTCGAATTCAGGCTGATCCCTACCTAAATCTCGGGCTTGACTGGGTTTGAAGTACATTTTGTGAGTTGCAGCTCATGTTAGATGGATAAACATGTTTTGACTGGTACAATATATTAATGAGCTGTTATAAATAAGCTTTATTAATCATCATTAATTTATATATTTAAACAAATAGATTGTAGTAGTGGTATTTAAATAAGACTGATGTTGGTATATTGGTGTGATTTTTGATCCCTTCAAGGCACTGAATAAGAGCAATTGATGTTCAAAACTTGTGTGGAGATTGATCACTTTTTGCATCCAGTGGAATGGGATAGAAGCTATAGATGGGACATTGAACTTTTAATTTCACTTCAATTTGTTATTTTATATTATATTTAGAATACCACCTAAATAAACTAAAAAAGATGTATGTTAATCAACAATAAAAGCTATGCATTTAATGTGTACACAACATCTTTCACTCTTTCAAGTAACACAAATGACATCAGATAGAATTCTACCAGTTAGTAATTAATGATTGATAATTTCTAAGGATCGTACCAATTGAAAAGAAAATTTTAAGACTGAAGACTTTAGTATTGAATCCTTTTGTTTCATTTGTTTTAATTTTCAGTTTAAAAAATATTAACTTAAAAATGAAGTTAAAAAAGAGAAGTTATAAATAAAAATAAGCTAAACGTTTTCGAGGATCCATGCCTCATAATCATAGCTTTCTTAAAAATACATAATAAAATATATACAAAGATATATAAAATTAGCACGTGTTACGTGGACCATTTCTTCGATATATCAAAACAAGTGTCTTTTCTATTTATAGCATTAATATTTCCATTAATATAGAATGCTTCTTTTATTTTCCTCTTATGATCGTTTGATTCAGTGCATAAAATTACAGGATTGGAAGGAATAAAATTGTGTCCAGATTTCATGGAATGCTCCAAAAATACAGAAGATATATTGTTGTTCTTCTGAGCTCTCTTGTAAGTGTACATGTGTTGAGCAAGCCTAGTATTAACAGTAGCTTTAGTTTCACCATAATATACAGCAAGACATTTTTCTTGAGGACATGAAATGGAATAAACTACATGTGGGGTGAATGAACGATCAATATGATCTTTTGAGTTGTTGATCAATCTATTAGAATTAGGAGGAGTTCTAAATCCAATTTTAAACTTATTGAATAATGCTTTAGTTAATTTGTTAGATTTCAGTTTAATAATTATGTTGCATCTAAAAAAATTTTGGTTTCAATTCTAGCTAAATAAAGCACATTAATAGATTATATTATGTAATCAAAGTTTATTAGCTAATTATTATAAAAATGAATTTAAGGTTATATACTGTTTAGTAGACACCTCTCAAATTTATATTTAATCAGCCTAAGAGAATGTTGCTATATATTTTTTTCATCTTGCAGTGAATTGATTAATAAAAAAAGTTCTTTGAACATTGAGAACATGTATACTTACCATATATGGAAAATTGTTACCAAGAATTGATTTTATTTCTTCTAATTTCTTTTTATTACCAGTAACAAAAGTTAAATGTCTGGCCATGGTTAATTTATTTAAGTCTTTAAATCCTATTAAAAAATATATATATATATAGAATTTTTTTTAAAAATATTATTTTGAGTTTTAATATAGTTTTGTGTGCATGTACATACACACACACATACATTATATGTATAAACTTCGAAAAAAATCATTTTTTAAAAAAATTGGAGAAAACATAAAGAAAAAAGTTATAAAAAGAACTTTTATTTAAAAAAAAAAATCATGAAAAAGTAGAGGTATTACAAATAATTATTTTTAGAAGAATAGTATAAAGTACAATAAATTGGAAAGAGGGGTGGAAGCATTTTACTTATAATTAAATAACAAATTTGTTACTTGAATTTTCTTATAAAGATTACATTTATTAATTATTCACAATTTATTTTAATTCAAGTTCTTTTTCTAAACACTTATTACCAAAAATTCCTAGGCAGATGTTGCTATATCTTGGATAATTGCAATAGAATACAAACATTACTCTGTCTAAATATGAAATAAATAGCAGTATCCAATAATTGACTAATTGTATATATATATAATATTGAAATACAAATATAATGTATATACTTACTTTAGATGTAATTAAAGGGGTTTGAACCCAGAATTTTGAACTCCCTACAATCATCCATTCTATATAATATAACTGATGTACATGACCACATACATATGAAAAATATAAATAATCTCCAATATATGTATTTCATGCTAAACCAGCACTCATCAGTAGGAAAGGAATGAAGCCTGTTCATTAAAGTGTGTAGATTTGCCATCTTAATATAAACGGAGCACTGATTACATATATGGGTGAGAAATGATCTGGACCAACTAATGAGTGCTGGTTCATGATGAAATACATATATTTTACCTTTTTCACATGTATCTGATCATATGTATTGGATATATTGGATAGAGTGATGAAATTCTGGCTTCATGCTACAAAAAGATTCTAAAATCATTGTCATGTAAATGGAAATTAAGCTGGAACTAATTCACCAGTTTTCATTTAATTATTACATATTTTCTATCACTAGTAATAATGCTTCTTCTTTCATTATCATATAGAAGCTGCATAATGTGAATAAATTCTAATCTATAACTAGCTAATTTCAAACATCATCTCAAATCTTTTCAATTAACCACTAAGTCAAACCCTTGACTAAATTAATGAAATACTTTTCTAAGTTTCTGGAAACAATTCATTTTGGAAAAGAAATAATTTATTTCATAAAATCCTTGAAAATACATTTACTATCTGTCATATTATTAATTCTATATTATGATTATTCTATAAATTGTATTTATTATATTATCAATTCGATATCACATTTATAAGTCATATACAAATAACTCTTATTAATAATTTGATATGTGCATATTTATAAGGTATAATAAAATAACTCTTTTATATACTATCTTGGATCTTTTCATTGATTTATTTAATCAAACTTAAAGCTGGTGGTCATACTTATTAAAACCAATCCATGATGTATATGGAAATACTTTGAACATCAATCTTACCTTCAAATTCAACATAATTGTATCCAAACGGGCTTATAATAATTACTAAAGGAGTTTTTTTAGCTTAACAATCTTAATATGCACTTAATTACAACACTGAGCAATCATCATCATTTGAGGAAAATATAAAAAAGACATATGCTAGCAACTTTAACAAATATATTAAATTCATAATATATATTTAATTACCATGCTGGGCAATCAGCATTTGAGAAAAATACTACAGAAGCATACACTAGCAAACTTTAACAAGTTTATTAAATTCACATTATAATATCAATCACCTATATATTAACCTCATAAAATTTTACTAAACATTAGAACATATGTGTGTGTGTGTAACATAACCAAGTTTATAATGCAAATAATTTTATTAAATGCGCTCCAAATCTTTAAACAACTCTATGTAATACCAAAATGGATTTCTGATTAACAGTCTTTAACTAACATGTTCTACAATACTTTAATTAAAATAAACTATACAATATAATATAAAATATCTTTATAAAATATTTGAAACCAGGCACTCTTCACAAACCTGGGAACTTAATTGTAAGTATAGAGGATTTGAACTCAGATTTTCAAGCACCCTTCAACTATCCACCCTATCTCATACAACTGATACACATGTCCACACACATGTAGAAAAGATTAATAATCAACAATATACGTATTTCGAGCATCAGCATGGGATTTGAGTTTTCATCATCAGATTTTCAATGATATGGATGGCTGAAAAGTTGGAGGTTGTAGTGGATTGAAGCCTGTCCCTTAAAGTATGAAGATTTGCTATCTTAATATAAACTGAGCATTGATTATATATATGTGTGAGAGATGATAGTCTGGACCAACTGATGAGTGCTTGTTTAGCACGAAATACGTATATTGGTGATTATTAATCTTTTCTACATGTGTGTGGTCATGTGTATCAGTTGTATGAGATAATGTGGATAGTTGAAGGGTGCTTGAAAATCTGAGTTCAAATCCTCTATACTTACAATATCTTTATATAACAGCAATAATTGTATACAGTATATTTATAACAATACATAAAAGCTCTTTTTGACAAAAATTGATTTTTGACCTTTTAAATATTTTGGAACTATTTTGCAATTCCAATCTACATTGCTTACATAGTGACATCTATCTTTTTTACATAAAATTAACTAGAATCTATTATAACAAGAATACAATATGTAAAGGTAATAAAGTGTTTGGTCAATTGAATATTATATAATAGAATATGTACAAGGAAGAAAAAAAAACGTTTATAAAAGTATACTATATAATTTTCCATTTATTTATTATTAGCCAACTATTAGTTAAATTAATTGATGTTTTATATAAGTTCATACAATTATGTTGGTTTTAATTAATGTAACTGGTTTAATATATCTTCCTTCTATTAGATTCTTTAATATAGTTTAAAGATTTTATATTTTAATTATATCAGTATAATAAAAATACCCACATTCAAACATAACTTCAATAAGCAATCAACATGATGGTATTCAGCTTAGCCCTCTTAATATTTGATCTGAATAAATACTTCTGTATTTAATACCTTTAATTTATAAAATAAAATAAAGATTAAAAATTAACAATGATGACTTCTGGATCAATAATGATTTTCTTATTATAGCAGTTAATTTAAAATAAAATAATTTAGAACTATATTCACTCTCATTTAATCTTATAAACAAAACAATTTTAATAGATTTAAGTAGATGGTAACTAACTATTATTAATAGAGATAAAATACATAAAAAATATAATAAAGATTATATTAAAACATCTTTAGATATGAAAGTTCATTAAATTTAAGTCATAAAGGAAAGAAAGATCATAAATTAAAATGACTTTATAGTTATTTTGCTTTCATACAAAGAAAATAGTTCAGTGATGATCAGCAGGTTTTTCACACCAATTATAGTTGAAGCATTATTTTATTTCACATGGTATTAAACATTATGGAAAAAATGTATATTTAATAAAAAGATATATATATAACTTGAAATTTAATGTTGTATTGTAATATTACAAAGAGGAAAAAAAGGAGAAAAGATGGCAGTTAAATAAATTTCAATTTTTAATTTAATTGCCATTGAGCTTATATTGGAAAAAAATTATAATTCAGGATCCAGAAGTTTTCATTTACTATGATTGGTTATTAGTCACAATCAGGTATTTATACTTCAGATTTTTTCATGATTAGGGTTTCCATTACTTCTGGTTTGGTAGTTGCATGGAACCATTCTTAAGAGATTGGCTATTTACTCAGGAAGGATTTGGGATAAACTAATCAGTCAATATGAAAGCTTCCTAAGTATTCTAGAGAGGTTTAATCTTATCACATCAGTCTGCAATTTTACTTCCATGGACAGATAACACCAGCATAAAAAATTGAAGAAAATAAGAAAACAAGAGAAAATTACATTTTTTTTCCAGAATTATTTATATAATTCTTATCTCATAAATTTTAATACCAAGAAAAAAACTATGATAAATTTTATTTTTAGGACTAATTGAAATATTCACAATAAGAAATAATCTATATTCAAATGTACAGATTAAAATATTAAATTTCTTAGTTTTCCTTTGATAACAGATAGTTAATATATGATAATTTTTGATTTTAATTATATATTATCTTAATTAAAAATAAAAACTTTTTCTGTACGATTCTAAATTAATCTGTTAATTATCATTCTCAAAAAAATATAAATCTCTATTTTTTATTTTAATAAAAAGTCAAACTTTTCTTTAAATATTTTTAGTCAGGAATTAAATCTTTTTTGAAAGAAAAAGTACAAACTTTTTTTTTACTCAAAAGAAAAATCAAAAAGTAAACAATTTATATATGTAGATATATGTATTTGCAAAAGATACTTAAATATTTTAAAAGCTTTACTTATTAGCTTCTAGCTGGTTCTACTCTCTTCTAAATTTGATACTATATCTTGATTAGTATTTTCCATTTTCCTAAACTACTTATAATTATTCTGAAATGGAATTATCCATTCTGATGAAAAAATGAAGGATTTTTATATAGATATACAAAATTTTATGATCACAAACAACAATTTAAGATTGTCATGGGAAATTTTAATACTAGAATTCAAAAATAAATAAAGAAATAAAGTGTGGTAATAAGTTTGCTTGCAGTGATAGAAATGATAAAAGAGCAAAGATTTGTGAAATATGCAGAAAAACTATATATTATGAATTGCTTGTTGTTAAAAAGAAATACTAAACAGAAATGGATATGGAAGCACTCAAGGAAAGACTTAATAGAATTGAATTATAACTTTTAAAAAAATATATATGTCAAAATTCTCATATACTTAATAGATACAGCACAGGAAGCAATCCTTTATGTTAATGTAAAATTGATAAGACAAAAACTATTAAAATAGACACTAATAACAGTTGATATTTCTAACCTTCAGAAACAGTACATAAATTTAAATTAGAACTTGCTCATCATTTTAAAATGTTAAAATTTTGAAGATGATTCAGATTTAACTGAGATCAATAAGAAGATAATTAATACTCTATTAAGAACTGTGGCAAAAATACCTCATACAAGGAAACAGTAATTTACAAATAAAATTTCAATTGTGACAAAATAATGCATGAAGACAAAAAAAAATTGAAAAATATTTTTAAATAATCCATTAAGAAGAACTGAATATCTGAAAATTCTGAAAAATGATAATGGCAAGGAAAGCTGAGGAAATTTGTTTCAGAACTAAGAAGAAAATATTACTAAAAGAGGATGACATCATAGAATGTGTGAAAGAATTCTACAAAGAATTATATAGTAATAAAGAAAACAAATGAACTCCCAACAATTTGCAACATCTTCTGAAAAGATGAGACATAGCATTAAATCAATGAAGAAAGGCAAAACCACAAAATAATGGAATTATTATTGATATCTCAAAAAAATAAAATAAAAATTGTTAAAAAACTATATATCAAATGTCTAAATAATAAAGATGTTGCAAATGATTAGAGCACAAAGAAGTGGTATTGATATTTTAAAAAAGTGATAATAAAGTTATTAGAAATTACAGATCTTTCGATTTTTTATCAGTTGTAAATAGGATCTTTATCAAAATAATCAGAATTCCTCTATAGCAAATTTTGAACTCAAACCAACCATAAGAATAAGCTGGATTAAAATGGCTTTAACTCAGGGTATAACATCTAAGTATTTAGAGAAATTATAAAAAGAATCAATGAGTATGAATCACTATTGCATTTTAGATCTGTAGATTATGAACAGGCATATTCACATTGATCAAATCTTTATATTATGAAAATATAGACTCAGTACATTGTAATATTCCAAAAACTATTTATTGATATGCAAAAGCAGTAATTAGATTATATGGTGACACTAAGATTAACACTGATAAAGAGTATATGATAGGATGATTTCATATTTCCAAAACTTTTTACAGCAGTTTTACAAGATGCATTTTGCACATTAAAGTAGGAAACTAAGAAGATAAAAATTAATGGAGATTGTAAGAGTCACCTAGATTTTGCAGATAATGTGGTTAATTTTTAAAATAATGCTTTAACGTTTCAAAAAATATTACAAAAGTTATCAGATAAAAATCAATTTTCTCAGACCATGAATTTGAAGAAAATAGCAACTAAAATACCTTGATCAGATTAATACATATGGAAATATAATGGATGAAATTAACCATAGGATTAACTTGGATGGAATGCTTTTGGTATAAATAACTTAACTCAAGACCACTCATGCAATATGTAGAGATGTCTATAATAAAAAGAAATAATTTCTAGGTGAGAAAATAAATAGATATCATTGGCATAAACTAAAAAATTAAAAGGCTGAAATTATTCCAAACTAGTTATATTGCTATAAGAGATGATAATAAATAGCCAATTTAATTTTCAAACTGGATCACTAGAAATTGTAAAAGATCTGGAAGAGATTACATGTAAGCTGGATGAATAAAATAAGAAAGTTTGTTGATGTGATGTGGAAAAAAGAGGTTATGAATGGAAGAAACCATTATCAATCTATTGGGAGGATGATCACTCCAGTTTAACCCAAATATAAAATATAGTATGTACAAGACAAAAATGAATGTACACAAGTCTGAAATCTGTAAGATTGTGTTTCTATATTTTGTGAAAACAATCATGTAAAAATGTTAAAAACTTTGGGAGATATGACAATATGATGTTTTGGTCCATACAAAAACAATTTTTAAATTAGGAGAATTAATTCAGATATTTAAAAAAAATGCAATGTCAATTGTCTTCCATTGGGAAGATATTACAGAGAATAGAATACATTGGAGAACTACAATTAGACATGATATTGAAATATTTCAGAAAGGTTTTCTGCTGAAGAAATTAAAAGACAACACCATAAAGTTATGCCAAAACTAAATTCTAGAGTAGTTTATTTCTTCCTCTCTCACGTTTCTTTCTTTTTTGAAATTGGAATGGCCATATTAATTTAAAAGTGGCTATTTATTTATTTTTTAAAATAAGTATATGTTTTTTTCTGAATTTATATTATGAGTAAAATTTGTAAAGAAAGGATAAGATTAATTTATGATATAGATATAATTTCATTAAAAAAATGTATATTATTTTTCTTATTTAAATACTGTATTTTAAATTTACTACTATCTTTCCTTTCATTTATAATTTTAATGTTTATCTTTTTTTATAGTAATTATTCATTATGTTAACAATACTATTTTAAAATATATTTTTTAATATAATTATTTTTTGTTACATTTTCATTTACCATTGACAAACTCCCTTTCAGATAAATACACTAATGATTATTACTAATCATTTTCGAAACTAGAGATTATTTTTATCTCCTATTTTTTAAAAATATTTCAATTACCTAATTGTTATTTATAAATTGTTTTGTTACTTTATTACTTCCTTATTAAGATTATTATTAGAACAATAATTTATGATTTATATATTTAAACTATTTATATTTTCCTCTGCATTAGTAACAATTTGCAACAACTTCTGCATTTGATTTTTTTTTCTATATATTTGTTTGTGAATTTAATTCACAAATATATATATTTAATCAGTTTTCTTTTTCTATTATAAATGCAATTTTCATCATTTCTCTTATGTCTTTTAGAAATTTGTCTTCGATTTTTGTTGAAAATTAGTTTAAAGTCATTAACAAATCTTTTATAGTTTTTTTTTTCAAAATTATTCATATAAAAGTTTCATTTAATGATCCTTCCATTAATACCCCCCTCCCTTAAAAAATTAGAATTATTTATTAATTCTGAGTGCAATACATTTTCAAAATACCAATGTACAAATGATTGATAAATCATATGACTTGATGAAATTTTGTCAAACATGAAAAACCAAATCATCAAATAACTATCTCTATTTACTTTTACATTCTGCAAAAAAAAAAAAAAAATGTAATAATCACTTATTACAAAGATGTCTATTGTAAGATTGTAAAGCTAAAACCTTATTCCCAGACTAGTTTTTGGCTATTAACCATCTTCAGTGAGGATTTGCATTTATTCATTTAGCAAATATCTTTACAGGATAATAATATAAGATTCAAGCATCCTAAAATTTGAAACTGAAGCCAATTTTCTTTTATAATTACGTAGGTCTGACACTAAGCCAGTACTTATGCATTTTAGTGACTTCAGTTTTATATTAACTGTAGGCACTTGCCGTACTTCCATCCTTTAGGAAGTACAGCTTATATCAAATAAAGCAACACATGCCTTTTTAAACTTATTTTCAACTAAAGAGATAGAAGATGAAAATATTTTTGTATTTACTAGAAGACAATTCCATCAGAGGATTGAAGCCATGCAAGCTCCAAGTCTTCTATATCTGGAGGAAAGTTAAACTAGCCAGATCATTGAAGAATGGATTTCATTAGCTGCAATACATTTAGGCAACCTAGTTTTAGAAAAAAAAACAACTTTGAAATGAATCAGATTTTCATTTATCCTAAAAGGTAGAACTGGATAGATCCAACAAAGAATATGTGGCTTTTTCCAGATCAAGTAATGATAAAGATTAGAAATGTCATATAATCTGAAGATGATCAGTTGTAGTGGTTGGTGCAACATTGATAATACTGGGCAAAAGGAGGTAAATAACCAGGCCCTGAATGGAAAATCTGCTACTGGGATTATAAAAAGAAATACAATTAAAAAATAAGATTGGGGATGTACATAAAAAAAATAAAGATGCATTTCAAACAAAAAAACTCATCATTGAATAAAAACTAATTAAACAAAATATTCCTTTTTATAGAATATTGGAAATACCCTGAATAAATAAATGTCAATACAATTAATAATGTAATCTATTACTCAAGAAGATTTTCAACTAGACAAAATAGAGTAATATATGTTATGATCAAAAAATTGATTCTTTCTGTTGAGGTCTAATTCAATGAATGAGTGAACATTAATAAAATGGTCCAAATACATATAATTCAAGCTTACTTGCCAACATGTGACACATAAGATTCTAAAATTAAAGAAATTTATTTAAGAAGTGAAAATCTTCAAAACAAAAAAATATTATTATAGGATATAGTGGGTGATGCAAAGATGGATAATCACTTAATTAAGGAATATGATGGTAAAAATATGAGACAACATTATATATAGTTTATTGCTGAAAAAAATAAATCACAATAACAAATATCACATTTAAACACATTTTATGATACCACTTCATTTGGGTAGTATTTATAGATATCAAATAGATTTTTTAAATTTGAAATTCTTGGTAATATAGAATATGGCCCTGACTACTAATTTCCATTGAACCGAATTAAAAAGAAACAAAATTAGTATAAGTAAAACCAACATACCCATCAACATTTATAATAAACATTAATCAAGATTATTCAAAAGATAGACTAATATTTAAAAATGGATCTGAAAAGTATTTAAGATCAGTACAAAGAAAACAGCTTCAAAAATGTAAATACTGAAAATCTGACATGATACTGATTTAAATAATGAATAACAAAAAATAATTTTGTCAAACATATAAAAATATGGAAGATAGGGTGGAAAGAATGAAGGAAATAAAATAAAAATTAAAGGTGCTCAACAAAAAGAATTGCTGCATAAAAATCTAAGAATTAGAGGAAGAAACAAATGGAAATGAATAATCAAAATTGCACAATAAAGTATGTCTCACATAAATTCAAACTTAAAAAACAAATAGTTAAAAACTTTCAAGGGAATGTTGTGACAAACACAAATGAAAGAGGTGACAGAAGAATTATTGCCAGTTTAATTATGATTCACTCAATCATTTATAATAAAGAATAGTTAAAATAGAATGATCTCAGATATATTCTTATAGTGAAAATATATAAAATTATATAAAAATTAAACAAAAGAAAAACTTGTGATATGAATGAAACAATGCCTGAAATAAAAAACAGTATGAGACCAGATGAAAATGAAATTATCTATCAACTTTGTCAAAGAATTTGGAAAACCAAAATACAAACAAGAAAATGGTATTTGTTCAATCTTTATGTTGTTCTTTAACTCAACTAATTATAGCAACTATAAGATAATAGCTTCAATTTTACAGGTTAGTAAAATCAAATAATTAATGAATGTTTAAAGATGTTTATTTTTTGCAAATATCTGAAGACCCAGAAAAATTAGATATTAAATGTTCATCAGATAACTGAAAAAAAACTAATCAATATAAATTGTTCAAATCTAAATGTGCTTACACAAATGACAAAAAGTTTTTTGATAAATAGAGTTGAAAAAACTATGGGAGATACTCTTGGATATGAGGACAAGTTAGAATCTGGTATAATTTATCCAAATCTCTATGACTCTAAATATCTATAATATTCAAAGGTACACAAAACATTCACCAAGATAATTCAAAATGCAATCAAGTGCTAAGACAGGGATGTATATTCGCCCCCCCCCTTTTTTTTTTCCTTCTTTTTAATGGCTATAGAGAGATTATCATGTACAATTTTATTGAATGATGGAAGATATAATCATAGTAAGATTATGATAAATAATTTAGATATGCTAATACCTTGGTCTTAACTGATGAAGAATAGTTGATCAATAACATATGAAAATGAAAATTTTGGACATAAATATCTTAAAAATCAAAGTCATCGATTATAAAACATATCATTAAATTTTTTTCTCAAATAAAAAATATTGCAAATTTTAAAGTGATAAATTTGAGTTTCTAGGTTTTATCATAGATAATAATAGTCAGTGTGACATGAAAATATGGAGAGTTTCAAAATACTAAAATTAACCAATTGCATTTTTTTTTTTTTTTTAATTATTTATTATACCATTGCAACATGGATGACACCCCATCCCAAAAGCAGATGAGATGCATTTTAAATTGGTGCTGTCAGACATGGGCTTCTAATTATTTAGTTTGCTTACAGAACAAATATGTTTATTTATAAGAACTTTAAAAATAGTATCTGCAGTTAGTATACAACTGAGATCATTAACATACATTATTTGCTAAGTGAAAAATTTACATAATAATGTAAGCAAGTTGGCTTGAAAACCTTAGAATATTTGAATCTAAAGTGATTAACCTGAATAATAAAAAGAGAGTCAAAGATGATCACTAGACATGCAATTTCAAGTTGTTCACTGAAAATAGATAGTAGCTTTGGGCATAAGAATATAATGCTATCATCTGGCTATAAGAAAAGTGAATGAATTATTGTTTTTAATGCTACTTAAAAACACTTTAAGAATATGTATGCCAAGCTAAGTCATGTTTCCAAATTATTAAAATATATTTTTATTTTTTAGCTAGACCTATAAAAGTGAATTTAATATAACTAAATAATCACATTCACTTCTACTCCTTGTATATTTATCATTATGTACCATGCCCATAAAAGTTTGGATCACATTGTGAAGGGATATACAAGCAAATGATAAATTTTCAAGCAAACAGAGAAAAAGAAGGACTTCTTTTATATAATTCAATCATGTAGTAAGTATGTTTGCCTATTACACTTGGGTATATGTCTTTCCATATACTAATTGAATTTAAACATGTACTCAGATCTAATTTTTTTTTTTTAAATGTTGGACTATCAGATAGTGTAAAAATTTCTAAATTGTATTTCTGAGCCTAAATATTATGAAAAACAGTTTATCATAATTGTGTATTAAATAGATACATTTTGACATTTTTGTTAAGCTAAAAGGATAGATGAGTTCCAGTTTTCTTTAGCAATTAATTGTAATTATAAATTTTGATGCTTTATTTCTAAAGAAATGTAATAAACAAATACACAGAATATATAGGCAAAGCTTTAATAACGTCAATCAAACATGATGTGCTTAGCATGCAAAACTATTTATAAAGTAATATTTTAGTAATAATAAAATCTGCCTCAAGTCTAGAACAAACTTGCAATTGAAATCTGTTTAGTTTTAGTAATACATTGAAATTTTAGCATGAAAAAATCTTATACATAAAAGTATTATCAATAAGCAAAAAAACAATTTTTTAAATGAACAATTTGTATATATTCTCGAGCAATTAACATATTCATTGCAATATAAAAATCTCTCATAAGGGAAAGACTACTAACCGATGGATTTTAATTGTCATATTGTTTTACATATTTTGAAGACAAATAAAACTGTATAATGCATAAGAAAATATTTCTTTTTGTTTATGGAAATAATAATATTGCTCTGGTTTAATAATTAATATACAAATGAAGATATGTTTGTTTGTTTTTTACTTCACATGGTTTTTATTATGTATTTAATAATTCAATTCATATTTATGTAACAATACATGTTTTCTATTAGTTTGATCAAAAATTAATAAATAATTGTTTGTTAAATAAATTGATGTGAGTGAAGAACTTATCATAACCTTTACACATATATATTCATTTCAGAACAAAGACGTGTATATTAATTCATGCTTACAAATCAATTATCACTTAGATTGTGCCTCGTATATAGTGTTACTTGTTAACATGTATTTACAAAATTAGGCAGAGATATTATAAATATTAAAATATTCACTTTTCAAATATTTTTACATTTATATTGTAAATTAAAATATTCTCCTTGATATCTCTATTCTTATATGGTAAATGCAAATAAATTATAAAGATCAAATATGTAAAATTATTAAAATATCAAAAAATATTTGAAAGAGATGGAGAAGTAGACATAAGAATAGAAATGATTAAGAAAAATAAATTGAAGAGACTTCAATGAGTTGGCAGACATAACAACCAATATTATCAGAAAGATTTGGAAATAGGTAAATGAAATATATCAAATATAAAAAAAACTTTTCAAATACAAACAACTTGTTTGCAATAACTCACAATTAGACAACACAGGTTAGTAATTACACAATGTTTTGAGTAGTATTATTCTCCACTCTTCTTCAGGTGTTGCTGGCCTGATTTTCATAGTGACAGTATTCACATAGAAGTTGATCTCGCACCTTTAGAATCTTGAATATCGAATTTAAGGCAAACATTCTAACCGAGCCTTTGACAGAATAGCTCCGTTGGTTAAAGTGTTTGCTTTAAATTCGATATTCAAGAATCTAAAGGTGCGAGTTCAACTTCTATGTGAATACTGTCACTATGCAAATCAGGCCAGCAACACCTGAAGAAGAGTGGAGAATACTACTACTCAAAATATTGTGTAATTACTAACCTGTGTTGTCTAATTGTGTGTTATTACTAACAAGTCATGTATTTCAATAAAAGAGGCTAATTTTATTTGTTCCTGTTTATTTTTATTGTATTCAACCATTTTCAGTCTATTTTTTAAACATAGTTAATAAAGCTATTTAATATGAATCTGACAAGCATGTATCTTCAAATAAAACAACATTAGTCTATATACAATAGTATTGAATATCAGAGAGAATTGGAAATAGATCAATTAAATACAATCAAATATATTTTTATTTTCTTTAGAAATGAATCCATGTATTTCAGTAAATATGAAACGTATTTTCATTTTCTTTAGAAATTAAATCATGTATTCCAGCAGAGGAGGCTAATTTTAACATTTTTGTTTATTTTTATCATCCTCAAGCATTTGTAGTCTATTTTTAATTTTATCATTTTCTTCAATTAACAGTTTCATATCTTTTTTTTTCTTGTTGTTTTTCATAAATTTAAGTTTTTTATAATAATTTCATCATATTTAGCAGATAATAATCCCATTGTTCTTTGAATTGATCAAAATGACAATTTAAATCATTAATCAAATTAACTTTTCTTTCCATTCTCATTATTTTTTTAATTTCAGTCATTTCTTGTCCAGAGAATTATCAGTCTGCTTTTCAATCTTGGAGCCTTTTTATATTATGCATTCTTAACATTTCCAGGATTTTTCTTATTGATATTACTCATATTTCTATAAGAAGATCCTTTTGCTGGGAGTTTATTCACATATAAAATTAACTTTTCCCATTTGACCATTACATAAAATTGGCTTGCCCAGCGTGCAGCAACGATGAATATGACTCAGCTGCATTTGTTACTTAGAAATGAAACAGCCAATGTGTGATATTAATAAAGCATATTTAGTTGCATTTTAAGCACAGTAAAACTTATAACTCTGAGATAAATAAAGCGTATATATTATTATATATTTAATAATTCAATTAATGTTTATATACCAATGCATATTTTCTATAAGTTTGACCAAAAAATAAAAAATTATTTTTATGTTAAATAAATTGATATGGGTGATAAATATATTACAACCCTTATACATATGCATTCACATCATATTATTTAATATTTTTAAAACATTTATCATTTAGGTTAATTTTTTTATTTTACATAATTTTTATTGTATTATAATCTCTCTGTTGAGGATCACATATATAACTTCTAAAAATAAATAAAAGGGATTTAAAAAAAAAAAAAAATGTTAACAAATTAAAATTGTTTGCAAAAATATTAAATATTAATAAAAAATAAAAAATAATAGCAGGAACGCAGGCTAATTTTTAAAGAGAGAGTACCCTATTGTTGCTATGGGAATTTTGTTGTTGTTAGACAACAAAAAAAAAGCATTTGCGTCAGCCATAGCTGTTTTGTTTTACCAGTTTTGTTACACTTACAAATTAGCAACTGTGAAAATGATTTGTATCTTCTATTAATTTTTTTATACCATGTTGGAATTCAAATCCAGTTGGAGTGTTTATTTTGTCTTTCTAAATGTAGAAACTTTGTGAAAATATGATGTCCGTGTACTGAAACTAAATACTTAATTATCTCTTTCACTGACAGATTTTTGGCAAAAATCCCAGTAGATAAAATAAAGAAGTCTAAGAAGAAATAAACAATGGATTACAAGAGGAATGTATCAAGAAAGAATTTGCACACATATTAAACATTTATTAAATGCAATAATGTAAATTGTGTCTAAAGAATCTGCTAGTTTCTATTATGTATACATGAGACCATGGAATACTAGAAATCTTAATGGTAAATCGACAAACGTGAAAGAAAAGAATGAAAAAATATCAAATATATATTGAACTCAACTGACAAAACTAAAAAAAAATTTGATAAGTTTATTGTAAATGATTTTATAATAAATAAATATCTACAAAAGGCTAATTTTTCTCTTGCATTAAAAATGCATTGCATTAATATATATATATATTATAAGAGTAAAGTCATGTGATATAAAAGAATTTAAAACATTTGTTTTAAATGTCATAAAATTTGTTATTATTATTATTAATCTCGGACTGGAAATCAATCAAGGTTTGGAAAAAATTAAAAAAATGTGTTCAACTGATTTCCCAAATCAATTCTACATATTTTTTTTCTCATATATATTTCATTTTATTGATGATATAAATATTAAAGATGTTAAGTTGTTTATATTTCATTAATGGAAATAAATTGTTATTATTTAAAAATATTATTTTCTCATTAATTTTTCACCAGACCAACAGCATTTTATTTAAATATCTGAAATAAAATATATTTTCATTTAGTATTTCTGACAAAACTAGTTTAAATATCTAACTATACAATAATAATTCACATGTGCAGTGAATAATAATCAGGAAATATAACTGGATTTGCATTAAGACTTACATTTGATGTAAGATTCAATCTGGTTATTTTCAAATAAAATTTTAGGTTATAGTCAATGATTACCCACTGGACATTGAACAAATAATCATACTCCTTTAGCTTCCCATTTTAATCCACAAAATACATCTTGCAAAATTGCTCTGAAAGGTTTTGGAAATATGGAATATCATTACATAATCTAATTGTTGCCGTTGTATTTTTTATAAATATTTTTCAGAATATGACAATATCCTGGGTCTATATATAGCCTGACAATCTAATGCTTTAATCATTGAAAAAATGCTTATAGAATCAAATGCCTTTTCAAAATCTACAAATCCAAAGTATTATGGCAAATCATATTCATTGGTCCTTTCTATAAATTCTCTCAATACTTGGATGTGATCACTATATTAAAACCACTTTTAAATCCAGTTTGTTCTTTTGGTTGGTTAAAATCCAAAGTTCCTGTAGATGAGTTGATGATAAAAAAAATCCATTTTCTTTACAAGATAGTATATTAAACTTCCACTAACCACTATAAATATTTGATTAAAAGACACATATTAACTTCTTTTTATTTGCAAAAAAAAAAAAATTATATAAGTGCTATTTAAAAACAAAAGAAAAATATAACACCACAGTTTTAGAATTAGATTCCAAGTTAAATAAAAATTATTTTACTCTTTTTTAAACTTGAAAATCTGCTTGGTTAAGCATCATTCTACTTTGCTGCCATTGTTTACATCAGTGGTCTTCAACCCTTGGTCCGCGCTAGACTAGCAGGAAAGTTTGTAATAACAAAATAATAAGAGTTTAAACTTTTAATTAATATAACCAATTTTTATTTATTTTTTCATCTCATTTTTACCCAATTAAACAAAAAAAAGAAAACAGAACGAAAACAAAATCTAATCAATCATTCATAAATTAATTTGTTTTTCTAGTTATCACAGATGTTTATGGGGAGGGGGGTAGAATTAAATTTTTTATTACTTTTCTAAAAAAATTCAAAATTAAAAAAAAGTTTTTTATTATACAAACTCCATATATATATAAAACTTTATCTTATATATTTAACATTGTTGTTTTGATCAGTTATAACAATTATGCCCATCTTTAAGAAAATTTATCTATAGACTTCTGCTGGTCCGCGGAACCTTATCCTTATTTTTACCGGTCTGCAGGTGTGAAGAGGTTGAAGACCACTGGTTTACATTGTACATATATTCCTCATTGTATGTGAATTACTATCACTATAATATAATAATTGAACAAAATTTCCCATTTTGTCTAAGACTTATGTAAGTGCAATATTGAAGGGTAAACACATTACATATGAATCTTTGATTGCAAATACATCAAAATTCTAAAATCAAATGTATATTTATGATGTGTTGCCTGAAGATTTGTGATGATAGCATTTTAATTTAAATTATATGTTGAACATCAAAAATGGAAATAAAAACCATTATGCTGTTTTTTTCATATAAATTATAATACATATATATATATAACAACTATTACAGAAAATATATATAAATGATTATACATGAAAAGCCTTTACAGCACATAATTTTATGCCCTTGTCATACGTTTTAACCATTAATCTATTATAGCATACAGAGAGTCATCTACTGTTTTATAATAAAAGTAAAAATAACAACAATATCAATAAATAAAACAAACCATGAATAAAATAATTGTGCAATTAATAGGAGAGAAGATAAATCAGGTTTATATATCTACTACTTAGCATATCGACATAAAATAGATGATACAAAAATATTAAATCTTTAAATTGCATTAAAGATCCAAAAACAAAACAAATATATGAAACAAATTATATTAAAAATGAAATGCAAATTATATAATAATGTAGTATATATAGTTATATATAAGATATGTTTTTATTTATTTTGTGTATTATGTTATATAGTTAATATATTTCAACTTTTATTGAATCTCTAACAATATGGATTGCTGTTTTATAATGTTATTTTATTCATGTGTTGTTTTATTCTTTGATATTATTTTTACTTCTATTGTAAAACAATAGTGCTCTGTATGCAGTAACGGGTTAATGATCAAAACAGGTATTTAACATTTGATAAGGATATCATGTGCCAAGAAAGGTTTTTAATATATGATTATTAATATATTTTATATAATAGCAGTTATATATGATATTTTCATTATTTTTATATTTTAGGTTAGATTATTTCTAATGTTTAATATTAAATATTGAATGTCTTTAAAAAAATTCAAACTTTATTTAAACTTTCTAAATACATTCAACTGTTACTAATAGCCCATAGGTTTGCACATAACACAATGTTTCAAGTGGTATTCTCCTTTTATTCAGATGTTGCCAGCCTGACCAGCGACAAAATTAGCAAGGGAATTGAACCAAAACCTTTAAATTAATGTTGAATTTTTAAGATAATGCTGTAAGAATAATACGATTCATGTCATATACTAACCTGTTTGCTATTACTGACAGCTGAATATTTGCAAAGTTTAAATAAATTTGAATTTTCTAAAAACATTCGATATTTAACTTCAGATGATGGAAATAGCCCATGCAATTACTACTATTTATGATACATTGTACAGGCTTAAACCTGCATTTATATATGTAATATATGCGGGATTTGAACTCAGACTTTCACATGACCTACTAATCTCAGTGCGATCTCATATTGCTGAACCACCTGATCACACACATGTTGAAAAGATAATCACCAATATACGAATTTCATGCTAAACCAGCAATCATCAGTTGGTCTAGATTACTATCTTCACACATATATATAATCAGTGCTCAGCTTTATATTAAGATAGCCAATCTTCATACTTTAATGGACAGGCTTCAGACTATTCCAACTCACAACTCTTCAGCCTTCCATTTCATTGAAAATCTGATAATGGAATGTTACTATTTATGACATATATAAATAATACACTATCAACAAGAATGAAATCCAAATGTATTTCAAAGACTAACTTACCTGATGAGTGTGTAAGTTGTTCATGAAATATCTGTAAAATAAGAGGAGGGTCTGAAATCTTTAAACATTAGTGGATATTTGCAGCATTATACATTTTGAGCTGAGAGGAGGGGGGTTGTTTATAAAATCTACTTGATTAGATATACTCTGTAAGCTAAGCAAGGCATAATAAGATTGTTGTAATTATATTTATCACCTGTTAAAGTACTCTGCAATTTTCAACCTCTGTTTTTTTCTATAGCACAAATGTTAATTATTATCTATACTTAGAATTAAAAATTCTCCAAGTTCTATATATAAAAAATGTGAAAATCTTTCAGAATTAACATCAGACAAAAAAAAAAAAAAAACTTACATTTTAAATTTGCAGCCTAAAAACTTACATGGAAAGTAAATTTTGATAATGAAATTCCATTCATCATAAACATAAACAATTTAAAAATAAAAGTGGTTCAAATTAATATTCCAAAGGCAGTCACATCAACAATAAATGAATTTTCATTCTTGCAGTCATCGCTATTTAAATGTTTCCCATGTAAGTTCTTCATTGCAAAGGAAAATTAATTCTTATCTGCTTGGCAGATACATGTTAATGCAATGTTTTGAGAGTTCTTCACTCCACATATACTACATAATACATTAAGCTGCAAATTTCTAATATATTTATAAAATCGTAATTTTTTTTACCTGTACTTTTTTTAAAATCTTCTTTTGAAATGAGCCTTATTGTACGAAACAATATTGATTCTACATCAAATTACCTATGCTAATTGTTCGTAAGTTAATATGGCATTATAGAAAAGTAATTATTGGCCTCGATTTTTTAGCTTTAATTTATCAGTTGCGCAATAAAATAGTTTCTGACTTTATGTGAAAAAATCGATACAGTATTTCTCTTGATTAGGCAAATAAAGTTATAACTAATAATTCTTTTGAAAAATTGTAAGATATAAATATTTAAATACAGTCGTTTTTTTATTTATTTACAGGGTCAAGATAACATAGCCTTTAGATGATAAACTCCAATTTTTTTTTTATGTTAATGCTGTTATTCAATTTACGGGGGGGGGGGTCTGAGTGATTCTTACCCTAGTATCCTTAGAGGATTTTGTGAAACCACTAATATTTTACTTTGTACGCCTTATCTATATGTATTGTAGCCAAGAAATATCACGAGATTTTAATATAAATTCATTCTATCAATTTACCTTGTGTATAGTCATTAATTTATAAATTAATTTGGTTTTATTATAAATAAGCAATAAGAATAATTACTAGTAAACTGTAAGAAAAGAATCATTTTAAAAAGATATAAGTAAAGTAATCAAGATGTAGTAAATCCTAAAATAATACGATAAAGTAAATAATTGAAACTAAGGAATGAATTGGACCAAAATATGTCAGATGAAACTAAATTTAATTCTTTTAAAAGAAGGTGAAAGGCCGAAAGTTTATGCAAAATGAATATCAGAAAAGATAGCAACGATGGATAAGCACAAACATTTCTTTACGAAAGAACAAAACTTTTCCCACTATTGATAATTGCTTTACCTTGGGTATGGCTTTTCGCTTAATTGTTTGAGTAATATGTAGCCTCTTTTTTAAAAATAAAAGAATGGGTCATATATTTAAAAAAAATAGTATATTATATTTATGCTACAATTTAAAATATTTTTACTAACATTTTCTATTGCATTAAGTTTTTTTTTTTTTTTTAAGATGATTTTTACGAATATAAATATCTGATAAGCCACTTTTTTCATCTCGTTAATTCTTTTCATATCAAAATGGCGGTCGTTCGTTTAGTATTAGTTACGTGGAATTATTAACATTTGTGCAATTATATTGACTTCTGTTATATTTCATAAATTTTAAAATGTCGCGACATAGAAATGTCCGGTCTATGAACTATCATGAAGGTTAGATAAAAAGCTTTTGATTTTTTTTTTTATATATAAATTCTAGTTTTTAATACTCTTATTTAATATTCCGTAATGGAAATAATAGTATTGCACTTATTTAATCTTTATTGCATGAAATGCATTATTTCTTTTTATTACCGAAATGAACACACGGCTGAGTCTTATTATTATTTGTATATATTCACATTTTAAAAACAAAATTAATTTACAGATTCAATATACACAGTATACACGTTTTAGCTTAAACGTTTTCAGTATAGTATTCTGTTTGGAGCTTATTAATTCATTTTTATATTAGTGACAGCATTAGAACAGACTTTCCTGACACATAATTTTCTGAATGTTAATATTTTAAATACGGAGACTATTAAAACAGGCAAAACTCTCCATATAGTATTGCCATTCAGTGCTAGCCAGAGTAATCAATGAATGCCGGAAGGCTTGTGCATAAAATCCCCATCTAGTGCCTACATATTAATTACTCTGGTTGGCACTGAGTGGCAATACTATATGGAGAGTTTTGCCTGTTTTAATAACAGTAATATGCAAGCATAAGAAATAGTGATCATGTGATGTTTACGGAGACTGTAAAAATCCTATATGTTGGACAGCATCTTTTATACTTGACAATTTTTTAATTATATATTTAATTAGAGATATATCAAGATTTATATATATTTGATATAAAATTTATTGGGAGTTAGTCACTTATTTCACATGATAAAGATTCCCAAAGAATGAAGAGTCCTTGAGGTCATATAGTTGGATTTTTTTTTTTTTTTTTTGAGATCATATCAAATTAATATGATACAAGGTCCATTAATAACTATAAAAGTTGGATAATGAGTGATATTTCATTTTAAAATAACTTTATTTATAATTAACATCATCACAATGTTACATATAAATAATAATACCATACAAGGTACTTATAGATAATCCCAGACATCAAAATTGATTAGGGATATTAAAAAAGTATGTAATATCATTCTCATACTTTTTTAATATCCCTAATCAATCTTGGTGTCCGGGGTTACCTGTAAGTACCTAATACAAACATACATGTTCATTCAGTAAAGTAGGAGCTAATAATACACTGGCTATTTAATAGTAAGATATATTCCTAATAAAAATTCTAAAATACAGTTAATCTATATATACATTTAAATTGTTTTTTTGCTGATAATGATTCAATTCTCAGAATTTAAGGATTGTTATATAAGTTGATAAGGCAGATCTGTTTATACTATATTAAATGGTATCTTACAATGGAGTCGATGGATAGAATCTCAAAACTGCTTTCTAATAAATTTGGCATTAAGTCTTAAAATCATTTCTATCTAGTACTCAAATTTTTTTTTTTTTTACAAACTCCTGAGCAATAAACTAACTGATTGCTTATTTATGACTAGTATTAAATAAAAATGAGTTATATCTTTGAAAGATTCATTGGCAGAGTGTACATCACTTTGCTTTTATTATCTAGTGAAGTCAAATTAGCCGAAATATTAAGTATGCAAAAATTGTACCATTTCTTACAGTGCAAAGATGTTTTGTCCTTTCAAATAACTAATATTTATGATTATTAAGATAACTGTTGGCAATATACTCAAATCAATTTGATGGCAGTATTTATGTTTTTAGATGTTATATCATGTCTGAATTTTCCAGACTACTTCAGTATAAATAATGCTATTTAGCTTGAGTTAGAATAATGAATTAATGAGGACAAAGCAAGACTTCATTTTAATTTAATAGATGTGAAGATTTAACTGCTAGGATTATTTCTAAATTAGAGGGAGATTGCAAATGTCAAAGAATGAGTCTATATTTTTGAATGTAATACTAATCACAATTTCAATTGACATGTAGTTTTAAGGACATGCATTTTGTAAAGATTACTTGAATATTTAGATAGGCTTTATTGATTAAAGTAACTATTCTTGTCAAAGACAAACAATGAAGCATAAAAGCTTAAAATTCCTTCACAATGGTATTTCAAATTATACTTTTGTTGAAATAAAAAATGGCAATGTAATAGACACTAATTTTATAATTTTTAGAGCTGATTATATTGTTAACTTCTATATCAGCACTGGAATGAGAAAAAGCAAGGAGAATCTCCAAGAAATTTTAATGGTATATTGGTGAGGTTGAAAGAGATTTGTTGGAAGAAACTACCATGCAGCAGATTTAAAAAATATGTCATAGAACCAGATATCAATGAAGCTTTGAATAATTTTTCTTTGATTTGCTATAATAATTTATCCATTTAAATTGCAAATAAGACTAGTGATAGTGGAGACCTCTTTGCAAGACCTCTGTTAGGCTTCTAATGACATTAAAGTAGAAAAATCCTACAAAGGTTTTAATAATCACTGACATTTTTAATATAATTGATTGGTCCGAAAATGATTAGAATAGTGACTGCCAAACTGGTTTCTACAATGCATTAGTGGGCATTTAAACTTTCAAATGGGTGGTGAATTATGCCTTAAATAAATATTTTCAAGTTCAAAATAAATTAAATACATTTTATTCTTTTAAATTGGATTAAATTTATTACTTTGTATTGTTATATATCTACTAATATACTATTGTAAATTATTTTTTGTGTAATTATTTTCATAAGCACAGCTAAACTGATAACTATTAACAAATTATCATAAAGAAACTTGCCATGATTTCAACCAGGAGATTGGATGGCAATCAAGTAAGAGATTAAGTTGCATTTGGAAAATTTAAGTCTTATGAAATGTCAAATTGCTTGAGATATGATAAAATAAACCAGAAATCATTGTTTAAAACATAATTGAAATTTCATTAATAACCTCTATCACAATTGGTCTTTGACTAGTCAGGAATTCTTCCTTTGGTTATTAAAAAGGACATTTGTTTAAATTAGGCATGTTTTAATTTTTCTAGTTTGAAAATTATAAGAGCTAGTATAATTATCAATGTGGCTAGCTAGTTCTATGTTAAGCAACAATTATATTAATGATAAGGTAATTATGGAATTTTATTTATTTATCTGTTGAAGAACTGTCATATATAAGGTGGTAGCAAATAAGATGGTAGCAAGATTAATTATAACCATGAACTGATCTTTAGGCTGGTTTAATTTTATTTGATTTCATTTTCTGTTACCTTATTTAACCAATGATTAATCAAGAGAGTCATTGTAGAGCCATTAGAAATAAAATACTATATGAAAGAGAAATATCCTGCATAGTTTAATTAACAAGACTATAGTTACTTAATGGATGATATATAGTAATCTTTATCATCTGCAATATTTGGTTCAGTCTTGGCAGTTATTAACATATATATATATATAGATGTTTTCACTATGTATATACAGTATGTACACACACCTATGATACAATTTTATTTAAAAATATATAAAAATAATAAACAAAAAATATGTAAGCTGTTTTACAATAAATTTAATTAATACTCTATTTAAATATATATGTATATAATATAATATATGTATATAATATTAATATTTAAAAAAGGTGATAAAGAAGATATTAGAAATTACAGACCTATCAGCCTTTTATCAGTTTTATATAAAATTTTTACCAAGATAATTACAACTCGTCTACAGAGAACCTTGGATTTTCACCAACCAAGAGAACAAGCTGGATTTAAAAGTGGTTTTAGTACAGTAGATCATATTCAAGTATTGAGAGAAGTTATAGAAAGGACAAATGAATATGAGTTGTCATTATGTTTTGGATTTGTAGATTATGAAAAGGCATTTGATTCTATAAACATTTCTTCAGTGATTAAAGCATTGGATCATCAAGGTATAGATCCAGGATATTGTCATATTTTAAAGAATATTTATAAAAATGCAACAGCAACAATTAGATTACATAATGATACTGGTAAAGTCAACATTGAGAAAGGTGTAAGACAAGGTGACTCCATATCTCCAAAACTTTTTACAGCAGTGCTGCAAGAAGTATTTTGTGGCTTAAAATGGGAAACTAAAGGAGTGAAAGTAAATGGAGATTATTTAAGTCATTTAGATTTCGCAGATGATGTAGTTGTTTTTGCAAATAATGTTTCCGAGCTGCAGGAAATGTTGCAGGAGTTTATCAGATGAAAGTAGGAAAGTAGGACTAAAGATAAATGTTAAAAAGACTAAAGTAATGTTTAATCGATTTACTCAAAATATGAAAATAAAGATTGATTATGATGAATTAGAAGAAGTTAAGAGTTACAAATACCTTGGTCAGATTATTAATACAGATGGAAACATAATAGAGGAAATTAATCATAGAATTAAACTTGGTTGGAGTGCTTTTGGTAGAAATAACTTGATATTAAAAGGAAATATGCCTATGTGTTTGAAAAGAAAGGTTTTTAACAAATGTGTTTTACCAGTTCTTACTTATGGATCTGAGACTTGGACACTTAATAGAAGATCAATACAGAGACTTCAGACCACTCAAAGAAGTATGGAGAGATGTATGTTGGGAGTAACAAGAAGAGATCGAAAACGCAATGTATGGGTAAGAGAACAAACAGGTGTTACTGACCTCATTGAAAAAATTAAAAGATTGAAGTGGAGTTGGGCTGGACATATTGCTAGAAGAGATGATAATAGATGGACAATTGAAATTTTAAACTGGATTCCAAGAGATTGTAAAAGACCTAGAAGGAGACCACATGTAAGATGGATGGATGAAATAAGAAAATGTGTAGGGGTGATGTGGAGAAGAGAAGCTAAAGATCGGAGAAGATGGATTAAACTTGGAGAGACCTTCATCCTGCAGTGGATTGATAATGGTTGATAATGATGATGATGATGACTTTTCCCTTTATTTTATTTTTTTAAGATTAAATGAAAGAATTTTAAAAAGATAATTTTTTTTTTAAACTTTTTATAATTTAGTTAATACTATATTTAAAATATATATATGATTTTTTCCCTGATTTTTTTTTTTTTTTATAAGATTAAATGAAAGATATTACTACATATGGAAATATAATAGATGAAATTAATCATAGTATTAAACTTAGTTGAGTGCTTTTGATAGCAATTATTTAATATTAAAAAGAAATATGCCTATGTGTTTGAAAAGGAAGTTTTTAATAAATCTGTTTTATCGTTTCTTACTTATGGATCTGAGACTTGGACACTTAACAGAAGAGCAATACTGGGACTTTAAACCATTCAATTAAGTATTGAGAGATGCATGGTAGGAGTAACAAGAAGAGATCGAAACAAAATACATGGGTGAGGAAATAAACAGGTGTTATTGATATCATTAAAAAAATTAAGACTGAAGTTGAGTTGGGCTGGACATATTGTTAGAAAAGATGATAATGGATGGACAGTTGAAATATTAAAGTGGATTCCAAGAAATCATAAGGGTCCTAGAAAAAGATCACATGAGATAGATGGATGAAATAAGGAAGTGCGCTGGTTTGATGTGGATAAGAGGCTGGAGATCTGAGAAGATGGATTAAACTTGGAGAGGTCTTCATCTTGCAGTGGATTGATAGTGGTTGAAAATGATGATATAGTTCAGGGGTCTCCAACCCTTTGCCCGTGGGCACCATGGTGCCCACAGACCATTTTACATGTGCCCGCCACTATCAAAACACGATAAAAAATTATTTATCTGATACAAATAAATTTAATTTTTAAGATTTTTTATAAATTATTGTATTATATTGTAATCAAATTGTAGGTCATACTGTACTTTTACAGCGTAAAAGGGTCTATCATTAACAATATCCAACTATAAATTTACATTGAAAATATAAATGGTGCCCGCCACCTGGCCGGTATTATAGAATATGCTCTTAAGTGCAAAAAGGTTGGGGGACATTGATATAGTTTATTTCTATTTCATTAGTGTGGTTCATCTTTATCTGGATTTTTAGGCAGTGTCCACATGTGAGATTTCTTTCCCTTTCCTATATATCAGCTGATAATCTTATGTTGATGGGATGTTTCTCCATTCTCAATACGCAAGAGCTCAAATGGTTTGGAACTAGCTTATCACTTGCTAATATTCCTAATAATCATTTGCAGTAGATAATTATTGTACAAGGCTGACAAAAAAAAAAAAAATAACCATCTATAGTCACTGATTGTTTTAGTTTCCATTCATAGTAATATCTAAACATAATTGCCAAAGCTTTTTTCTCGATCTGGCAAGAATTTCTCTCAGCTTATGAAAGATTCTGTCCGATACATCCATCAATCTCCACAATGTTGTTCTTCCACTTCTTTATTTATAGTTGTAATTATAAATTTATTTAAACGCACATTCATTACGTAAATAATATTCATTAAGGTTGTAGCCTCAATCACATGCGTATAAAATGCGATAGTAGGGACCTCTACAGGTCCTAAAACCACAAGCTTACTCATGAATCCTTCTCCACTTGTATTTCCAATGTTTGTCCCTTTGTAGTACACACATATTCACTTTTTAAATCAATACTCTCTTCACTTTTTCTTCTAACTTCATAAAATTCATTAATGTTCCTTTTAGTATTAGACAATTCTTCTTCCACTTCTTACAGTCTTCCTTTATTTTAAACTGATCTGCAGTATATGGCAACCTCAGTCTGCGATCAAAAGTTTCTTAACACCCTGTGCTTTCGGTTGCCAACTGCTGCCTTTGCTGGTGACGTTACAGCATCCTCGGAATAAGGGCCATGATTTATTTTTGTTTTTTATGATTGTAAATATCTATTAGAAGAAAAAAGAATTATTCACACACATGGATTCTGCTTCAAGTAAACTCAAGTGATATTTCAGTTAAGAACTATCAGGCAATTGAAAAGTATGACCATGGTATTTTTGATAAAATGCCAATAAATTCACCATGCTGGCTAATGTAGGTTAATGAGTAGTCCATCCATGTTTGTATATGAATAATCACATAGTAATAAAAACTGGAATGACAAAAATATTTGGAGTGGACATATGGAATTTGTCTTACTCGGTTTCTTTAAGACCTCCAAGCAGAAACAAAGGATCTTCTTTTAGATAACAGCAAATTCCTGTATACATATATTAAAGTCTGAAATCCTGAACAGCAACACAATTGCAAAATGTACAAGAGCTGATAAAGCTTATCAGCTACATATAATTTCATAAGGAAAGGTTAGCCAATTAAGAAACGGCAGTGCTTTGTTCCAGCTTTTTGGAAGAATCATAAAAAATTATCAGTTAAAATTGTGTGTTAATGGAAGATAGAGTTGTAATATTATCCCAGGATAAACAAAAGAAGTTAAAATCATTGCGTGAAGGACATCCAGGATTGGAATTGTGTATGCTAATGTTAGCATGTAGTTATGTCTGGTGGCTAAATATAACCATGGATAAAAATATATATATATACTGCATATCAATCTGAAATAAATATGCAAACTAAGCAAAGAATTCACATGGATCATACAGGCCCCATTATGGTAAGGTACTTCTTATAATCATAGATACTTACTCTTAATGGGCAGAGTATTACTTTATAAAGAATACAAATGTTGAAAAATCAGTACAAAATCTAAATGAAAATTTATGTCACATTGCTGGAAGCGATTGTTTCAGATAATGGTACAGCATTTACTGAACATTAAATTGAAGACTACTTTATGAAGAAAGGCGTCGAACACATCTGTGCATTGCCATCCCATCCAGAGTTGAATGGGTTGGCTGAAAATGCTGTTAAACAAATAAGAAAATAATGTGAATATGCAGGAAGTTTTATACGCTACAATGTTATCAATATTTCATCCCATCGATGCTTAGAGGAAAAATCTCTGACAGAATTGTTGATGTGCAGAAAATTATAAATTAAATTAGCAATGTTAATTCCAAACCTGGATGAACAGTTTGAATATGGTGATGAAGAAGACAATTACATAATAGATGAAAAAGTTTGGGTACAAGATTTGCTTAAAAAGAAATGTATAGACGGAATAATTATTGAGAAGTTATATCCAAACAAATATTAACAGTGCAAGTAAATAATAGGAGAGTATCAGAGACATTTGGCTCATGTTCACTGATGGCAAAGAGAAGAAATAGTGTCCAAAAACAAAAATACCCACTACGGATGAAGTAAATACATCTTGTGAAACAAACAAGAATTATTACTGGATAAAATAATACTTCAAATGAAAAACAAACTGAATCAGAATGTATGGAATGTGATGAAATATTAGAAATTCAGCACAAAGATGTTCCAACAAGACAAACAGAAACACAACCTCAGAAATGGAATAGATTACCTAAACCCCAAAATCAAAGACACAAGAAATTGCAATAGTATATATAACATACATATTGACCTGTTTCTGGATTAAGGGGAGGGATGAAATATATGTACGGAACCAATTAAAGAATAAACATTTTGGGGATTAAACTCAAAGTAAGATAAAAATTGACTTTGAATAAATTATTTTAGTTTAAAATGCTTTGAGATATTATTTTATATAGCGCTATGTTTATTTATGTAATAGTAATACTAGCGATTAAGCCAATGCACATGTGCTTTAACGAGATTATATAAATGAATACTATTCATTTATATAATCTCGTTAAAGCGCATGTGCATTGGCTTAATCTTACTATTATTTAAAATGCTTTATAAAAATAAATTATAAGAATGAGAGAGAGTTTTATTGAAAGGAAAATATTTCTGATAACAAAAGAAATTTAATTAGTACAAATTATATATACTAATTAAATTTAAAAAGTCAGAATTAAACTAATTATATTGATAATACAACTTATGATGTCTGTGAACCACTACATTGGTTGAAATACTTCAGAAAGAATAACAGAATGAAGAGATATATAAACTGTAATAGAACAGAAAATGCTCACTTTCTTCATCTTATGGCAGTTTGGAAGCTAAATACTTGAAGCAGTAGAAAAAAAATCAATGAGGGACATCTTTTGCCTATGATCTCAGTTCCTGAATGTTAGGATGCTCTGATCTTATTATGATTTTTATGTCTAATGGGCCACACCCATTGAGGCAAAAACTTGTAAGTAATAAAAAGTTATGCACTTTCATATAAATACATTAGATCATAGATTATAAATAATGTGGGAAATAATACTAGTGCAAAAAAAGTTAATCACTGAACTTTATGATAAAAATAGAATATCAATATATATATTGTAAATATTGTATATATTAAATTAACAGAATTATAAGATATTTGAGTCATTGGTGTAATGTGCTCTCCATTTATATTATGAATTTTATTTATTATTCTTGGTCTTAGAAAATTTGAGGTTTCTTAATAGTGAATTAGGAGCTAAGATATAGTCCTATGTAATGTATTTTGATTGTTTCCTTTTTATATTTATTTAGATTCTGTGTTCTAGACTTTTTGCTAAATTTAATACATTGCTGACTGATTTATATTCTTCAATAATTATTAAGAGGATTTGAATATAGATTTAATTGATAATCTATATAAACTTGCTATACATTAATTGAATTTATAGTTATGGCTATAACCAAGCTTTGTTTTTATTCTACATATATAATTTGTCATTCTTTATTTCATAATATTTTTATCAGATTAAACAAATATTTAAATTAGGAATTGTTTATTAATGTTTTCATTTCATTTTTTAAATGTCTATATTAAAGTTATTTAACTGCTAGCAACATAAATATTTATTATCATATTAATAAGTTATTCTATAATAAACTGTAACGATCCAGAGAATAGCACTTAATGTAATCTGCACTACAGGGCGCCATCTAGGCCTTTGAACCTAGAAAAATTTATAGAGTAGGCAGATACGTAAGTAAAAAAAAAAAAAAAAAATTTTTTTTTTTTAAAATTTTTGATTCCGGTCGTTAGCCCAAGTCACTAGCTCAGTGGAATAACAGAGATTTAATAATATACTCTAAGAGTATATATAAAAAAGAATAAAATAAGCCACTGCCTGTAATTAACATACAAACATTTATTTATGCACATATATATAAGATTTAAAATTATTTTAGTATTAGTTTTACATTTTAACATTTAACATTATTTTTAACTTTACCTTAGATTTTAATTTACATTTTAATTTCTATTATATTATAAGTTTACATTTTAATTAAGTTCGCACAGATGGGATTATAAAAGCTTGTTTATAATGTTGAATATAGATCGGTTACATAGATTTCACGGTCAAAAACATTTCAAAATAAACATAAACGATCAAAATACCAAAATTATTGATTACTGACAATTGCGAAGGGAAATTTATACGTAACCCAATAGTATTCACCATAAGATACTTGCATTGTCACCAATAACTTAAAAGACATCCGAATAAATACATTTTAGATACTCACCGTAAGGTATCATTATTTATCGAATGTCTATATATTTTGATCAAATGTGAAAACGCAAAACATAGTTAACCAATAAACAATCCATGCAAGCGTCTATAAACAACTTAAATTTAATGCAATTTTATTTAGTGTCGATTATGAATAGACTACATAGATTTGCATTTGAAAATAAACATTCTATCCCTATTTAACCTTAGGCTAAAATTCGTAGTCAAATTGGCATCACTTCATCTGATATATCGATGTATTCAATGTAATAAAATACGGCAGCACAAAAAGTTAAGAGAAGAAATTGCCTCTCATCAGATAGGAATATTACATCTATCTGCAAAGAAGAGCAATAAAACAAAACTCCATAGAAAGGAACTGCGGTATCCGACTTATAATTCCTTCCATAGGCAAACAGAAGTGTGCGGCGTATATAGCGATTCTGCCCGTAGCAAATCAATATTACATCTACTAATCACACCAATATATCGAATCCATTGACCCAATTTAACCACGAAACAAATAACCTAAGATTACCCTCCCCTAATATAACTTTACAAATCTATACAGCCATTCACGCCCGACTTAAGTTTAACATTGATATATTTTAATTTATCGGAAAACAGAAATCATAAATAAACTTAAAGAACAAACTTAAATAAATGGAAATGATTTTAAACAAATAAATAAAAAATACATCAAATAACATTTTAACAACTTTAGTCAGATAGGAAACTAATGCAATTATTTTAAATACGAAAAGTTTTTAATTTAATGTTCTTAGTGTTTTCAAATTAATATTGTTCGTTATATTTTATAAAGTTCTTACGGTTTTAGAAATGTTCATCTTTTACAGTTGCTTGCCGTTTGAAATCCACCGTTAAATTTTCCGATGATCCTGTGGTCCTCTGAGTATAAGAAAAGCGATGTTTCATTTTTCCATTTTATAACAACTGAAGGGATTGAACGTGCGTCTTTTTCAATCCCTTCTCCTTCACTTCCGCACTAACACATATCTGTTACATCATAAATAATCAATAATAATTAACCAATAATTTCCAAACTTGTCCTTTTATATTACTTTGAAAGATTGACTTAACATTACGTCATCGATGTGATGATCCTTTTCGTTGAGGTCCGATTTCCCAATGGATTTATTTCATTTGCTAAAAGTTTTTATTGTTTTCCTATCTGACCGATGTTTTTACATTTAAATGCCCAAGGCTGGTTTACATTTGACTAATTAAATTTATCATTTCCATTTCTGAATAATTAACCTGTTTTCCAAATCAAAGATATATTTAAAGATAAATTTAAAGATATAATTTTATCTCCAAATCTTTTTAAAATTTAGTTTTAAAATACTTTTTCTTTAATAAAGTTTTATTTTAATAATTTTTCATTATCTGTGCGATTTAATATATACGAGTTTAAGATGATATTTAATTTCAAT
Source organism: Epiperipatus broadwayi (assembly GCA_028023455.1). Taxonomy (NCBI): domain Eukaryota; kingdom Metazoa; phylum Onychophora; class Udeonychophora; order Euonychophora; family Peripatidae; genus Epiperipatus; species Epiperipatus broadwayi. Next base: position 1,709,582 of record JAQFVV010012587.1, read on the forward strand.
TTTTAATTCTTAAAGAATTATTTTTAAATGCGAACTTTTTAATTTACTTTCATGTTTAATAAATAAAAAAAAACCAATGTAACGAACGTATTCCCTTTTGCAATTGACGTTTTCGGATTGACTTTGTATTTTGATCGGTTGTGTTTAATTTGGAATGTTTTTGACCATGGAATCTGTGCAGTCGATCTATACTCGGCATTATAAAACAAATTGTATAAAAATAATCTGTGCGAACATATGTAAATGTTAAATTTAAGTCGGGTGTGAATGGCTATATAGTTTTGTAAAGTTATATTAAGGGAGGGTAATCTTAGGTTATTCATTTCGTAGTTGAATTGGTTCAATGGATTGGATATATTTGTGTAATTGTAGATGTAGTATGAGATCCACTACGGGCAGGATTATATATATACGCCACACACCCTTCTGTTTGCCTATGGATGGGTTTGTAAGATGGCAAAGGACCGCAGTCCATTCCTATGGAGTTTTATGTTTATTGTTCTACTTGCCAACAGATGTAACATTCCTGTTGGTGGAGAGACAATGTCTTCTCTAATTCTACTTACTGATCAGATGTACATTCCTGACAGTATAGTATTTAGTGTTGTCGTATTTTCATGCTACATTGAATACATAAATGTATCAGATGGATTGGCGTCGGTTTGATTGCGAAATTTGTTGCCTAAGGTTAAGTCAGGGAAGAATATTTTCTTTTCAAATGCAGATCTATGTAGTCTATTCATACTCGACTATCTAAATAAAATATTAAACTCATTGAAACTTAGTTAAATGTAAAATTAAAAGTTAATAGAAAAATCTAAAATGGTGAATTTATTCCTCAAAATTTAAATGTTATTTTATATGTGTGTAAATAAATATTTTTATGTGGCTTTTATTCCTTTATATTTAAGATATAAAATTTATATTTTATTATCTCTGCTACTCCACTGAGCTAGTGACTTGGGCTAACGATCTGAATATTTAAATAAAGTGGAATCTTAACAGCGCGTATCTGCTTACTCTATAAATTTTTCTAGGTTTAAATGCCTAGATGGCGCCCTGGTAGTTGCAGATACGTAGATTCGATCTTCACTTCATTTCGATCGTTATAATTGGCGTCCCAAGTGTGGCCGTGCCTCAGAGATTGACCCTGAGAAGGGGAATTGATGATGATGAAATTTTCTATCTTTAATAAATCACGAGTGCCCTGAGAATTTTAAAAGTGAATCATGCAAATAACATTTGTTGTTTTTTCTGAAATAAGTACATTTTTGTACTAACGTAAAGTTATAGCCAGATGTTTAATAAACCACTAGTACTTTTTAAAATAAATCATGCCCGTAATATTTTTTCTGAAATTAGTATAAATATATTTGTTGTATTGACGTGGAGTTGCAGTTTGAAGTTTTGTTTAAAGTGCTGCCAGTAAGAAAAATTGCGCATATGTAGAGATAAATTCGAGGAATAAAAACTAATAAATAAAACGTAATAATAAATCTAAATCATATTTTTTTTTTTTTTTAAAAAAAAAAAAAAGTCTTGTTAAATTAAAATCTAATCGTTCAACTTGCCTGAGTAATAGTTAAAGGTAGGAGAAATGAAACTTGGAAGGGAGGGGGCAGAAATTTAGCTGGTAACGGGGAATCAACAGTCAATTTTTTTTTTAATTATTATATTTGTGTTTAATTACTGTTTTGTCTTGTAAAAAAAAGTTTTGTCTTTTTGAAATTTTCATATATAATCAATTTGTGTAACGTAATTACTAACACTAAGTAAAGTCTTTTTTTTTTTTTAATGTTTTTGTTTTTTGAGGAAGTTTACTGATATGTAACGATATATAAATATGTCGTTACATTAATTTAAAATAAAAACTTAAAAGTTTGCAAATAAAAGTAAAAAACTAAACGCTAAAATTAAAATGTTTGTTGAACGTATATACATTTGCACAGATGCCAAACTTTAAAAATATTTTTTTTTAAAAAAAAACAAATAAATAAGTATTTGAACGTACTTTTTTATAAAAAAAAGTACAAGATTTAAAAATAAAAACAGGTATTAATTAATTCTTGTAATCTGTAAATGGAAATGATTGTTTATAAATTGTTTGAAAAGCAAGCTAGCCTTGGGCTCTTGTATAATTAAAATGATCTGATGAAAGATAGATAAGAAAATAAAGAGAAATTAGCTTGACCAATGGAAGCACTAAGCCTTGGCTCGGACCCTAACGAAAGTGATGGATTAGTGACATTTTGTTGATTGAATCCGTGTGGATAATATAAAAAGGGAAATACAGTTTTTTCTGACAGTTCCAGCGTTGTGTGTTTGAAAGATGCGGTAGGACGCACATACCACACTATTTAAAAAAGAAAAATGAAAAGACTGTGATACCTTGAACCAGCTATTGCCATCTCCAGAACATTATCTTCCAATGGAGGCGTCGCGGGAATTAAAAGCAGAAACCTGGACTCTTCTACCGTGAGCTATGAACTTTACAAATTAACAACAACAAAAAAAAGTAATTAAGAACTTTTGTCATTGTTTTTTTTTAAAGATTCAGCTAATTTAAATTTTAAAATGAACTCTTATTTGATTTTCAAATTAATAATTGATTGTTTAAATTTATATAGTTAAGTTTTGCTAAAATCATTTCCATTTTATTATTTTTATTTGTAGTAATATTTATTGTAGAAATTATTAAATGCATTACATTTAAGTTGGGTATAGACGTTGCATAGATTCGTTAGCGGTTGATTATGTTGTGGTTTTCACAGTCGATTGGAATATATAGGTCAACGATGTTAATGCGGGCATCTTACGATGAATGCCATGGGGCCTTGTGTATTCCCTTTTGCAATTGACGTTATCGGATTGACTTTGTATTTTGATCGGTTGTGTTTAATTTGGAATGTTTTTGACCGTGGAATCTGTGCAGTCGATCTATACTCGACATTATAAAACAAATTGTATAAAAATAATCTGTGCGAATGTATGTAAATGTTAAATTTAAGTCGGGTGTGAATGGCTATATAGTTTTGTAAAGTTATATTAAGGGAGGGTAATCTTAGGTTATTCATTTCGTAGTTGAATTGGTTCAATGGATTGGATATATTTGTGTAATTGTAGATGTAGTATGAGATCCGCTACGGGCAGGATTATATATATACGCCACACACCCTTCTGTTTGCCTATGGATGGGTTTGTAAGACGGCAAAGGACCGCAGTCAATTCCTATGGAGTTTTATGTTTATTGTTCTACTTGCCAACAGATGTAACATTCCTGTTGGTGGAGAGACAATGTCTTCTCTAATTCTACTTACTGATCAGATGTACATTCCTGACAGTATAGTATTTTGTGTTGTCGTATTTTCATGCTACATTGAATACATAAATGTATCAGATGGATTGGCGTCGGTTTGATTGCGAAAATTGTTGCCTAAGGTTAAATCAGGGAAGAATATTTTCTTTTCAAATGCAGATCTATGTAGTCTATTCATACTCGACTATCTAAATAAAATATTAAACTCATTGAAACTTAGTTAAATGTAAAATTAAAAGTTAATAGAAAAATCTAAAATGGTGAATTTATTCCTCAAAATTTAAATGTTATTTTATATGTGCGTAAATAAATATTTTTATGTGTTAATTTCTGGCAGTGGCTTTTATTCCTTTATATTTAAGATATAAAATTTATATTTTATTATCTCTGCTACTCCACTGAGCTAGTGACTTGGGCTAACGATCTGAATATTTAAATAAAGTGGAATCTTAACAGCGCGTATCTGCCTACTCTATAAATTTTTCTAGATTTAAATGCCTAGATGGCGCCCTGGTAGTTGCAGATACGTAGATTCGATCTTCACTTCATTTCGATCGTTATAAAACATAAAACATTATTTTTGATCAGAACTGGAAAATATTTTTGCTTTGAATGATGTCTATTCTCCTTTATTTAAATTTCAGAATATTTGTATTTAATTATAAAGTCAAATTGTAAATTAAAAAATAATAGATGTTCTTACATGAACAATTCATAATTTATTAGAAAAATTAAAGAAATCATTTAAAAAATTTGGGTGGAGATTGAGTGAATTAAAAAAACTAAATAATGAGATTAAATCTTACACCAGGAATTGAACATTTTTTTGAAATGGAAAATAGTCAGTTTTTTTAAAAAAAAACATTTGTTTTAATCAAATTAGATTTGTAAGACATTTGTTTTAATCAAATTAGATTTGTAAGACTGATAATTTATTGAAAGTTTATAATAATGAAAAATGTATTGCTGATTTGTTTAATTTATTTTCATGTGTACCTATAGATAAAATTCCGGTGCAAGATTTGTCATTTGATTTCTCTTGCCTTAATTCATTTTTTAATCACTGATTTGTTAATGTTCATTTAGCTGGATTAGATAGATTAATGCCAAAAATTGTTAAAAAAATGAATTAGTTTTTGTACCTGTATGTTTGAAAGTTTATATTATTACTCCTATTGTTAAAAAGGATTTACTTTTTGTTAATTACAAATCATTTTCTTTATTTCTAAATTTTTGAAAATGGTGTTTAAAGAAAATATATATTTGGTTAAAAATAATATATTATCAGAGTATCAGTATAGTTTTAGATGCTTTTTATAACCTTGCACTATTTGATATCATTGCAAGGTAACAGTCCCAAAATTGTTATTTGGATATATCTAAATCATTTGATATTTATCTCATAAAATTTTACTTAAACATCTGTATTTATACAGTTTTCATAAACTTTTTGCTTCTTGGTCTAGGCAATGAACATTTGTGTTGTTTCTAATTGTTTAACTATATTTTATTATGGTGAGCCACTAGGTCCTATTTTGTTTTAATTTATGTTGCAGTTTTTTTATAGTTACCTTGAAAAAATAAAGTAATGACCTTTAATTAGTTCATGACTAGATTGCAAATATTTACAAATGAATTTGAATAAACTAAATTAAGCAATATATTTTTCATATAAATTTATTTCATATTCTATTGACTTCATTATTTGTAATAAATATTTTTTTGCAGTGTAATAACACTTGTGCTAGTAATTTATTTTTAATAATTATTGATATCTAGGAATAATAATTTATTGATTCTAGATCATCCTGGATTAATCATATGCACCATTGTATATTTTATTTTTATAATTATAGTATGGAAAAAACTTACATGATAGGAAACTTGAAATGTTTTATATTGATAACATTATTACTTTTTACTTCTCATTATATTTTTAATAAAACTTTGCTAAAAAGATATGTTTTTTCACTATGTACACTATATGAAAAATAAATTGGATAATGGGGCTGCTCAGTGATCTGAAAATAAAGGCTATTAATGGAAGTGTTAAAACAAGCTCTAAAATTTTTTCTTTTAACTGATTTGGGATGAAAATTATTGATAAAATGGAAAATATATATTATGTTAATGTAGAAAATTTCAAGTTGCTTTTCTGAAAAAGATTATCATCTCTTTGTTTTGTTTGATTACAGCATTTAACATTTGTATTATAAAGTGAAAAATTAAAATTTAAAAAATTAGAATTTTTTTATTTTTCAAAATGTGAATAAGTGATATTGTGTATATAGGAGATTGTAATAGTATTTCATTTTGTGATTTTTAGTTCTGTCATTATTGATAAGTCATTTTCTTTGGAAATGGGAAGAAGTATCTTTTTTAATCTGATATGAAGAATGAAAAACGAAGAAACAATTTTGAATAAGAAATGTCACTAAGGAATTGATATATAAAAAATCCATTGTTGAATCTTAGAGGAGATTTTCTCATTCTTAATTATAAAATCTGTCAAGGTTATTATTTAATAATATAATTATTAATATTAATGTGGAGGGCGTAACCTGAATAAAAAAAGTAGTTTTATCTTTATAGACAAGAAAAATGAGATTCAGTACTCAAATTCAACTCTTTATGTACATTAGAATATTATTAATTAATTTATATACATATTCTAAAAACACAGATACCCATAAGGAAATAATCCCAGTTATAATTCTTCACTGATTGTTTATTTATCAGCTATTCATTTTCAAAAATATGAAACAATAAAATTTAGAAGAAATTGAAAGCTAAAGAGGCTGGCATTATATGAAGTTGCAAGCAGATGTAGGAAATGTATTGAAACAGTTTGGTTTCTGAAGAGTAGAAGTTAATAGGATTAGTAAAGACTGCAAACATAGAACTACAATATTTTTTCTTTTTTCAGGAAAATTTGAATTGGAAGAATTTATTAGCCAATTGTAATATTAGGTTTTGGAGCCATAATCTAATGACATCTAAGGTTATCACACATATAGAGTTGTAGATGAGAAGCATATACATGTATTTAGGATTATTATAAGGAATATATTAATAATGTTGAACAAATTCTAAATTTTAAGCCCAATAAGAGCATTATTATGTCATTTTATAATTCAAACAATAGATATCTATTTGTGATTTAATGCTTTGCTGTCTCGCTAATCATAAGGGCATTATAAGATGAATTATTTATCTTTAGTGGCAGATGGAAGTTTTTTGTCTCTAAATTTTTATATATCATTTAGACATTTTAAGGTGGTGGAAGACAAACTTGATTTCTCCATTTACTTAAGAAAATGTTTAAATAAAATGTTACACTTTTGGAATCTTTCTCTACTAGCTTAAGTTCTCTATATTAATAGGCACTGTTTTTATTTTTTCAGTACCTACAATTAAAAATTAAAGTGCATTATATTTATTACCTTTTGATTTATGGATAAGAGACAATGAAGTTAATCTGCTCCTGGCTTATAGGATGTTAATTTCTGACAAACTGAAATTAAGGTGTACTTTTTTGAAATTTGCAGATGGAACCGATAAATTATTCCCCTTGGAAATATAAGAATATTTCATCTTTAAAATAGATTGTTTGAACTTGGGGGAGGGATCTATTAGATTTATTATATTTTTTTCATATGTGTATAAGATATTGAGACTTGAATATCTGAATAAACTTTAATTTGATGGTTTTTTCTGTTATCAAAAGGTACAGGGCTTGCAAATTCTTTTTTTTTTTTTTTTTGAGAAATAGAATTCATTTAAATTTTAAAATGAGTTATGTTTAAACTGGATACTAGATTCATGATCTGTTTTTAAGAATGTTATTGATCTTAAGGTCATCTCAGAATTGATTGCCAAAGTGCCATGTGAATTCTATCTGCTATTAAGATTTTTGGAGTGATAATATATTCTGATTATAAAAATGGGTGATATTGGACATTCTGCTGTTAGGTATATATACAGTATATGGAACCTATTGAAAATCATAGAGAATATTGTCACCTGATTCATGGATGTGTTAGTAGTGTTTCTCACCTGTGTGCAAAACTAGTTAGCGACTCTATACCCATCCCCCAATAAAAAATCACTTTCTAAAAATGTATCAGTGAGTAAAATAAAATATGTTTATTGAACAAAAAACAGAAATTAGAAAAAAAAAAGTATAAAAAACAATAAACACACAAGAAGGATGCAAAAACAAGGAAAAATAATATGGGAAAAAATATACAGTAATTTATTTTTATTTGTCAAAAAAATCATTTGTGAAATTAACAGATAAACTTACAGTTTTATAAAACAAAAATATTAAATATTTTTGGTACAAAATATGTATATTGTTAGAAAGAGTAAAATTAACTATATTTGGCAAAAACAATAATATTTCTTGATTATCTCTACCATTCTGAGTTAGAATTGATCATTGTAAAATTTGAGAGAAATTAATTCCCCTCTCAAGAATATCTTTTATTTTTGAAAATTGATTTTATCATTGGGCATCAGCATGCTATACATGATATGGGGTTGATAACCTTCTAAAATGACTAATTCTCCAGTCATTTACCAACTAGCAAATCAGTTTAAACTTCCATTTTAAAATTTGATATGTAACTTATTATAGTCTGCTTAAAAAAACTAAGCATAAATAAAAGGAAAAACCTTCAGTAAGATAGTTTTAAACCAACAAAAGATTAAAATTGATATTATCTCCTTTATATTCTCAACAATTAATTCTAGTGACAACTAATAAAAAAAAAGAATAATTTTAAAATAGATTCCATGATCAGATTATACTTTCTTGTGAATAATAAAAACATTTTAATAACCCAAATACATTTATCTGATTAGTATTAATTTGTAAAAAAATAATAAATCCCTCTTTATTTATTAAAGAAAGTAAATAACTTCTATCATATAATAATAATAAATAGCATTATAAAAATAAAATCAAGTAATACAAATATATATATATATTCATTTAAAAAAAAAGGTCTTCATTAAATAATATGTATTAATTGAATGAGGTTGCTTAACAGTATTTAACTATTGTACACTTCTATATACCTTTTACCATTCTTTCTGTATTTATCAGCCCTACTTTCTTAGTTCTGAGATAATCTTGTTTTCAGAGACTTGTTCATTCTTTCTTTTCTGGTCAAGACAATCTTTTGAGAATCATCTGGATTCATTTAAGCAGATGGATCTTTTTTTTTTTTGCTTGAACTTTTAATTTAGAAGTTAAAAATATTAAAATTATATCCAGCCCACTATTGTTCCATATTGTCCAATTTTATAATGTTGCTTAGTAACATTTTTCTGTTAAATTTTAATTGCAGAACAAAATAAAGAACAGTATGCTAACTCATTTTTAAGTTTTCCTATTTCTTAAAAATACATAAAATAAATATAATTGGGTTTAATAATAGACACTCTACAATGAAACAAAATTTTAATTGACCTTTTGATTTTGTTGTGATATTTACTTCATCAATTACATGCAACTTGCTACCTAAAAATTTATCTATTATTTTATTTCTTTTTTATTCTAATTTCAATTTATTGTAGGAATAGAATATCAATAATTAATTAGTAAATTAATTGAAATTTCCTGTTTAACTATTAATAAAGCTTCATTCTATCCCTTTTATATTCGAATAGATGTTGTGCAGCTGGATGGCACAATATATTTAGAGCGAATGTTTGAACAAGATTCAAGCGATCATGTAAACAGAAAGCTCATGTCAGTTCAAGTTTTTACTTATGTTAAATTGCTTATTAGAGCTAGGATCAGAATAAAATAAGATCTTAAAGAATACTAACAAATAAGCGATTATAAATAATTTAAGACAAATCTGTAAAATATATAGATGGTCGAGAGGTCAGCACGACTACCTTGCACTTGCAGGCAGTTGCCCGGGTTGCGGGTTCGCGTCCCGGCCGATGCTATGACACTTAAAAAAAAAAAAGGTATTTTTTTCTCATCTGGAAATTTTTGATATCTTTACTATCCTGGCACTTATGTTCATCACACATTGCATAAATGTGCAGTACAGCCTTGGTCGCTTTTTTTCTCAAATTTAATACAGGAATCAAACCTGTTCCTTCTGATATCTTTGGTGTCGCAAATAATATTCTTTTTAAAATTCAGAATAAAGTGCTTTGAGGGAATTTAAAAACATTTTGATACTGAACCCATTTGTAGAAGCATTATTATATCCTTAGTGGCTAAGTTAAGAACCTTTTTTAATGCAATATACATCATACCACTTTTATAAACTGTAACAAGAAAATGTTTAAATAGAAATGTTTTCTGAATCTCTTAAGGCTACCATGACAATGATCTTATCATATTCAATATAAAGAGGTCTAGTTAATAGGTATTTATTTGTCTCAAGATCAGTAATGGTTTATTGAAAACATTGTCTTGTATTGTTAATGGTATCCCTCTAAAACTAATTTAAGAAATATTTTTCTGACTAAATTTCACTGCATATCTTCATATGATTAGGCTTAAATACTATATTATATTGAGATTATTTTTTTAATATTAAGATCATTATTTTTATTTATTTTTTCCAGACACATTATTTTCTTGCACAATTTTATGAAAAATCATAATTACTTTTTAACCTTTTTAAATTTAACTTTAAGAGATATGTTGCCATAGTCAATGCTTTTGATTTCTACATTTCTTAATTGTATAATTACGAATGTTCATGTTGTAAGACTGAATAAGACTTTTGTTCGATATTATATAGAAGCTCACTGTCATTATTTTTGGAAAAAGATATTCAGTACTATTTTTTTGCTTAATTTTTTTTTTTTTATAAAGTTCATATTGAAAATATGTGGTCCTGAACTTATTTAGAATTGCTTTTTTTAATAGAGACTTTTTAAAAAAATAATTGCTTTGTATTTTTACTTTATTTGAAGATATAATTAAAAAAATTAATCCAAAATTAGTGACAATCATCACAAATTAATGAAAATAAACAGAATTGCCATGATTAGCATCTATCAAATCTTATATGTCTAAATATTATTTTTATTTAACAATTAATTTTGTTAATAAACTGGCATTAATTATTTATTCATAGTTGAATTATTGTTGTGAAATATGTGTGTACTTTTATACAAAACAGAATTATTGCTTTGGATTTTAAAAAAAATTAAATTTAAAAGTAAGAAAAAGAAATGTGGTTTCAAAATGTTAATTTTATTATTCACATTCAAAATATTGTTATATACCATCCTGGTTCAGATTCCTTTTAGAAATAAAGCTAGTCTGAGTTTATTTGCTTTTTACCCATTTACTAAAATAGATATATAAAAGAGAAAGAAATTATATGAGCAAAAGTATTACTTAATTTTTTTTTATATAAAAGACATAAGCCATTTCTTTTTTTCATTCTTCCTTCATATCAACAAAATATTTATTTTTATTTTTTTTAAAAAAATGTAATTAATTAAAACTAATTTGTAACAATAGATAAAGGGTACCTGGATTTGTTGCATGTAATCTTGAATAGCATTGTTAAAAAAAATTTAATAGATGCCTTTTTTTTTTTTTTCCGATTTTGTTTTTTAGAAATAGAGCTGTCTTGTTTTATGAAAAGCTATAATATCTTCATAGTCGAGGACTATTGGGTCATCTCAATTAGCAAAAACTCTAACATTTCAGAAAGTTCAACTGATTAGAATGGTATTTTTAGTTATTTAAGAAGCAACTAATTTGCAAATTATTAACTACAGCTAATATAAAATTGTGCAATAGCTAAAACTGTCATGTTACTGGGGTGAAAAATTTTATTGATACACTGGTTGATTAAACCTAGAATATATAGCCTTCTTCAGATGTCAATTTTAAAAGTATATTTTTTCTGAGTGCAACAACCATTGATGAAGTAGAATAAATAGTACCTGTAATCTTTCACATGATTTTTGGCAGCTTATCCATTATGAATGCATAATCCAGTCATGCTATTATTCCACCAGGAGAAAATAAAGCCTTCAGCTTTTCTGAGAGTGACTGTTTTATAAGTCAGTGTTTTCAAATGGGTTTAAGCCTATATATTTTTAGTCAATTAAAGGGTAACATCAGAATTCTGATGATGTGGTAAAATCAGTTTTTTTATTTAGAATAAAAGGCCTTTACAAAAAAAAAAAAAATAGCAAAATTAAAATTGATATTAATTTTCTAAATAATTTTAACATTTTTTTTTCTTCTTAAATATGCAATTTTTTTAAAAAAATGTAATTTAACTACCAGAGCAAATAGAATTTATAATTAATTTCTTACTCAATTATTAAAATTTAATATTTATTATAACTTATATGTGTTTATTGATTGATTTACATTTTTGCCAATCTTTATTTGTATTATTAAAGTCATAGTTGAATAATAATAATAATTATACAATTGTTTTATATTGGATATAAGAGCTCATAAGTTGAATTCAATCAATTAAACGAATTTTATCTGATATGAGTACATATTTACCAATATATATATATTCTTTGTGTTGGTTTCATCCCTAAGTATCATATAAATGGTGTAAATACTGTAAATATGTAAATAATTCTATTTTTTATTATAATGATATTTTAAGTGTAATTGATCTTTTCTCTTATTCCAAATCTAATTAAGTATAGCTATTAGACACACTATGATGCATTGCCATATTTTCTTTTTCTGAGCTAGTATTGGGTAAATGGAGGATTAACATTTAAGAAGTTAGGGAGGGGTTTGAACCTGACTTATACATAAAACAATGAGGATTGCCAGTTCCTCTACAAGCTTTGTGATAAATGCTTAGCCAGAGCCACCACTTAAAATATCTCTATCAGGAACCCCTCCCAAACCCCTGATCATGGTTTCGTGCTTTGGCACTCCTCAGAGGGGTGTCAGGGTAGATTCAGACACTAGATCTAAAAATACCAACCCCAAAACAGCATTTAACTAAAAGTTATCTATTGAGTGGAAAATCTGAAATTTTCAGACATGTCTTCAAACCCAGCTATCCAACTCAAATAGCTATATGGGGCTGATAGATCTTCAGCCATACCACATAGTAGTAGTCTTAGCAATATAAAAATTGCATAAGACTTATGGCAGAGACTATAAATAATCAAAATAAGAGGAACTGGCAATCCTCATTGTTTTATAACTTACAAGCTTAAGAGATAGGATCATGTGATCTATGACTCTTATTTTGACTATTTATAGTCTCTGCCATAAGTCTTATGCAATTTTTATATTGCTAAGACTACTACTATGTGGTATGGCTGAAGATCTATCAGCCCCATATAGCTATTTGAGTTGGACAGCTGGGTTTGAAGACATGTAGATGTCTGAAAATTTCAGATTTTCCACTCAATAGATAACTTTTAGTTAAATGCTGTTTTTGGGTTGGTGTTTTTAGATCTAGTGTCTGAACCTACCCTGACACCTCTCTGAGGAGTGCCAAAGCACGAAACCATGGTCAGGGGTTTGGGGAGGGGTTCCTGACAGAGATATTTTAAGTGCTGGCTCTGGCTAAACATTTATCACAAAGCTTGTAGAGGAACTGGCAATCCTCATTGTTTTATAACTTACAAGCTTAATAGATACAGTCATGTGATCTATGACTTATTTTGACTATGACATTCATGTTTTTTGTTTTAGAGATGGCATCTAATATGAGTATGGCAGATATATATGATGAATAATATTTATTGGGGCAAGAGATAGACCTCTGTATTTAGACATGTTTGATAGGAATGATAGTCAGAAATTTTGGCAGAATACCCAATCTGTTTACCATTAATTAGGATATTCACTCTAAAGATAGTCAACATGGTTATTGTTAACACATTAACTTCAGGGTTTAAATCCTCATACATTCTAAAGTAGCATTGTATAAATCTAAAAAAAAAAAACTGGGAATAAAAACTTAGGCGCATTTCATTTGTCATCCTTAAACATGAGATTTTAATAAATTTGCCTTGATAAAAGTTTGAACGCTAAGGTAAATGTTTCATTATACTGAAATAAATAAATGTCATATATTTCATGGTTGCCCATATAATCTTATATGAAACTATATAATTGAAATAATCTATGTTGGAATATCTGATTGAATGATGTTATACTATTTTAATTGCAACATAATAAAACTAGACAGACTAATTAAGAAAAAATAATGCAATTAAATGAGCCAGACCAATTAAAAAATATATCTTAAAAAGAGATATGGTAATTAAAGCATAAAGATAGTACATTATATATTTTTTATACAGTTGAACATTTGATGATAGATAACAATGTTTTGTTTTAATTAATAGATAAAATAATTAAGTAAAAATCAATCTTTAGTTTTATTCTAAGAAATTGGTTAAGAAGATAATTATGGAAGAAAGTGTCAATTAAAAGTAATTATGAGATTTAAGGTTTGAAAAAAAAAAAACAACAGGTGAAATCATATAGCATATACAAAGATTAATTAGTTAATTTAAAAAAATATTTTTTTTTAAGTTGGACACTATAAGCTAAAATTTATGACTGTTTAGTGGCTAAAAGCTTGGGAAAGTCACCAATTACCTGCAGTCTTCTTGGAGTCCATAATTGCAATATGAATATGCTATGCTAAAAGAAGCTAGAAATATGATAAGTCAGAAAATATTTATGTAAGAAAGTTTTAATAAAATGGGAGGCCAGAAAAAAAAAAGAAAATTCATTTCTATTCAGAAAATATAGAAGTGGGTATTCTAGCTTTGTTTCCAAAATGTGTAGCTCTATAAGGCAAATTGCTTTAGAAGAACTGCAAATAATCTATTTACTTTTGTGAGATAGATATGTTACTTGAATTATTTTTTTTAAAAAAAATCAACAGCTTTTTATAATTTGTATAATATTAGTTAGGAATCTTAAAACATTTCCTCTTGCTTCATATATATATATGCATGTGTGTGTGTAATGAATATTGTTATGTAATTCTATATGCATTTTATCTTTAAATTAAAATTGGTGATTGTAATTTATATATGCAAAATGGAGTAGATAATTTATTTGTAACTAAAAAAAAACTATGTTTTTTGATTTGAATGGTAGTCAATTTATTTCAATATTTAATCTTTATTTAAGAAATTTTAGAGGATAAATCATTTGCTGTTCTGATTAATTTTCTTTTTTTAAGATCTGTTTTAAAAAACAAAAGAAGAGGAAAATAAAATATTTTTATAGGTTGTTTCCTTTTTAAATATAACAGTGTTCTGACTTATCTAAAAAAGAGCTACTTTAAGTAAAAGATATATTTCTGGATATCATATAACTCAAATTTAGATAGATTAGCAAGAGAATGCAATCATTAAGCAATAGATGCATTAAACATTGAATAAATACAGTGTGGGTGTAAATTTATGCTAACTGACCAAGAATTAAATAGGGGGAAAAACAGAACTATAATATTTTAACTTCAAATTAAGAATATATATATATATTTTTATTATTACAAATATGATTACACAACACTGTTATATGCTTGATATGATTATTTATGAATTATGGTTATAATTGAATATATTTTCGATATTCAAAATAGTATATAGGAATAGAAATAATTAAAAAATAAGAATTCTATTTATCAGAGGTAATATCCAAAGTCTGATCATCTCTCTATGAATTAGTAGTTATACCAATGTTTTATATGAAGTAGGATCCAAAAACTGACCACTTTGAATATTTAATAATCATGTGTGTAATTTATTAAGATTTACACTGTTGTTTTGGTTTCAAGAACTTTTTTGTATGCTATTATTTGTTGTGTATTTGTTTTTCTACTTGTATTTGGGAAATATTATTAAACTTCCATAAATAATATTACTTATTAATAATATTTAAAAATGATATTTAAAAAGAGTTAGTTATTTAAAAGAAATGCAATTTAAATGAGAATATAATTTATAAGTGACTAATAATAGCTTCATTTTATGCTTTATAAATGTTAAGTAAGAGATATATCATGTTTTCTTGAGAATGAAAATAAAGAGTTGCTTACACTAAAAATTATTTGAATCTTAATTTGTGAAAAAATTATTGTTTATTATTATTCATTTAAATAATTAAAGATTTCAGATATTTTATATAAAAAATTGTTACATCAGAATACCAAGTTCATGATCATTTCATTTAGGAGTAACTCGTGATCCTTGATTTGACCAGATATTGATAATTCGAGGGTGTTGTATTGTCAGATAAATCAGTAAAGTATTAGGAAACCTGATATAAAGATTAAAATATTATGGAGAAAATTATGACATCATATTAGTGCAGAAAAAAGGTATATTCCTAGAACATTTCCTGAATTCTTTCATCAGGTGGCATCCAGATTTTAATGATGACCATGAACTCAATCCTGAAGTAGAGAGTAGTAACCATATCATTTATTTAGTGATATTATGCTTATCTCACATTATTAACATATTAAAGTGTAACGGGCACATACGCCATTACATTATTTATTTTAAAAATTAGACATTGAAAAGTTCGCATATAAAAACTTCTTTTTTTAAGAATTAAAAATTGAAAATTAAAAATCATCTAAACTCTAATATATAAAATCGCACAGATGAAAAATTATTAAAATAAAACTTTATTAAAAAGAGAAAAAGTATTTTAAAAGCAAAAACTTAAAAAGATTTAGAGATAAAAATATATTTTTAAGTTTGTATAATAATTTAATTAATTCTATTGTATAAAATGGAAATGATTGTTTTAATTAGTTAAATGTAAGCTAGCCCTTGGGCATTGAACAAATGTATAAGCAATGGTCAGATAGGAGAGAAAAAAAAAGAATAGAAACTAATAGCCAATAAAAGAAATTCCTCAGGAAACGGGCTAGAACGAAAAGACCATCACCATCGTCATGATGTAATGTCCACTGAATCTGCAAAATTAATATAAAAAGAAAAAGTTTGGAAATAAATTTTAGTGAAGGAGAATTAAGAGGAGATGTGTTAAGTCGGAGAGTTGGAGGTGAAGGTATTGAAAGACGCACTTTCAATTCCTTCAGTTGTTATAAAAAAAAAAAGAAACATCATTTTCCCCATATTGCGGACTATAGGACATCTGGGCCCGGCAATAAAATACCAGCTATCATAAAAGACCAACAGCTAACTTCAGGACGGCATGGGAATTCACATTCAAAATTACAAACAACTACAAAATATGGACCTTTTAAAACCGTAAGAACTTTAAATAATTCATGAACATTAAATATAAAACTTTTCCCAGTATTTAAATAATAACAATAGTATTGCCTATCAGACCAAACTAAATTATTCAATAATTATTTTTATGGGATGTATTATTAGTTTGTTAAATCATTTCCATTAATTTATTTTCCGTTCTTTAAGTTTTTGTTATGATTTTTTTTTTTATTAAAACAACTTGTAATAAATGCTAAATTTAAGTCGGGTGTGAATGTCTGCATAGATTTGTAAAATTACATATGTTAGTTTAAGGGAGGGTAATCTTAGGTTATTTGTTTTGTAATTAAATTGGGTCAATGGATTGGATGTATTGGTGTAATTAGTAGATGTAGTATGAGATTCGCTATTTGCAGGATCATATCATACGCCACACATCCCCTTTTGCCTTTGGAATGGGATCGTAAGTCGGCAAAAAGGACTGCAATCCCTTCCTATGGAGTTTTTTTTTTTATTGTTCTTCTTGCCTGACAGATGTAGCATTCCTGTCTGGATGAGAGTCAATGTCTTCTAACCATGCTGTTCAGATCTACATTCCTGACAGTATGGTATTTTATGCTGTCATATTCATACTGCATTGAATGCATCGATATATCAGATGGATTGACGTTGGTTTGGCTGCGAACCTTTGGCCTAAGGTTAAATCAGGGATAGAATATTTTCTTTACCAAATGCTATCTATGTAGTCTATTCATACTTGACACTTAATAAAATATTAAATTCATCTGTGCGAACTTAGAAAATTCTAAAAACAAAGTTAAAATGTGAGTTAAATTTTAAAGTAAAGTTCTGATGTTTTATAAAAGGAAAATTTTAAAGTAAAAGTGATTCTAAAATGATTCAAAATTTATATGTGCGTAAACATATGTTTGTGTGTTAATTACTGGCAGTGGCTTCTTTTATTTATTTTTTAAATGAAATATTTTATAAATCTCTGCGTCTCTCTGAGCTAGTGACAATGGGCTAACGGTCAGAATAAAAATTATGTAAAATAAGATAACAGCGCGTACCTGCCTACTCTATAAATTTTCTTGGTTCAAGTAGCCTAGTGGTGCTCTGTAGTGTAGATACGGTAAGACTCAATTGATCTGGAAACCCTGATCGTTATAAAAGATATAGTCACATTATACATCATTGCATAATCAACCATTATAATATGATAGAAACATAATGGATGAAATTAATAAGAGAATTAAACTTGGTTGGAGTGCTTTTGATGCAAATAATATTAAAAAGGAAATATGCCTATGTATTTGAAAAGGAAGGTTCTTAATAAATGTGTTTTTACCAGTTCTTACTTATGGATCTGAGACTTGGATACTTAATAGAAGAGTTATACAAAAATTTCAGGCTACTCAAAGAAGTAGAAATGCATGTTAGGAGTAACAAGAAGAGATCGAAATGCAATACAGGAATAAAAGAACAAACTGAAATCATTGAAAGATTGAAGTGGAGTTGAACTGGACATATTGCTAGAAGAGATGATAATAGATAGACAATCGAAATATTAAACTGGATTCAAAGAGATTCTAAGACTCAGAAAGAGGCTACTAGTGAGATGGATGGATGAAATAAGAAAGTATGAAGGGGTGATGTGGAGAAGAAAGATTAGAGATCGGAGATGGATTGAGCTTGGGGAGACCGTCATTCTGCAGTGGATTGATAATAGTTGATGATGATATTTACTAGAAGGATTTGAACATAGATTTTAAAGCTCCCTATAGTTAACCACTCTATCTTAAACAACCAGCACACATGACCACACACGTGAAAAAGATCAATGATCTCTAATATCCATATTTTGTGCCAAACCAGCACTTATCAGTTGATCCAGATCATCATCTCCCACAATCAGTGCTAACTTTATATTAAGATAGAAAATCTTCAAACTTTAATGGACAGACTTCAATCTTCTCCACCATCCAACTCTTCAGCCATCCATATCATTGAAAATCTGATGATGGAATGCTCATAACCCTTGTGATGCCAATTTTATTTTCATACCCTTGTTGACTTTTTAAGTCACCCTGTCCCCTCATGTATAGGACCTTAATATATCCACTTAAAAATATATAGGTTAGGGTGAGTAGAGTACAGGCCAAATATATTGTCTGTACTGAACTCGGTGTAATTAGAAGGAATTTGAAATCAAGACTTTCAAACTCCCTTCTAATTACATTGAGTTCAGAATAAACAATGTACTTTTATACTAGTCCATTTGTGTGTGTAGCGCAATTGTCCTCAAAGCTGTAAATTGTTAATAAATAAATAAACATGAATGAATATGCTTAGCATTTTCGAAGGGTCCAGCCTTCATAATCATAGCTTAACTGTTAATGAGGTTAATGATATGCAAATTTGTGTTGATTCTGATAGACATTCCATTCTTAAAAAAATATTGCAACAAAGTATTCACAAAGTCGAATATCATAGTCTATACCCATCATCCATCAGTTCCCCTCAGGATTTTCAGAAGTGCCAAAACACACAAGGATAACATACCGGTCCGATTAATGCTGGACTTCAGCGGAGCACATTACACAAAGACAGCCAAATGGGTGAACAACAAACTCATCCATACATTGGGCTTTGGATCATACATCCTCAAATCATTCTAAGAAATTTGTCTCCCATCATCAGAGATTTAGTTCTCAGCCCCAACAATAAATTGGCCACCATAGATGTCACTGAACTATATGGTTTGATTAATAGAGACAAATCAATTTCAAATTGCTAAAAATGAAATTTTGGTACAAAAAACAGCTCAACCTCAAGTAGACTTCATTGTTGATTTTACCAACATCATGGCAATCTTCAGAGATGTATGGCTCTCCATGAAGCAAGGATGGCCCATGGGCTTTTCATTAAGGAGTGTAATCACCATCATCGTCCTATACTATTACGAGATCATACCTGTTTTAAACCCTGCATGCCTTCTGATATACACCAGATATGTGGAGGACCTATTCATTGTTGCCACTTAGACTTCATTATTGATTTTCTATGCTGTTGAACAACAAGATCCATGGTGATCTTCAGAGATGAATGTTCCTCCATGAAGCAAGGATGGCCCATGGGCTTGTGATTAAGCGGTGTGATCACCAGCATCTTCCTCAACTATTATGACATCATACCTGGTTTTAACCCTGCATCTCTTCTGATATACACCAGATATGTGGACGACCTATTCATCACCGCCATCCTAGAAGTTGTCACATAGATCAAAATAGAATTGGAAACCAGCACAGCATTGTTTGTGAAATTTACAGTTGAAATTGTACATCAACAAGTTAAATATTTCATGTTGACATACAAAGAGAAAATGATCTTTGTCACTACCTCATGGCCATCAAGACTTTAGAGATCAGATGCTACATACACCCCAACTCTAATGCACCCACAGAACACCAAGCTATCTGGCTTATCGTCATTTTTACACAGAAACGAGCTATTATGCAGAACTGAAGCAGACACCAAAGACAATTTAACAAAATATAGAGATGACTTACTGAATCTGGGATTCAGGCAAAGCACCATCAATAAAAAGAATTTTACATTTCCAGAATAAACATATCTATGCCCACAGCAAACAAGATAAACCTAGACTGCTGCTTCCATATGTCTCTAATTTACATAGTAAATTACATTCTATCCTCAACAGATATAAGCTGTGCTTCCACCCCCACCCCCCAAATTTCAACAACTTAATCAATAACACCAAAGATCAAATCGCACTTTTAGAGATCCCATATACAGTGTACAATATTGCATGCCCAAACAACAACTGCAAAGGCTCAGACTATGGAGAAAGCAGAGCATTCTTATCTACTCGGCACAGCATAGATACTCATATAACAGAATTCTCAATCAACCCTCCATTTATTCAGTTTTTATTCAGCACCAAAACACAGGCCTGCATGAGTGTATATGGATGGCTGAAGAATTGGAGGGTGAAGAAGATTTGAAAACAGTTATATAATTTGTCTGATAGAAGATAAAGTCTAGATTAGTTTTATTAAATTGCTATGATTACGATCAAAGAATGAGGTTGCAGATCGCAAAATTGCAATTTAAAAACATTGGTACATATAATTTGAAATATTGCAAAGACATATTTGTATCTAATATTTTGCAAAAATTATGTAATAAGGCGTACATTCGTGCCAAGTATCTTGTGATATACCCTTCTGCTGCAACTCTGCCTCTATACTTTTGATAATATTAAGTTACATGAAGAAGGGCAGCCATTAAGATTGATGATTGACTTCACTAGCTCATATTATTTTAAGGCAACTAAGAAAATTGCTAACTGGTTAAGGGAAGATTTTGAATTCAGCTCCTACGCCATTAAGTCATCGTACGAGTGCATGAAAGGAATTAAAAACATTAAAGTTATTAAAAACCATATTTTAGCATTATTAGATATCATCAGTGCCTCGTGACTTTTCTATTGGTATCAAACAAGAACTTCTGCAGTAAAATAATTATAATCAGTACAAAAAAGAATTTATAATTGAAGTCCTTTAAATAATTAAACTATAGCTATTGCCAATGAAAAATTTCATAAAATGATGAGTGAATGATCCATGGGACTCTCGCTGAGTGGTATTGTTAATAGCATTGTTCTTTCAAAATTCAAAAACATTTTAACAAAATATTTGGTCCCTGCAATGAATCAACATTTATATGAGATATTCATATATACATCAGAAATTCAAATTAACAATATAAGTCTAGAACTAAATAAAGCATTGCCTCTGGAGTAAACTGTTGAAAATGAAGATAATAACTAAATTGTATAAAATTTCTAAATATATATATCCAAAGAAACAGAGATGAGCTTGATTACAAAATGCATATGAAACCAATCTAGGTGAGAAATGTCATCTATCCCAAGTCAAATGCTCCATTAGAACATAAATTGGCAGGCCTGGAAGGTTTTTTTACATAGCAACGATGCTATGCAAATACAAGGCTGGTAGAAAAATTATCATTGATCCATTTGTTAGGGATTTAATAAATATTGAATATAGCTATAATAAATTAATAAAAAAATTTTTTTTATAATATCAACAAAGTAGCTGACAATGTAAACCCAGTTAAACCATGGATAAGCCCATCGTACATCCCTCATATAGCAATGAGCCTTCGAAAGATCTACATGGACACTTCAGAGTGTAATCCTGATCACCCCCTCTCTCAATAACTTTAAATAACTCTAAGGACAGAATTTCATTTGAACACGTCTCCAGATTGGATCTCAGCATATTACAGGGAATCTTGTGCTAATAGATCAGTGAGTCAACCAGCAATCATAGTTATATAATAAAGCGGTCAAATCATGAATATAAATTGATCTTTTTTTATCATGAGCAGGTTACAGGACGCCATATCTTTTGTCTAATGTTAAAATAATATGCGCAGAGAGTCCCGATAGGAAAAGAAAATATAAAAAAGCCTGGATTTATTGCTAGGGATTCTCATTCCATTAATAATAAAGATTCCTGCATTCCATTATCGAATAGATGGAACATCTATTTTACATATTGCACTTTATTTACATATTGATCTTTGCCATAATATATACATATTTTTAATGATGCATTTAGTGTTAGGACTATGATTCTGGTTGCAACTTGACTAAAGCTAGCTCAATGCTATTGAGTCTTATTATAATATATTTACCTTTTCATATTAACTTGAACAGTACAAGTTTTGTATAATTAATATCAATTAAGAAAACAGTTCTGGGCAAGATAGTAAGTCAATCAATTTCATGATGCTTAATAGAATATTTTCTTCAGATCAAAGTAAATATGAAATTTCATGAAATTCAGAAGCAGTTTATAAAAAGTCTTTTATGTGCAAACTGTTGGCAAATCCCAACATATTTTATGGAATTTCAACTCTTAAATGTGAAGAATTTGAAAATATTGACAAAAGGCATTTTTCATTTATTATAATGTTTATTCTAACATTGTTTAATATTTTGTTTATTTTAGTATTTTAAAATTATATATACATAATAAAACTGAATTCTCTTATTGTATATATTTGGCTTTTGTTTTCAATGTTTTACAAAAAAGTAACAAAATTGATAAGTAGTTTATATTAATTGGTTATTTTGGGTTTTACTTTCTTCATTTAAGTTAAAATATGTAAATATTTTGTCCTATACCCTCTCTTCGTATTAGAACCTTTGCTTTCATTTTCTGGGCCTTCTAGAATTTCAGGAAAATAGTTTTATAAAAACATTGATATGTTCTTAAATTTAGATTTTTTTTAAAAAAAATTTAAAAATCATTATTGCTTAATTCAGGAATTAGGTTCTCTTTACTCTTATTAAGTGTGTAAATAATAAATGAGTAATTTTAAAATATTAAACAAAACATAATTCAGAATGAATGTATAATACATTTATGTTTATAGATCAAATAAGAAATTATGTATTAAATTATTAAAGAACTGTACTCCTCAGTATATATATAATTTATTTGCTTATAAGCTCAGATTTGAACTATCTTTTTTTTTTTAAATATAAATTATGGAGTTAAAAAGTAAAACAACCTTTTTAAAAAATAGTCCATTGCAGAGCACAATTCCTCATAGAGGAGCAGCAATAAGAAGAAGGTAACATTAAAGTTTGCTCATTAGTGAGAGAGCAATTTTTTATCCTTGTTTTACCCTTTTTAGTTAAGGGTAGATATATACCCATTTGTTGTACACTATTGGATAGTTATCTGTGTTCGCTGTAGTTCAATTACTTGGGAGAAATATCCTAAGACTATTAAAAATAATTTTATTTGGCCTGGATTCGAATTTTAGATCAAAAGTATGACAGTCAGATACATCACCTTTTGCATCACAATGCCCCACACAATAAATATTTATGCATTAGCCTTGCATTCTATGTTGCTAATTTGAAAATATTTAAATTATTGAATTTTAACTATTGTAAAATCCTTGTTGTAACTTATATGCATTAACAATACTCTAATTACAAAATTCAATTTAGTGTCAAAAATATAGAAAAATATAATAAATCAAATTTGGAAGTAAATAAAGTAAGAAAGTGAACAGTATTTCACTTCTGAGTTTAAATAATAAATTTTTAGAGCAGTCACATATTGTAAAGTCTTTAAAGGTAGAAGAAACATTTGTTTAGGAATACTAAATAATAATAAAGCACAATACTTAAATGGTTATTAAAAGCAGAACTGTAGAAAGTATTGGAGTAATGCTTGAAATAAGTACATAAAGTACATATTTTTTACTTTACAAGCTATGAGTAAAGAATTGGAGCTTGAGTAGGATTAAAACCAGGGAGTGAAATGTTATCCAAGAAATTTTTTTATTAAATAAAAATAGTGATTAAATCAAAATGAAATTTCAGACAATAGCAATGAAGAAAAAGTTAATATATTTTCAATAAAAACTAAATAGGAAATCCAGTGTAAAAAAAGGATCAGGTAATGATGTAGTGTAAGCATTTTAATTATGATAAAAGTATAGATGATAGTTTGAAATGCTACAAGGAAATTAAAACAATATAATATTTATAACCTTTGCTAAATTGAATCAGTGTTAGCATATAAAGTTAGTTACTGTCATTTTTCTTGAAAAGTCAGCATTTGCTTTAGTTGCTGCTATTGAACTGGCAGCATAAAAAGTATTTTATTCTATATATTCTTTGAATATCTGGAGTTACTTATTGGAAAAATTCTTAGTATCTGATTAAGTTTGAATAGTTTCTCTTTGAAAAGTAATCGCATAGGAGCAAAGATGAGATAATATCACATATCTCTAAGGAACCTCAATTTATCATTCTCTTGGACACATCATTTATTTTTTATGGACATTCACAGAAGCTCAGTTTTTAGTAACATTGTCCAAAGCTGAATCCATTTATTGAATACCAAATATAAGAACTATCATCTTCAGAATTAGTTTAAAACCCGAAAAGATGATGCAAATCATCCTCTCATCTTACCACCAATATTGTAATGATCAGATTCATGTGCCTCATTAACACACTGCAGAAATCCCAAGTTCAAATCCAAAGTCTATTCTCCATAGCGCCACCTATGTGACAACGCATCGGATGCTACTGATAATATAGTTTCTTGCCAGTGCCGGTGCTCAGGGAGAAGCAAGAGACTATATTAAAATACATCATTAGGTTCAACTAATATATATATGTGCTCTGCGCACAGATAATGAAGCTATTAAACATAAGTAAAATTATCAAAAGTTACCACCAAGCGCTTTCGGGACAGTTTATAGTCCCGTATTTATGGCTGCATTCGGTTCACTAACGACTGTGGATGGTACAGCATATATATATAAAATGTGAAATAGACCGAAGTAATGGTGTGGATCTCAGAAAATAAATAACCATTTTTTTAAGTTAGTAAAATTCCATAAGTTTATTTACTTAACAATTATAAACATAAGCATTGTCTGGATAAGCCAGACTATGCCGTTAAATCATTTAAAAGATAAATTTAAAATAACTTTAAATGAAGCACCATTTATGTTTACATAAATGGCTTGTTAATTTATAGGTTCTCTATCCCTCGGGTTAATGCAATATATTATAATAATGTGCTTAAGCAAAAATACAGTGCATGAAGAAAGGCTGATTTCAAAATATACGAGGCTTCTAGCGAATACAATAAGTGTTTTCTTAAATTAGATTTCTACATTTAATATTGGATAAAAGAATTTGTATTGACTCCAAGAATAGTGCGGACAAAAGCTCGCTGAGCTAGAGGCATGGAAGTGATTAAGACGTGCAATTTAAAGAAATATTAACATTTAAAATTAAAAGAGATTGGTGGTACCAGTGAAGGTTTAATGTACAGGCTGGAATACAGTACTTTGAAAACACATTGCTTTGTAAAATAAAATAAAGTAGTATAATGAAATGAAACAGATGGGATGGTGTCTTGCCATGGATCCCATGGAAAGTATCGTCATACATCAGCCTGAGTCTGGCATCCTACCATGAAACTCCATGGTTGAGTGACTTATGTGTAAAATTCCCAGGTATGGCTTACTAGCACATACTCTATCTAGAACCGCAAGGAGAGGGAATGGTTTTAGCTGTAAGTCCCTGGAGAAAATCAAAGCAGGCCTCAAAACAACCAGTATGCCTACACCGGTAACACACAATCAAAAGCACAATGAATATATAAAAAGGAATGACTAAGTAAGCAAAGGCGCTTACCAATTCCTAAATAATTTCAAGAAAGTTTGCACATTCTCATCCTCAAATTTGACAGTTCACAAATTACGTTACAATTATAAGAAAGTAAATTATTTTAAATAAGAAAATGGGGTGGGAATGCATGATTAAACAGGGATTCAGATGATTATACGTAATCATGCATTTCTCTATATTGTATAGTTCACTTATTAATTTCGTGCATATCCTCGCATTATATAAAAGAATGAGAAATATATCTTTCTTAAAAGACATAATTATTTAAACGATTAATAAAATATGAAATAAAGCAGCCCTCGAACGAGCGATTTTATAAGACATTTAATAAGGGGTCAATTATACAATTTATCCGCACTAATATGGCGGCATACTAATAAAAGGGGAAAGAAATAATTCGCTCATTCAATGACTATCTAAGCACTCTACCATAATGAAAGATATAAGATAAATTAGCAAAATATAAAAATATCAACCCAAGGATAGAGAGAAAAACACACAAATGAGATTATAAATATTTTATAACAGAAATAGAAATTTAGGCATTTAGTGATTACAGAAAGATACATTGAAAATTTAGCTATAACATTAAAGGGAATATATATAACATAAGAGCTCTTGGGTTAATTGAGTTTAACTTGTATAAGTTGGTCAGTCCGTGCACATTTTTTTTTTTTTTGTCGACTTGGAGGCTGTAATGGAAATTAAATGGTACCATTTATCTTGATGTGGCAGCTTCTTTGGTCCAGAATCAAATTAGATGCATTTTAGTAGCAGCAGCAATTTATAGTAGATACGGAGCATCTGATGGCATGATGTGCTGCAGGAAGGCTATTACGAGAAGGAAGAGAGCCTTCCCGTCGACCCTACTCAGACATCTTACTTTCAATTAGCAAAGGCTGGTATTTTACGAATTTGTTGAAAATTAAAGCGAATTTGGCCTCTTGGTATACAGAGTTTCACTAAATTCAGCTATATTAAACTCTCAAAATAGTATATTAAAAAAAAATTCAACTGATAAAATCTCAAAAATTTAACTAAGAAACTCTGTATCAGAGTAGAAAGCATCTGAATAGAAAAGCATAGCCATATAACAGCATCTAATAGCATAGAATATTAATTAATAAAATTGGCTCTATATATACCAAGGGAGCTCACAATAGAACTACCCTGTGGCGATCAATCTAGAACCAAAAATAGATGCAAAAACAAAAGCTGCAACTTATCCAAATATCTAAAAACAGGGGATTTTATAATTAATTTTACTTTTAAGATATTTGGATTAGAGAATTTGGTTTTAACTTATTTTAATTAAAAAAATACCAGAGTGAACATCTGTTGTTTATTTTGATGGCCAAATATTTAAGCTACTAATGTATTTTAACAAATTTAATTAATTAAGCCCTTGTTCTCTTCCCAACCCTCATTTACTTTTTACATAAAATTTGTGGTGTGATTTTTATAAATCTAAAATGTAACAAAATTATTTACTTTTAAATTCTAAATGTTTAAATCTACTTAAAGTTAAATATTATTTTATTAAATGAAAACAAACATTATGAATGTAATATTTCTAAAATATATAGATTTAAACAAAATAACTTTGAATAACGAAACATTTTTATTTAAGTTTTAAAATATATTATAGCAGTATGTGTATAAATACGACTTATATGACCTATTTTTTTAAAATGAATATGTAAACATGTACATACTCGCAGTTTTTATATTATTAATGTTAGGGTTTTGAAATTATATATATATCACAAGCATTTACACATTCGTGATCTAACTTAGGCAGGATTTCGGCATATAAGCGGCAATACAGACACACTACGATAAATTAGGGTTTAAACTAGGGTATGAGGATAGGAAAGAAGTGAGAGAGAGAAGATGAAATGAAGATTTGTAAAGCAAATCTTACTGTTTCAATATGTTATATATGACTATCACATAAAATACTTAATTTCATTTAATTAGATTGGAAGTTTTTAAAAAAAAGGTTGTGCATGTGGGAGAGATTAGCGAATTCTATATATTAATTATTAATGGGGTCTGCCAACTGAAGAGAAATCACAATAGGGAGTGTTTTACACATCATTAAACAATTAAGTCTTAAATCATCTAAAAATCCAAAATAGAGAGAAAAAAACAGTGATGTATACCATCTGATATATGAACAGTTTTTATAACGAATTTGATATTCATGATATTAAATTATACTACAGTATTCATATAAAGTTTATCAAATTCCTGATGTTTTTTATTTACAACTAAATAATTGAAACAAAAAAATAATGTTTAAGTATATTGGGAGAGAGAGATAGCTGCTCTAATCCATTTTTTAGTTCATTTTTCATATTAGAATGACTTAAGATTTCTTCTTTAGTTGTGATCTATATTGCACTATATTATTTATATCAAAACTTGTGTTTTTTTGTTGTTTTTTGTATACACACTAAAAGATCATTGATTTATCCTGATTCTATTGTGATTTTGAGAAATTTAATTGTAATTTGAACCAGTGGTTAATTAATCACAATCAATTTTGTGGCAAAGAGTAGATATAATTTATTTTGTATTGTTTTAATAATCATTTTCATTCCAACATCATACAGTACAATATTGCTTGATATGCATTAAATAAATTAAAACATAAAAATTGAATTCCTCATATTTGTTTAGTTCTAATAAATAAGCCTGTACTTTCTGCTATTCCACTATTGCATTAAGCAACACAGGGTTTAAACTAATGATTTTATTAGAGGGGAGAAAAATATCAAGTTTATGATTTATAAAGATTAATATTTTTAATCATTTATTTTTTAATTAATACTAATGATTTTGTTAGCAAAAAGAAAGAAAAAATTATTTGATTAAAATAGTAAAAGACAGAGTATTATCCAGCAAGATTTTGTTTATTCTTTTTCAGTCTAGAATCGAAGATAATAATTGAAAAAATAAGTTTTAAAGAATCTTTTTTCATTTAGTTTATTTTTAGATTTTTAAAATTATTTTGAATGAAT
This sequence comes from Epiperipatus broadwayi, assembly GCA_028023455.1. Classification (NCBI taxonomy): domain Eukaryota; kingdom Metazoa; phylum Onychophora; class Udeonychophora; order Euonychophora; family Peripatidae; genus Epiperipatus; species Epiperipatus broadwayi. The sequence continues at coordinate 1,738,410 of JAQFVV010012587.1, forward strand.
GGATCTTAATGGACTATAACAGGGGTGGGGAATTGTTTTGGCTCAGGGTCCACTTTGTAGAAGTGGAGGTTAGCGCGGAGGGTTCATGGTTTCACTAAAGTTGGAAATTTATATATTTACTGTTGCAGAGACAAAATTGAAATTAATCAAATCAACCGGAAAAGCATTGCACATTATATCTACACTGTGCATGCGTATTGACATGGTCGTCCTAGTGGAAAATAGAGATGAATCTTTGGTCACGCACGGGAAGGAAATCTCAGTTCAAGGTGGATTTTTCTGTCTTGGCGGGCCTCATGTGGCCCACAGGCTGCTATTTTTCCACCCCTGGACTATAAGATAATTTATTATATATATATTTTAAGTGCTAGGGTCAATTTAGTTGAATAACATATCAAAATAGATAAAAAATAATGGATAGTGAATGTGTTAAATAAGAATAAATATTGTACATACATCAGAAAATTGAATATTTACAGAAATTGGAAAATAAAAAAACAGTTCTAGAAATTACTGAAAATAAGTCATTGATGATTGGTTCCTAACTGCAAGTTATATATTTTCATCAATATAAAAATGAAAAAAATTAACTGTTTGATTTTGAGTATTTATTTTAAGTACAATATATAATACTAAGCATCTAGAAATTAATGGTTTATTTTTATAAATAAATATCCCTCTCCCTTCTTTTTTTTTAAAAAAAAAAATATCCAATCCAATATACAAACATTTATCCATTGACTGAATTAGCTTTATCTAAATCCCTATAATATACCAACATTAACCATATTCTATTGTCATTTTCAAGATCTTTTTCCAATTATTTCTTTAAACACTTGTTTTCATTGTATTTTTGAATGAAAGTAATGATATAAAGAAGTAATTGAAAAGAGATCTTGAAAATGACTACAGAATATAATTGAAATATTGGTGGCATTGTAGTACAATGTATTATAATGTTAAAAAATAGTTTTCATATCATGAGTAAACAAAGACCAAGAGATCAATCATCTGTTCTTGCAAACATTTATAATTTACAAGCACTATGAATGCCAGGATAATCATCACAGATGATACTATATATCCATACTCAACTCCCACTCTTTTGTTACATTAGCTTCTACGGTAAGTATATAGGTATACAGATCATGAGAATATAATCAGGATTGATTCAGGTAACTTACAGTACTAATGAAGCAATATAATTTTATTGTAACTTAAATACTGACAAACCATAAAACTTAATAGCATAATCAAAAACTTTTTTTTTTAATAAACTAGCAATTCTGATCTGGTTCCCACAATATGGATATCATAAAATAAATAAGATCTGTAAAGAAAATGATGAATGTGCGATTAGTAAATTGTTTTGTATTTGTCTTCCCTGAGAAATTTTCTTTTCCAGATACCAAATGAGAAGAAAATCATATCTCATGTTAGAAAAAGTAAACATTTGTTATGAGTTTGTATGATGAATATATGCTATAAATAAAATTTCAATTATAATAAAATTTGTAATTGAGTTTATCATTTGGAAAAGATTTACTTAAACTTGACTGTCAATATATTAAAATGTATTGAATAAAAATTATTTTATAATTGTTTTGTTTTCTTTTTTGTTGATAATTTATAAGTGTAAATTAATAATTTATATGTTTTTATATATATATATTATTTGGATTATGAAATTAAAATCTAATTCTTCCACACTTTGTTCTGATTGTTTGTATTTGAAATAATATTTTAAAAATATTTTGCAAATTTTGAATTTGAATTTTTTTATGGGCTGTGAAAATTTACTATGACTTCAAATTATTTAATATTGAACCTGGGAATAATTCTTTTTTTTTTTTTTTACAGTTTCTTAATCAGATATAATATTGAATACTCAAACAACAATAATATTCTTGTGTTTGTACAATAATTTTCTGTTTTAGAGATATTTTAATAAAATCATATTTAACTTCATCCACTATATATTTTATGTGTATGTGGTCTCAAAAGTTTCCAAAGTACTAACTTCATTACCAGTATATAAGCAGACCAAAATAATCATTTTTAATTCAGATTTTCTGAATTTAAGAAATATGGCTCTTACAGTTTGAAGTAGTATCAGAACAAAAAGTTCAACAACATAAGTATTTAAGGGCTAAACTATTTTGCATGGGAACAGTGTTTATATAATTTCATTGATATCAAATTACATTCCTATCTCTTTTTGTGAGTAGAACTGTAAATAGATGCTCACCTATTCTGCTAAATTGATTTTGACTGTAAATTAATTTTTTTGATTAAAGATCCTATAAGTCAACTTATTGAGAAGTTAAAACCATCAATCTTAAAAGTTATTTCCCATGCTCTTCTATAGAATTCTTATAATAAATTAGGAATATATGAGGTACTTCTTTAGAAATTTAGGAGACTTGTGGCTGGTCAGGACATGCAATTTGATTTTCATGGGATTTTTTTTTTTAAATGATTTTGGGAATATGCTAATCATTATAGCAATGATATTTTAGTTGCATTAATTCTAATTTATAATGAATGCAAAAAATTACATCACTAATGTCCATCAGAATTTATCAAGATTTTTTTATGTAAAGAGAATTGTTATAAACATTAAAAATATAATTATTAATTATAAGTAGTGCTGATGCTTTGAAATTTTGTTTTTTTAAAAAAAGCACTTATATTGAATACAGTTTGTGAACAAGTTTCCAAGTAAATTTGATGATAACATTTGTTTTATTTAAGGACACACACATATATATAGTAAACATTATCATGAATGAGAACATTTTAATGTGTCTTCTATTAGCGCATTATTTAATTAAAATTTAAGATAAAAAGTAATAGCTAAAATTTTGAATTGTGAACTATGACAATCCAAATTCCAACATTCCTAACAATTATCACACTAGACCTTTATGTATGCTTGTTAACTATAAAGAATGTCATATTTAATAATTATATATTTTTTCACTTCTTTTGAAAAATCACGACTGAAATTACATAACATAAATAAAATTAAGCCTTATTCTGGTTTGTTGTTATTGAATTTGAAGCTTGGCACAATTGATGAAGGAGGTTCCCTTGATATGTCACAGGTGAGTTTTTTTGTTGTTATAGCTTACATTTCAGAATTTGATTATTATGTAATATATCTTAATTAAATAATGAGCAATAGAGGTACTTAAAATGCTCATTTATAATATGAAAAGAAATGGGAGAAATATGTAGTGAATTTACTACAAGTATATAATTGTGAGAAGGGAAGAGAAATAGATGTCAGTTAGGGGAAAAGAAAAAAGGATTATGATAAAATGAATATGAAATATAAAAGTAAAAAGGGTGCTTGTATTATAGATAAAGTCGCCGTAGAATGGCGCCGTTTTCACGCTAAAACTATAAAATATGAACATTCACGGGCCGTTGATTTTAATAATTTTTCTGTGTTTTTTTGTAATGCGAAAATAAAAACAAAACAAAATCGTCTTTTTTAAATATTATTTTTTATTAACGTATACAATTTAAATGATAATAATAAATGTAAAATAAAATCAACAAATTACAATTTGATTCGTTTTTTTTATATCGTATACTTTTTAAATTGTGTTACGGCTTCTTTTTTATCAATTTTCTATCAGATATTTTTTTATTTGTGTTACGCCTTTTTTTTTTATCAATTTTCTATCGGATATTTTTTTACTTGTGTTACGACTTTTTTTGTTGTTGTTTAACTAAAAAATAATAATCGTAATAAAAGTAAAAGTTGTTATGGTTAGTTTTAGGGTTAGTTTAGGATTAGTTTTAGGGTTAGTTTTAGAGTTAGTGTTCTGTTTGTTTGTAATGCTAAAATAAAAAAATTCAAAATCGTAACCGTACTCGGACAGAAGAAAGAAACTCAAACTTTTTTAAACAACAACAAACACATACAAATGTCTTCTTTACTTATTAAACATGTTTATAATATTTGCTTTTTATTAAATTTACAAAAAAACATGTATATTTGAACTTTTCTTACTGGATATTTTTTTCGTACCGCTCTTTTTTACTTCAAAAATATACAGATGGTAGAATCTTCTTTGTCTCATGGAATGTTAATAACAGTATGTTACTTGACACATTACCTAATTGCAACTCAATAAAAAAAAGATATTTAACATTTTTTCAAATAAAAGTTCAATATACTACATTGTAAAAAGTCTTATAATTATTGTTTTAAAAAATCTGAACATTTCAATAGTTTAAAATAAAAAAAAATCCAATGCAAACAACATTTCAATACAATTCAAATACAAACTCTCATCAAGCCGTAATTACTTTATAAATTGTGCGAATTCGGAAAATGTATTTGCTTCCATGCAACATACATATTGTACTGCGACGCGACATAGCGGCCTGCATTCTGTAGCGCAACAAAAAAGTTGTACTATTGAAAATGCAGGTTTGAATGTGTTGGCCACGGAAACAGCATTTTAATGTGTTTTGGCACGAAAAGCGCGACAAAGAAGCGGTGCCTTTAGCTAAAAGATGAGTACCATAAAAAGTTATATAAAATTTGAAAGGATGTTGATAGAACTAAAACTTGCTATTATATAAAATTTGAAAGGGTGTTTGATAGAATTAGGGAACTTGCTATTGTTTGATGTAAGAATATCACTTTTAATAATTGCATGTGTTTAATATTTTACTTTTGAAATAAAGCAAATGAAATCTGTTTAATGTAAATAAGATTAAAACTATTATGATATATGATGTTGGAATGTGGCATAGCTGATGATGATATCAGAGAAAGCAAAAGATATAAGGATTTAGATTCTTGATGTAGTTTATGTTTAGAAAGAATAACGCTTATTTTTGAGGTATATGATGTTGAAAGATTAGAATAAATTGTATAGAGAATGGAAGAAATGTTAAAGTAAAGGGAATGAAAGAATGTTTTTTTTTTGTTTAAGCCTTTATAATAATATTGGAAATATAAGAATAAAGCAGTGGAATTAACAAAACAACTTATTAAAATGGGATGGGGGGGGGAATAAATAAGGACGTGAAAATGATTGGATATTAGTCTATATAAAGTTTTGATGGGAATAAATTTTTAACTTAGCTAACAAGATTTTTGGGCTTATAGCATATACACAAAACTTCTGATTTTGTTTGAAAAGCATTTTACATCACATCAATACTATATAGTTCTATGATTTATATATTATATAATTGGTTTTATATATATTGTAATGGTGATCACCCTTTTATACAAAAACTAAATAGATACTAATTGGTAATTGGTCAAAATAACAATAAAATGACAATATTCGCAAAATAAATTATGTATCTAATGGGCGACCACATACATGATGGAGTGGCTATACAATTTTTATTTTTAATTAACTAATTTTTAATAGTCACATTAGACACACATAAAAGACAAGTCTTTATGCAGGTTCAGCTATGTTTTCTGATCATTATCCTCTCCACATTAATAATATTAAAAGATAAAGCAAAGTAATCTCAGAATTCGAATGATAAATAAACAAGCAACAAAAATTATTTCCAATAGCAATAATTTTAATGAACAAAATGAGAATAATATAACAAATCATATTTACATCTAAATTTGTATGGAGGGCACGTGATAAGAAAATTTTTTGTTGATTTATAGTAATTCATAAAAAAAAAGTTTATATTAACTTTATTAATTACGTATTTATGTTTCATTGAGCTCACATTTTATTAACTTTTGGATGTAGATATATGATTATCAGAATCATTTATTTAAATGTCTTTAGGCAATTTTTAATATTTTAACTTATCTTGGTTTGTTCAATTGTAGTTTATTCCCATGAAGTTTTTTTTTTCTATGATTCAGTTTGTCAAAATTATGCAGATTTATAGATCAAGTCATAGAAGAATATTTCCATTTGTCAGCTAATTTAGAGGGTAAGTTTCCTTATATCAAGTGTCACACATTTTCAATGTCAGAAAGTAATTACTAGACTGGAAGAATCAAAGTTAATTTTTAAGGCATTCTTTTATTTACAGTTCTATAATAAGCCAAATGAAATGGAAAGTTCAGAGGGTGAGGCATAATATAATTATAATAATCTCGATCAAAACAAACAGGAATTGAACCCAGTTTAGTTTTAAAATAGATATTTTTTATTAGCATTTGAAAAAAATAAATTAGCCATTGAAATATAGAATATAAAATAATTAATTGGATGAGAAATCTGAGAATTTATTTTGTTATAAAAATTTTTTTTAAAATCAATACATAAACTTGTGTCTTTAAACAGTGATAGTAATAGAAATAGGTTGTTAGTGATAATAGTAGGGAAATTATATATTTACAATATATTCATATAAATTAGATAAAAATTAAAAATTATTGCTAATATGTTTTTGTTTTGTTTTTTAAATTTCTATACGAGTAATAAAAAAACTTTTTTTAAAAAGAAAATGAAATTATAAAATGTTATTTCAAAACTAATATAATTTGAAAAATAAAGGCTCTATTTTTATAGAAAAAGAATGCAAATGTTTTCTGTTAAGATAATGAAGCTGATTTTATACTTAGTTTTTTGGGCTTCAAAATTCAATGATTATTAAATAGAATTTTCATTGATTAAAAATAATATAACTTAATGTTAAATGTAAAAAAAATATGACAAACTACTTAATATCAATTTTATATGTATACATAAATAATTTAAAAGTACTTTAATTTTATTCTAGTAAAATTATTTTTATTTTCAAAAAAGATAAAATAATAGACACAAAGAGATTAGGTTGCTTTGCTTGGAGCAGGTTTATTGATTCCAGAAAGTATATATAAAAAAAAAACAGTTGTTAATCTTTGCTTTCCAACTAATCACGTCATCTAAACCATTTTTGCCCAATATCCCTTTTTAGATATTTGCACAAGCTGACATCCTTATATCAATATTTCTGTTGTTTCTCAGAATTGGTTTAAGTAATCTCTTTATAAATCATGTAACTTGAAAAATAAAATTTAAAAAAAGGACACAAGTATTAATAATTTGGAGTATAGTAAACTCTTGATCCATCATATTTCAAAGTATCAGAGAAAATAAACTATATAGAAAATATAGAATATAAGTATTAAAAGTTAAAGATAAACCGTTTAATGATTTTTACTGAAATACAATACCTGTAAAGTATAACTTAATCATTATCTTTAAATCTATCTTTAAATCAACTTAGATATTTCAAATTATTTCACACTTATTTGCAAAATGTGTGATAAAACATTAAACACCTGAAGAAGAGGGGAGAAAAATACCTCTCGAAACGTTGTGCATATACTAACCTGTTTGCTGTGATATTACTAACAGTTAGTGCATATACTAACCTGTTTGCTGTGATATTATTAACATTTGTTTGCTGTGATATTACTAACAGTTGGTGCATATACTAACCTGTTTGCTGTGATATTACTAACAGTTGAATGCATTTGGAATATTTAACTAAAAATTAAACTTTTCTAAAGACATTCAACACACATATTAGATGATGGAAATAGTCCAATATAAAAATACAGCTAGAACACCATCATCACAAACCTTCAGAAAAACAGTAATTACATATGTTTAAAAAATTATAAATTATATATAATCATTATATTTTTTAAAATTCAATAATCATAGCTAATCATTAATTTTTCTAAAAATAAAGTAAAATTGTCATTTATTTGTTTATGACAAATTTTTAACAATTCAGTTAACAAAATTTAAAATTTGAAGAAATTGATAGAAGATTAGAGAGAGAGAATTTAAATTTTTTGTCATGTGAAAAAAAAATACAAATAAAAGTAAGTTACTATATTTTTGAATTATAAAAAAAAAGGCAAAAGTTATTATTTTTAATAGCATACAAGTTAAAAAAAAAACTATCCATACAAATAAATATTAAATTGATACCATGATTTGTCCATGATATTTGCTTAAAAAATTGCAATAAACAATGGATACATATATCTATAATGTATATTGCTTTGAATTTGGAACCAAGAAAAGTAAATAATAAGATACTTAAAAACAATGAGTTCACTATATATTCAAACCATATGCAAAGTTTTAAGCTTATAATAATATTAAAATTGCAACACCCTCCCCTATCACTTTTGATTTCTATCTGAATATTACACCACCATATTTTTACTTAACAAAGTGATAGAAAAAAAAACTTTCAATACCTGACTCCCCCCCTATTCAAAAAAACTTTTATCAATATTTAAAATCAGTAGTGTTATTTAAATTTGCTCTTTTTCCTTTTTTTTAAATATTATTTTATATATATTATACCGGGTTCGAATATAGGACGTTTGAAACACCGGTCTCTTAGGCAGAGAAGAACCTACTCGGAAAGTATGTATGTCCAAACGATAGCTATAAAATATATAACTAGCGTTACATTTCCAGGACATAACTTCTTCTCGACTGTTGAGTTCAACACCAAGTTCAAAGTACTTTTTTGTTTTGTGTAAACACAGGCGCCAACTATTTATTCAGAAGAATAAACAATGCACTTTGAACAATGGCCACTAACTCAACGCCTAAGATTTTATACCTATAGACTAGCTCAGTTACTTGTAATCACTAACAGATTATACATAATTAGTGGTGGAAAAAATTCTTAAAAGAATTGATGAAAAAGAATTGGCAAAAAGAATTAATAAAAGGAATTGTAAGAGAGATTGGTAAAAAAATTGACCGACAAATAAAGTTTAAGTTTTAAAGACCATTTATTTTAATTAACATTTACTAATTTTAAACATTTTATAAATCTAATATAACACACGCACATTTTAAATTAACACACTATAATATATCTTATGAGAAAGCATAAATAATATTTGACGTTTATAAAATCATATAGCATTCACAAACATTCACATCAATAGTTCATTTTATGCATGCTTATAGAGTTCAAATTACTTGTCTCTGGAGGCTTTACGAATTAATGCAATGGCTATTATAGAAATAAGAATATGAAATATTATTACCTAGGATTTTGAATGTGGATGTAGAACTTCGTTTTCTTTGGTTACTGCTTTAGGTAAGAATATTTCCAGCTGGCTGGGACGTTTCCTTGAGGAGTTTCATTATTATTCACTTCTATTGACAGAGATTTCCAAGCTGTTATGCAGACATTATTTATGGGCAGATCTTGCTGATCTTATTTGACTAAGGGCTAAAGTAAGAGCGTATGTTCCCAAAAGCTGCTCAATACTGCATTTCTGTTTCTGGATACATAATAAACTGCACTGTTATCTCTAGACTAGACTTGAACGTTTTTCTGAACTCAACTGTCCGATAAAATTTTACTATTTATATCTGCGAAGTGTTTTTGTTTTGATATCCGCTGGCAATATCTGTTGTCGAAATTCCATTGATAATCTCATGTTTTTGAAGATCGTTTAATTAATAGTAGCCATGCAAACGTGTTGTTTTATATTTTAATTTAGTAGCTAATCCTTTGGAGACAAGCTTTTTAATCCTGTTGTTTTATATTTTAATTAATAGCCATCGCTGTGTTTTTTAATGATAATCTTCTTTTATTTCATTTTAATATTTACTACACATACATTTTTTTTTTATTGTTTACAATCGCACATATATAACTAGTTTTAAGATTACTTTTTCTTTATAATTCAAATGAAAAGAGATTTATATTTTTTAAACTTAAAATCAACTTTCAACTAATGATATTTGACTTTTCTGATGCAAACTCCCCCTCCCCACTTTTAATTAAAACAAACTGCAGTAAAACTCTTAAACTTTTAATTTTTTGTTTTTGTTTTTTACGAAAGATTTTTATTTAATAATTTTTTAGATAAAATTATTGTGTACCAATTCGATGTTGATACATTACAGCGTCCCCCTCTGAGAGTAAAATGCTTCTATTTTTGACCATTTTATCTTTGACAACTTTTAAGTCTTAATTCAGAACTATTTTTATTTTATTACGGACATGTTATTTATTTATTTAATTCGATCACTTTAATTAAACCTTTTATTTTATTCATTTATTTAATCCTACAAATGTTACTCTTAAATCATTCATCTGACTTACTTATTTAACTTGATTTTATTGATTTTTTTTTTTGAACTGTTTATTTACGAGCATTTCTTCTTAATTAATATGTGCATGGGGAAAAAAAATATTTTATTCAATGAAGCCTCATTATTATTATTATTATTCCCAAACATTTCATTTAGTATTATTACTGCCTGTCCAGTGGCTGTTTTTCTCTTTTCACTAACCTCAACAACCGGGCATTATATATTCCCTTTTCCTCCATCCCCTGTGCTATCACAAATGCATTATTACCGTATTGCCGCTTGATGATATAGGGGCTGTCATATATTGGCTGGAATTTCTTGAATATGTTTCCGGATGAACTCTCACCATGACCATCTTCCCTCCTGAAAATGGCCTTAGGTTTTCCCTGCCTCTTCTGCCGTAGCATGCCCATTTTTCTTAACCGGTTAAGTGCTTGCTTAGCATCTCTTCTCTGGTTGATTGGATTTATCCCCACTGACAATTTAGTCTCAAACGGATACAGAATATTTCTTCCAAAATGTAGCCGAACAGATTCGAATCCTGTAGATTCATTTCTTGACCAGTTTATCATGTTGACTATTCATGATGTTTCTTTCACCCATTTGCAATGATCATCCTGTATATAAACCCGAAATAAACGCACCAACTCCTTCAATCTGTTCACACGGATTAGACGGTTACAAATCGACGTAAGTATATGTCTTATCCCACACCTGTCCATCCATTTCTTCCATTCGCTAGATATAAAGGGCATTCCATGATCCGACAGAATTTTGTCTGGAATTCCTACAGTCTTAAAGTATTGTTGCTCCAAAACTCGAATAGTTTGTCTTGCGTTAGCTTGAGCTACTGGATATGCTGCTACAGCTTCGAAAACACATCATATGTTACCATGAGATACTTCATTTTATTGAATGGGGGCAGAGGTCCGTTGAAGTCTCGCTAGTATGCTGTTCGGTCATTGGGCATATATAGGTTGCAGCGGCCCCACTCCTGATGTGTTAGCAGGCTTGGTTGCTGAACATATGGTACATCTACCAATCACGTCTGCAATATTGGCATTCATTGTAAAACTAATGACTCAGCCATCCTTCCACTTTATTTGCCCCATAATGTCCATAAGCGTTATGCGCATATTTAATTATTTGCTTTCTCATGGCGACCGGAAGAATAATGCGTGTTTGTTTTTTTCGTAATACACGCTGTAAGAGTCCTCCCTTTAAACAACAGTGATTTTGGTCCCTGATTATTGGCCATTTTCGTTACAGGCTGATTGTGTAAATACTCCATTATTTGTCTGCAATCGTTATCTTCCTCTTGCTGCTCCTTTAATCTATACAAATAGTCTTCTATCTCATTTCTTTTATATATTTTGGTGGCAGCTATATACGCTCTGTCGCAACTCAAGTGTTGTTCTTGAGCTACCGAAAATCGGCTTAAAGTGTCTGCCACAATATTTTCCTTGCCACGACAGTAAGCCACTTTGTAATTAAATTCTTGCAGGAACAAGCTCCACCTTATTAACCTGCTATTATTCAAGAAGCTGTGATTAATAAATTTGAGACTCATGGTCAGTGATTACTACCACTTCAGAGCCTACTAAATACTGCCGGAATTTCTTGAATGCCCACACAATAGCCAGGGCTTCCTTTTCAATTACAGTAGTTCACTTCTGGTCCCTTTAGTAAACGGCTAATGAAACTAAGAACTGTGCTGTCCCTTTTCCTGTATCTGAAATAGCCTAGCCCCCAATCCAAATCCGCTGCTGTCCGTTTGTACAAAAAATGGTTTGTCGAAATCAGGATATGACAGCATAACTTTATTTAAAAATCCTGCCTTCCCGCTCTGAAAACTACGCTCAGGCTGTTCATTCCATACCTACAATTTCCCCTTTCTTAATAACTGCAATAATGGCTCCATGTCAAGTGAAAAATTTCTATAAAATTGATTATAGAAATTACATAGTCCAAGAAAAGATTTAATATGTTTTTTATTCCGGGGTGTGGGAAATTCCTGTATTGCTCGGATTTTTTCAGGATTAGGTAATATTCCTCTTTCTGTTATTACATGACCTAAAAACTTGACCTCGTCAGTCATTATCTTACTCTTATTTAAATTAATTCGAATTCCCTTTCTCTCACACTCCCCCAGCAACATTTCTAAATGCGAAGTCTTCATCTATACTTTCCGATGCCACCACGATGTTGTCCACATACATTATAACTAAATTCTTAATATCATCTGACAATACCTGATCCAGACATTGTATAAGCCCCGCCCCACTGTTTTTTAGCCCGAAGGGAATCTGGTTAAAATTATATGCACGTCCGTTATATTTAAATACTGTATATTCCGATCCTCTGGATGAAGTTTGATTTGCCAGTAGTTGGCAGTTAAGTTGAACGTCGAAAATATTTTCTTATTTTGAAATTGCAATAACAATTAGCTCATAGGTGGTGGAGCATTAGTATCAGCTATTGTTATCTTATTTAACTGCCATGTGTCCAGACACAACCGAATTGATCCATCTTTTTTTTAGTTACGATGGGGTTATTGAAAGGAGATGAACATTTAGATATAATCCCACATTTAAGCATTTTGTCTATCTGTTCTACTTCACGTCTATATTGATGAGGTATAGGATATGCATGGGCTTGATATGGTTGGTCTTTTATAAGCCTTATCCTAAGTTCATACCCTTGGATTACGCCAGGAACCTCAGAAAATACGCTTTCGTATCTATTGAATAGTTTCTTCATTTGGTCTCTTTGTTTATCATTTATGCATCTTGACTCATCCACCTTTTCCCCTATCCTATTTCCATTGCTGCGCTTTGTGCATCACTGTTTATTTACCTCATTTTTTTTGGCGTTTTGTAAACAGATTTCTGCCCGACTTCATTTATAATCCAATACACAGCCTGTTTTGTACATAAAATCCGAGCCTAATATGACCTCGTGAATCAGATCCTCCAAAATCAACAGTACGTGCATATATTCTCCCTCTGCCATATGTAATTTCATCCATATCTGTTTGGATGCCAACTTCGCCTGCTTACCTTTAGCCAACAAAACAAAACATATACCCGTTTTAACGGCAATATTTTAATTTCCAGGACAATGTCACTTACTTTATTAAACATTTTGTGTGATATTACCGATACCTGACTCCCCAAATCAAATAATGCACTAGTTGCAATTCCCCCTACCTTTATCTCTATCTTTGGACAGCTCTGAGGTGCCATTACAGGCGTGCTCTCTTCACTACATACCAGATTCGCTATTTGCATACAATCAACTGCGTTTCCATCCTCATCCTGACCATCCACCATTCCCCTATTGTTGTCCAATGCTATTAGTATTTCAGCCATCTGCTTTACCGTTTGCTTGCCAATCATTATTTGTTCCACATTCCCAGGTAAACCATGCCTAACTATATGCATAATATGCTGCTCCGATAATTTGTATGCTGTGATTGATCTCAATTTTGCTACTGTTCTACGAAAAATGTAATAAATAACTCCCGTCTGCCACCTGTCCTACTCTACTTGAAACTTTTAACCTTTTCCTGTAGCTCCTCCCCCAATAGTTTGCCAACAACGAACACTTGTATTCACCGAACGTTGCCAGTTTTACACGTAATGAATTTCACCAGAGCTGAGCTTCACCCTGTATGGGACTGCAAGCTAAGGCAATTCTTGCTCCCTCACTTAAACTATTCAAGATGCAATAACGTTCCAAGCTCTAAGTGGTCACTTGGATTCTCCCCTCTGTTCCCTGAGAATGCTTTTATTTTTAGCAGCTGATTTACTGCCTCCAATTTATGTATGTGCACCCATGTTTTTACATTCTCATGCTCTCTTTCTAATGCCTCTACTCTTTTTATTAATCCCTCCAACTATATCTTTTCCCATTTTGAAACCATATATTTTTTTTTCAAACTAGTGCTTACGTTAAACTAAATTTAATATACGACTTATTTATTTATTTCTCTTACTAAAACGGAAACATATGCTGACTCCACCCCTTTGTCCATTTTTCTCTACCCATTCCTAACGCTTCAGCTCCGCCCATAATACCCAACTGTCTTTGATTTCACATAATGATTTATTTTAAATAACGTAAATAGCATAAATCTCTTTTCATTTAAAGAAAAAGTTTTCGTTCAATTCTTTTTTTTTTAAAATTAAACCACTTTAACATACGTAATTAGCTTTTGTATAAAAAAAATTTTCAAACAAGAAACAAAGTATTTAGTTAACTGTCATTTATGACAGGTTCGGCCCATGGTGGTCATGCCATTTATACCGGGTTTGAATATGGGATGTTCAAAACACCGGTCTCTTAGGCAGAGAACATACTCGGAAAGTATGTATGTCCAAACAATAGCTATAAAATATATAACTAGTGTTACATTTCCAGGACATAACTTCTTCTCGACTGTTGAGTTCAACACCAAGTTCAAAGCACTTTTTTGTTTTGTGTAAACACAGGAACCAGCTATTAATTCAGAAGAATAAACAACCCACTTTGAACAATGGTCACTAACTCAACGCCTAAGTTATACCCATAGACTAGCTCAGTTACTTGTAATCACTAACAGATTATACATAATTAGTGGTGGAAAGAATTCTTAAACGAATTGATGAAAAAGAATTGGCAAAAAGAATTAATAAAAGGAATTGTAAGAGAGATTGGTAAAAAGAATTGACCGACAAATAAAGTTTATGTTTTAAAGACCATTTATTTTAATTAACATTTACTAATTTTAAACATTTTATAAATCTACTATAACACACGCACATTTTAAATTAACACACTATAATATATCTTATGAGAAAGCATAAATAATATTTGACATTTATAAAATCATATAGCATTCTCAAACATTCACATCAATAGTTCATTTTATGCATGGTTATAGGGTTCAAATTACTTGTCTCTGGAGGCTTTTTAATGCAATGGCTATTATAGAAATAAGAATATGAAATATTATTACCTAGGATTTTGAATGTGGATGTAGAACTTCGTTTTCTTTGGTTACTGCTTTAGGTGAGAATATTTCCAGCTGGCTGGGACGTTTCCTTGAGGAGTTTCATTATTATTCACTTCTATTATCATTTGAGACAATTAGATATTGATGGAGATTTCCAAGCTGTTACACAGATATTATTTATGGGCAGATCTTGCTGATCTTATTTGATTAAGGGCTGAAGTAAGCGTATGTTCCCAAAAGCTGCTCAGCACTGTATTTCTGTTTCTGGATACATAATAAACTGCACTGTTATCTCTAGACTAGACTGAACATTTTTCTGAACTCAACTGTCCGATAAAATTTTACTATTTATACCTGCGAAGTGTTTTTGTTTTGATATCCGCCGGCAATATCTGTTGTCGAAATTTTATTGATAATCTCATGTTTTTGAAAATCGTTTAATTAATAGTAGCCATGCAAATGTGTTGTTTTATATTTTAATTAGTAGCTAATCCTTTGGAGACAAGCTTTTTAATCCTGTTGTTTTATATTTTAATTAATAGCTATCGCTCTGTTTTTTAATGATAATCTTTTATTTCATTTTAATCTTTATTACGCATACATTTTTTTTTTTTATTATTTACAATCGCACATATATAACTAGTTTTAAGATTACTTTTTCTTTAATTCGAATGAAAAGAGATTTATATTTTTTAAACTTAAAGTCAACTTTCAACTAATGATAATAAACTCTTTACTTCTTTTATAAAGCTTTTAGTTTGACTTTTCTGATGCAAACTCTCCCTCCCCACTTTTAATTAATTAATTGTAACTTTTATTTTAAAACTCTTTGACTTTTATGTTTACTAAACAAACTGCAGTAAAACTCTTAAACTTTTAATTTTACATTTTTGTTTTTGACGAAAGATTTTTATTTAATGATTTTTTAGATAAAATTATTGTGTACCAATTCGATGTTGGTACAATATATACAAATTTCACCTAACATATATTTTCTCTTTTTTATATTCCATTCTCAGCAAATCTTTAAATCCAGCTGTCAACACACCTCCATTGGTTGCAGCATCTATTGCTTCTTCGATTTCTCAGTACTGCATGTGGTAGTAATAAGGGTAGGAGGAGGGGGTTTTAGTCCACATTAATATCAAAACTTTTCTAGGAATTAGAAATTAATATTCTTTTGCTATTATTAATATAAAAAAACAATGTATTTATTGTGTCATTAAGCTGCACTTGTTATTTTCAATAAATAAAAATATTGATCCTAACAAGTTTGTCTTTCTATATATGTATTATAGACATTGTGGAAGCAATAATAATGAATATTATTTAATATATTTTCATGAATTATAATAATTGTTACAGAGGTTGAAGGCTATGATGATGTTTATGGTCATTCTGTAGAAGATGATTACTGCATTTCTCCTAGCACAGGTAATTTAACACATTTTTTTCTTAATGCAAAGTTTAATTTCATAGTTTAATATATTTTTTTCTCTTTTTGTAACAATAGAAGCACAATTTATGTACAAGAGGAATGATCAGACATTATCAGCTTTTATGAATGCAGATGAGAATATTCAAGAAGATTATGAAAGTGATGACCATGCAAGATATCGAGCTGATTCATTTAGCCGATCATATCAGCATAAACTAAATGAAACAGATAGAGGTAAAAAAAAAAACACTATTTGTTTATGTAGTAAAACTTAAATTCATTGTTTTTCAAGGGACTAGAGAAAATACACTAGTAGGTATGGAGAAATGATAGCAGTAGAGGCTATAAAATTATAACTAAGAACAGTTTAATGATTATTGGTTGCATGAATTAGATATGTTTAAAAAAATTAGAGTTAATATAAATTATAGTGATTAGATATAGTACAATATATATTGGTAATCTTGTTTAAAAAAAATTTTTAAAAAAAATTTTACAAATAAAAGTTTTTTTAAAATCATTACTGTATTTATAAAGATAAGCTTTCAGTCTATTTAAAGTTTAATATGCTTTGAATCAATGCATGACATTCAGCAATATTGATATGTTTTTTTCAGCATCAGATTTAATTTATTAAAAAGAGCTCTCATACTGATTTAAGATGAAAAATTGTATACTATCAAACAAAAGAGGGATTGGCAGTTAAGTAATTGTTTTGATTCTGAGAATTATATTGGGTTGATTTTTGAAGAATATAAATAAACTTCAGTTAATTACTTTTTGACAACATACTTTTTTTATGTTCATTAATGAGATCCTAGTCATAAAAGAAATTTGAAGGGAATTTATTAATAGTGAAATTAGAAAGAGAAAGGCTTTTTTCACACGTCTTAAACGTTTGTGTAATAGCCAAACAATGTAGTTTTTGACCATAGAGGGATCTCTCAAACCTCAACACACGATAGAGACTTTATAAAAATAATAGTGGCAATCTTATTTTTAACCTAAAGCCAATCTGAAGCATCTTGATCTGAGAGCTTGAAGATATTACTCTCTTCACATTTAAATCCACTATTTCTTTTCACAAATAAACTTACGCGAAATCTTGCAATTTACAATACGTTAATATTAAAATCTTTTTAATAGAAATATAGAAGCTAATGTAATCAGAATCTTACATTTGTTTTTATATTTCCATTAAAAACATATTAATATTAACTCATAAATCGCAAGATTTCGTGTTAGTATCTACCTGAAGGTATGTGATGATGGTATGTTGGATGTGAGAATGTGTTGGAATATTTTCATCGTCTATCAGTAAATGTTGAATGTATAGAAAATTTTAAACTTTTCAAATACAAACAGCTTGTTAGTAACAACTCACAAATAGATAACACGAGTTAGTAATTACACAATTTGTTGAGTATTATTATTCTCCACTCTTCTTCAGATGTTGCTGGCCTGACCAGTGACAGTATTTGCATAGGATACTGTCAAAGGCAATAGGTAGTAGAAATTTTATATCTTTATATATGAGGGTTGATTCAATTCCTCCTGAGTACTTCAATTTTTTTTTTTTCCAAGAGCAAGATTAATTAGTGGCTTTTTTTTTTTTTTAATTTTTTTTAAGAGCATTTGAGGTTTCCATACATTGTATATTGCCATACTGGGTTATTTGCCATTGTCATATGAGCTTCCTTGAATTTTTTTCTTTTCACCTTTTACTCTCTTTCCAATATTTTTGTATATTCCCAATTAAACATATGGTCATTAGAATATAGATGGTCTGCTACTGTAGACACATTAGATTTTTTTCTTTTAACCATTAGTTTGGGTTCTTTCAATTGTTGTTCAACAGGGTGGCAGGTCTCACCAATATATTTCCTTCCACATTCACATGGTATTTTCTAAATGCAGTTTTTGTTTTTCAACATTTTGTGTTTAGGTTTGGTAGAAGTCAGAATTCCTCGAAGTGTGGTATGGCTTTGGAAAACTGTTCTAGTGTTATATTGACCTCAGATTTTCTTTAATTTGTCCATTATTCCTGGTATGTATGAATACACTACAGTACTAATAATTGTTTTTTCTTTTGGTGTCTCTTTTCATTGCCTATTAAAGTTTCCTTAATGACAACTAATGGATAACCATTCTTCACGAGCTATGTGAAATCTTTTCATTTCCAAATTTTCCAAAAAAAATTTCCTTTCCTCTGTTTCATAGTGATTCTATAATTCCATGTTTAGTGCTTCTGGTATGATTGGATGTATGTGAAGGTACTTGCCAGTGTCTATGGTTTTCTATACACTGTTATTTTTACTTTGTCCTGAGGGAGTTTTGTTACAAGAACATCTAAGAATGTCAATTCCGATTCCATTGTGAATTTATTGAAGGAGATATGTTGTTGATATGCGTCCAGAATAACTGTAATTGCACCTCACCATGAAGTCTTACCACAAATGTATCATCAACATAGTGAAGCCACATTTTAGGCAGACATGGAGTAGTATTTATGGCTGTGGTTTCAAGTTCTTTCTTGTAAATGTTGCTCAGCAAGGGTGACAATGATAATCCCATGGCCATCTCTTTATTTTGTTGGAAGAATTCTGAATTATTATTGAAAGTACATTGTTGTTATGCAGAACGTTAATAATCCCGTTATACTATCAATAGGTAGAATTGTTCTAATTGATAGACTTTAGCACCTTTCCTTACAATAGACAATGCCTCATCATATTGTACATTTGTAAGTAGACTTTCTACATCAAAGCTTACCAGTATATCAGTTCTTTCCATTTTTTTGTCCCTGACTAATTCTATAAAGTGCTTAGAATTCCTGATGGAAGATTGTGTTCTGTATGCCAATGGACTAAGAACTACGAGAAATCTCGACAGATTTTGACATAGTGAATTTCTGGAACTAACAATAAGCCTTAATGGAATGTTGTCTTTATGGATTTTAGGAAGTCCATACAGGCAAGGAATCTTGCTGAAATATGAAATTAAATTCCTTTTTTCTGAATCACTGTAATACCTGCGATGGCTTCCGGAATACCCTCGTATATAAGTATATGAAATTTCTACTGTCTGTTGCCTTTGATAGGATAGCTCAGTTGGCATTTGCCTTCAATTTGATATTCGAAAATCTAAATGTGTGAGTTCAACTCCTATGCGAATACTGTCACTGGTCAAGCCAGCCACACCTGAAGAAGAGTGGAGAATAATATTACTCGAAATGTTGTGCAATTACTAATTTGTTTTGTCTATTTGTTTGTTATTACTAACAAATTGTTTGAAAAATTTAAATAAAGTTTAAAATTTTCTATACATTCAACATTTACTGATAGATGATGGAAATAGTCCAGCGTAACATGTAAGTTAATTTGTGAAAAAGGCGATCTATGCTCTCAAATCAAGATACTTCAGATTGGCTTATATAATTAAGAATTTAGATTAAAGATAAGATGGCCGCTCTTATGATCTATCTTGTGTTGAGGTTTGAGAGGTCCCTCTATAGTTAAAAACTACATTGAATGGCTATTATACAAACGTTTAAGGTGCATATCAATAACGTTTAAGTAAACTTTCTCTTTCTAATTACAGACTTCCTGTGTACTTGATAAATAATCAGAATGTTATAATAGTGAAATAATAAAAATGTTTTTGGAAATATATATAAAATAATTTTATAATTATCCAAAATCATTTTATTATTTCACATCTTATAAATTTCTTTGAAATTAGAATTTTACAACTAAATGTATACAAATTAAATTAATTAAAATTACCCCAAATCCAAAACTCAACCAAACTAGCCAATAAGTGTTTCATTGTAAGTGTTATCACTTTTAAGTTTTTTTATTTTTCAAATGAAATTTATATTTCTATAACTCTTTTTATTTATGTTCAATGTGTCTGAAGTAAAATTTGATAGCACATAAAAAATATAACATTCTAATAAAAAATTGTATATGATTTATTTAATTAATTTATTGATTTCTCAGGTCCGGAACCAATCTCCTTATTTTCTATATATACAATGTATTTTTTTTTTTTTGCACATAATTTTGGGAAATCAATCTATCATGTAAAAAGAGACTTAGGATATATTTCTTTTCTGATCTTTAACCTTCATGTATTAAAATAAATAAAAAACAATAAAAGTTTATTTTTTTTAAATATTCTGTAGTAAATTTGATAAAGATTAAGTAATTTAAATGTTTTAGTTATTTATTTTATGTATTTTTTTCCATTTTTTATTATTTGAAGCATTTGTTTTTTATTCACATAATGTTAGTCTAAAAATTTATAAAGAAACCAATATGAATAAATACAATTTGATTCTAATAGGATGGATTTCTGGTACCATAAAGATTGACCATGCTAATTTCCCTTTTCTAAAAAATAAAATTGACCATCATTTGCTTGTTGTTCTTTTTTTTCATATTATCTATTCCTTTGATCTTATTACAAAGTATTATAGTTTTAGAAATTGAAAATTTTTGCCAATGTTAACTTTGATATTTCACTTGCAACATACTATATAAGAATATTTTTTATATTAATGAATTACTCACAAATTTTCATATCACAAAATGTTTTCTGCAATCAAACAATATTTTTTATATATTAGAAAGAAATTATCATTCTTAATTCTATATGGTTTTTTTTAAAGGTTTTTTTATTCTCAAAAGTATTGCTTTGAATATATTTGCCAAATTACAGTGTTGACATCTTACGATTGAAAGATTCAGTATGGCATTCTAAAAATACAAGATATGAATCTCATGCCAATAACAATAATTTTTATGTAATTTAGTTAGTCTTTTAGACAACTTTTGATAACATGAATTGATCACACATAAATTTAGAGTGTTATCCGAGAACTGGAATTTTGTTTTTAAAAAACTAATGACTCCCCCCCCCCCCCCACTTATTGTGTAGCTCAATTATTTGGGCTCTGTTAATACTGTTAAACAAAATGAAGATGCTATTTTTTGGATTTAAAACTTTGTAGATGTTGGTTATAATCTTATTATGTAGTATTTTTATTTTGCAATCTCTATGTCAACTTAAAGTAATATTTTCAAAACATATAATGGTTTGTGTTTTTCTGAAGGTTTGTGATGAGGATGTTCTAGCTGTATTTTTATATCGGACTATTTCCATTATCTAGTAAATGTAATGAATGTCTTGAAAAAAAAAAACTTTATTTAAATATTCCTAATACATTCAACTGTTAGTAATAGCACATCAAACAGGTTAGTATATGCACAACGTTTTGAGAGGTATTATTCTTCCCTCTTCTTCAGGTGTTGCTGGCCTGACCAGTGATAGTACTAGCATGAGATTCGAACCTTGGTCCTTAGATTCTTGATTATTGAATTTTAAGGTAATGCTCTAACCAACTGAGCTATCCTGCCACTATCAGGCCAGAAACACCTGAAGAGGAGGGAAGAATAATACCTCTCGAAACGTTAAATGTATTTGGAGTATTTAAATAAAGTTAAATTTTTCTAAAGACATTCAATACACATATTAGATCAGTGGTCTTCAACCTTTACACACCTGCGGACCGGCAAAAATAAGAATAAGATTTCGCGGACCAGCAGAAGTTTACATATAAATTTTCTTAAAGATGTAACCTGCTTAGCCTTAGATAAGCATAATTGTTATAACTGACCAAAACAGCATACTAGTTATTGTGTATTGTAATGGTGTTGCTTATCTTCACATGTTGAACACTCTTTCTTGAGTTGCGCAGTCATACTGCTACAGAAAACAAGTACAATAACAATCGTTCTCATTAATGTGCTTGCATTTTATATTTATTATTTAATTGTTAAAACGTGCAAGAATAAAATGTTATTCACCTAAATGTTGAAAAAGTCAAAAGTTTTGATCTTATTTTATTTTTATTTGGGAGGGGGGGGAGTGGATTGAAAAATACTTTGTCATCACTGAGACAAAAGATAGACACCAAAGTTATTTTTTGTTTATTTCTATTTTTAAAAAAAGGTAACAGAAATTGGTTTTAAAAATAAAAGTTTTAGTATTTTAGCGATATACAAATAAAGCCAAAAAAAAAAATCGCCTTATAGGCCAAAAAAAAGTGGGCGTATTTTTAAACAAAAAGAAAACGAAACTTGAAAAAGTCAAAAGTTTTGATCTTACTTTATTTTGTGGTGGTGAGGGTGTATATACTTTGTAAAAGTTATGAGACAGAACTTATTTTTTGGTTTTTATTTTTAACAAAACGTAATAAAAATTAATTTCAAAAATAAAGTTAAATCCCCCCAAAAAAAATCGTATAGCCAAAAAAAAACACTAAAAATGAAATATTAAAAGAGAGAGTAGAAAAAATTTAAGAGATCAAAAAAAGTCACGTTACATTTTATTATTTTAACAATGCTGACAAGTGGCTGTGATTGGCTATCAAAAGACAACTGGGGGGGGGGGGGGGTGTATAATAAAAAACTTTTTTCTCCCCCCCCCCATAAACGTCTGTGATAAATAGAAAAACAAATTAATTTATATATGATTGATTAGATTTTGTTTTTGTTCTGTTTCTTTTTTTTAAATCAGGTAAAAATGCGATGAAAAAATAAATAAAAATTGTTTATATTAATTAAAAGTTTAAAATCTTATTACTGTATTTTATTATTATAAACTTTCTACCCAGTCTATGATTAGTTTTAAAAGATAAAGTGGATTAAAAATTTTAAAGGTTATATTTTGTTAATTTAATATTCACTTTTACTTGAGAACTTATTCTACACTCTATGCAAATATAAATGTTTTTCAGAATATATCATAAAATAGATGTGTAATTAACTGGAAATCATTCCCCAAGTGGGAAAAAAAAGTAAAAAATTTTTTTCTCTAGAATAATGAAAATAAATTTTCTTCATGGTTTGACACAGATGTAGGATGCATATTCCTGAGTTCGAAATCCATGAATCACAGCCCAGCTTTGTCACTTTCTATGCTTGAACTTTTTATGAACTCTTGAGCAATAAACAACTCATTTATATATGGAAAAAATTAAATTTTCTATTGCAGTTTTTACAAAGATGGTAAAAGTCAGCAAAACTTACTATTTTTCATTAACTGAAGCTTTTTTGTTATATAGAAATGTTTAAAATCTGATTGTTTCTTATATTTCAATAGTAGCACGAGTTTAAGAGGATAATTTGTAACTTATTTCCTTATTTATAGATGGTTTCTATATTTAAAGTGAAAAATCAGAGTAGCAATGTAATGAATATTTGTTAAAATATGGTATTTTTATTTGTATGGTAACAATCATTATCTGCCTACAAATTTAATCACTATTGTTATCATATTTCAAGTATATAGATTTGCATTATGTCTCATTACATAACTGTGGCCCAATGGTTCTTATTGTCAAATTGAATAGTAAACATTATAAGAGCAGTATTAAGGTGGATTAATTGAACATAGTTCTAATTATATCTATTAGTTTTAGTAGTTCTAATTATATCTATTAGTTTTAGCATATGATACTTAGGGATTATATTTTACATAAATACAATGCTTTTATTGCATTATATCAAGTCTCACAGATAGTGTTATGAAATGCTTATTACAATCTGAAGATTGAATTGATTATTATTGTTTTGTTTGTGAAATAGCATTTAATCATGTTAAGTTCTACATTATTCATAAAAAATGTTATTATGTAATCAATTTCTCGATGATTGTAGTATTCTAATTTTAGCATTAACTTTTAGGTTTGTATTGCTAGTAAACACATTTTTAATCTTCATAATTAGACAAATATATTTTCAATGCTGTATTTCATAATCATTGCAAAGCTAATCTGTTCTCTTCTTTCCACCTAATTATTTTCAAAAGATATTTTTAAAGCTGTTACATATTATCAGTCGTAATTCATGAATATATGAAATATCTAATCAATTCCTCCATTTGTATTTGTGATAATCAAATATTAATATTTAAATATTGCAAAGAATATAATTTTTTCAAAATCAGAAGTCATTCTCATTGATCACTTAACCTAATTTATCTATCTATTAATATCTTTTTTTGAAGCTTTCAGTTTGTTACCTATAACTGGAATACTTGTTTCAGTTCTAGAAATGAAAAGGCATAGTCTTGTATTAAAAGATTTATATGGTTTGATGGATAGCTTTTAGTTCATAATGTCATTGGAAGATAGTTAAACCAATCCATGGTGTAAAAGCTTTTTTTATTGATATGTAATGTGAAAAAAACAAAAACAACTTATATAATATTTTTAAATATATTGTAACGGTCAGATTTGTACACTCATGCAACAAAATCCAGAGTCCAAGCAAAATACACCAAAGCTGACCGGAGTGAGGTGGTTGAGACCTCTAATCCAACCAAACTTTAACTCATTTGCCAGTACTCCAAATTTAACACCTTATGAGTGACACCTCTGAGGTTACACTCAGTCTTCATTTAACCGGCAGGGAGAAACATGAGACTTAAGGTCACTACTGACTTAACTAGATGGGTGATATATAGCACTTAACACTCTATCAATCTTGATTACAGAGATATACACATATAGCACATAAAATCATAAATAAATTGGAGTAATGGACTGTGAAATTGAATAATATTATGTGGATTGGACAAGATACTATGGATTGGTTTGAACTAGAACCCTGAGCAAGAAAGATATGCAACAGTTTATATTTTAAAAGATTTATTTAAACAATATCAAAGAAATAAAAATAAAATGTCACAATGGCAAGGACTGTACAACATTCAATAAGGTACACAATACAGGCAGGCATTTTATAATGGATGGGACTGCTATCAGTAGTCTCTCATTTTAATATATTAAAACACCTATGTATGCGGTGCATAAGTCATGCCTAATCATTTAACATGCCATCCTATGATTTTGGTTTGCTTAAGTTATAAGCTGATAGCTTAGTAGAGATGATAAGTACAGCTCTAAGGTGGCTGTTATATATATTAATAAAGTGAGCAATTAAATAAGCTCAATATTATGCAGATTCAACCTGATAACCCAGATTCAAACTTCAGTCTAAAGCTGAATGATTAATTAATATGGGGGAAAGAACTGGTTACCTTTAGATTCACATATATATGTTATGGCGTTATATAAAATATTAAAGAATAAGCTTGCAATGCTAGTGAGTGATTATTCAGGAGCTTCAGCATCAAATGCTCGGTTTGCTCCGAGACCGACGGTTTGCTGCTATTTATATATGAACATATAAGTTCAGGAACTCGGATTGGCTTTAGGAAAACTCTGGGTCCACATACTCCAGTTCTAATAAAGATAGCCATAACCCGAACTAAATAATGGGGCGGCTTGTAACCGTGTACCCATTTAAGAGGTGCAGCAAAACGTAAACACATATATAAGTGTACTATATAAAGACACACCCGCAATGCACACAATATATAGAGCAATAAGTATGCATACAAGTAATTAAGTGCGCCTAAAACAGATAGCTTCTGTCAAACTAACTCAACCCAGTTCTTAAACTAGCATTATAATTATGCTAATAAAAGGGACTTAAACTATATAATAAATAATCTAGTTAAAATCCTGAATCTGCATATACATATTCATAATTAAGGAGGGAAAGTATATTTGATTGGACTTAATACAAACATTAGAAAATATACTTTATCATCTCTGGCCAGTATATCCCCTTCTAACTAATGTAACAGTCAGAATCGTCTATCTCGCTAACACACTGCAGAATTCAAACCCCAGACACGAAACTGAACATTCTAGGAGGGGTTGCCTTCTAGATATACTAAGTTCGAATCTAAAGTCCAAATTTCACAGCGCCATCTACGTGATAACGCATCTGATGCCACTACTAGTATAACCTTTGACTGGTGCCTGGTGGTCAGGGAGAAACAAAAGACTCTATACTAAAAGAAGCTTGGGTGGCTAATTAACATCTATGGATTTACAAAAGAAATGCAGAAAATATATATATATATAGACCGAGACAGTGATAGGAATCAAATAAAATAAGAGATCAAATTTAGTTTTAAATAATTTCACAAAATTTATTCATATAAATTATATATATAATGCCACTGTCTGCTTATATGAGACAGGGACGCGTATTAAATAATTGTTGGCATTATATTTCCACAACTGACAAAAAGACTTTAAAACAAAGTGATATATTCTATTCCTCGGGCTAATAGCATTACGATAATGTGCTTGACGAGATAGGAACATGTGCGAGGTGCTTTGAGTAATTATACAAGTTTAAGAAAATATTTGAAAATTAAGTGTTCTAAAATATTTATTGATTTCGAGAATAGCACAGACTAAAGCTTACTAAGCAACAAAGTGGGAATGTGATCAAAGCATTTATTTGAGAATAATAAGAATAGAGTTGCATTGGGAGGTCAGTATTGCTGATAATGAATTTATTAAAGTTGGAGGGTGTGACACGTTTAAGTCACGGATGCTTTGTAAAATAAATATAAAATAAAACAATATTGAATATCCGGAATGATTACAGAGGGCATCTCGCCGCTAACCCGTAGGAAAGTATTTTATGAACAGCCAAAACTTAGCGACTGGATGACGATTGCGTTTAATTCCCAGGTGTGTCATTTGGTGACATACTCTGCCTGGAAACCGCAAAAAGGCGAAGAGAACGGCCTTAGCTGTGTAAAGAATCCTTGGAAAAATAAAACAAAGCGGTCTCAACAACCAATTCATTTACCAGCAATACGAGACGAAATGCCCAATCAAATTCCCAGAAATTCATTTAAAAGGGTCCGCACATTCTCGACGTCAATGATGAACTTTGTAATTAAAGTAGAACACGGTAAGTAAAATAGGAAAATGCATGCTTGCGGGTTTGAAAATTAAGTATAGATTTATATACGCAATCATGCATTAGGGGACACATTTAATCATTGACCTCGCACATACTCTCATATTAGATTAAAATCAATAACATGTAGATTTTAAACTATGTGATTATATTATATATTAAAGAAAAGAATCGCCCTCGAACGAGTGATTTGCAAGATAACAAAATTGGAAAATTATAAATTTAAAATATGCCTTAATAGCGGCGTCTTACTTTCAATAAAGGGAATAGTTCACTCGGTCAAAGACGATTCTGACACATTATCATAATAAAATAAAAGAAAGCTTTATAAATAGAAAATATTAACCCAAGGATAGAGCAAAACTGTTGATTATATTCGAACACTTTAAAGAAGTACATAATAAAGTTATGTGAAATAAAAGAAAAACAATTTAGAATAGCTATAGCATGTTAGTTAGGAATCACAAGAGTTCTTGGGTTAATTTAGGGTTACCTCTGGAGAAGCATTTTTAGGCAGATTGATGGTCGGCAGGTTTTTATATAATTTAACAGCAAAATCTGGAAATGTTCATATTTTTGGCAGCAGCAGCAGTTCCGGGGTTCCCCGTGTGATAACTTCCGATGGACTATGGCAGCATATGACCATTTCGGAGAGAAATAGCCTTCTTGCACTCTATTCTGTCATGTCAAGATTTACAAATTACTACTATAATTTTGGTTAGAAACATTAGACCTCAGAATGATTTCTTTTAGAAACATTAGAAGAATGGAGAACAAAAGAAAAACCTTTTTATAGTAGAATTTAACAATAGAACTGCCCTGGAGCATTACAAAAATATATCAGACTTATCAGCTGTAATCATCCAAATGTCTAAAGGAATTCAACATTAATTAATTTCTTTTGTTAATTTCCCTGTCGACATTCGAATTACAAACTAGATTTAATTAAAAATTACTTTTATTAATTAAAGAAAACCTTAAGTGTACATCTGCTGTTTTTAGATAAACTTATATAACATTAACTAATTAAACTATTGTCCCTCATTTATTTTAACAGAAATATTTGGAATGATTTTTATTAAATCAAACTAAAATTATTTTACTTTTACATTGCAATAGTTGAATCTATTTACTAAACGAATATTTACTAAATGAATTTTATTTTAAATCAAAATATATTACGACGGTAATATATTTGTAAATAGATTCAAACAAAATAACTTTAACAATTTATAATTTTGATATGTCTTAAAATGCATATCATAGTGTGTGCGCAATTACGACTTATATAACCTACTTTTTAATAAATCAAAATTATGTGAACATATACATAATCTATAATCTTTTATTTATTTGGGAATGACTTATATATATAATA
Organism: Epiperipatus broadwayi; assembly: GCA_028023455.1. Lineage (NCBI taxonomy): Eukaryota > Metazoa > Onychophora > Udeonychophora > Euonychophora > Peripatidae > Epiperipatus > Epiperipatus broadwayi. The sequence continues at coordinate 1,767,169 of JAQFVV010012587.1, forward strand.
CGAGCATTGTACTCATGGTTTAAAATTAGATGGGATTTTCGGTATATAAGTGTATTGCAGACACACTACGATAGGTTGGGGTTCAAACCTATATGAGTGTAGGAAATAGGTAAGAAAAGGTGAAACGAAGATCTGCAAAGCAGACCTTACTGTTTCACTAATAAATATTAAAAGTCACAATACATAGAACCCACTAAGCAAACCTTGCAAAATATTACAATCTTACAATATATATATAATCATGATAACAACGAGCGGTTAACGATCGTTTATTATCAATATTATAATTTCGAAACATTGATTCAATACAATAAATAATGCTTTTAAAATGTTTAAAGTGGAGATTACAATTATCTCCTTTATAAATTAATTAATTAGTTTCACTGTTTCGAAAGATGAGCATATTATCACATATATTAAACACAAACATAATGAATTTAAACAAAATATTAAAAAAAACATTAAAGTTAGGCAAGACCTTAGTTTGTAGGAATTTAAGATAATAGATTTCAGACATTTAATGATTACAAAAAATAAAATCTTTTAATTTATAAAAGATTTCAGGCAGTTTAGACAATTAAATTAAAAATTGTTTTCTTTTTTTTTTTATTACTTTAAAGTAAGTTATAGATTTTAAAAGAGCAGTTGACCAGAAATGATTTTTACAATATATATAAATTTACACAAGTTTACAGAGTTTCTTTTACAGTTGGGTTAAATTAGAGTTTTGAGAATTTAGATAGAACATTCTTTAAAGTGTATAAGCTAACTTACAGTAGAGTTTATAGAGTAAATTTATAGGCTGCAGTCTTTAAAAATATTACCATTGTCTTCTTGGTAACTTGAGGTGTACATCAATGATAGTGGTGGAACAAGGCATCAAACAGTAGCATAATTTCAGTGGCATTTCTTTTCAAATAGGTTTTCATTTTTTTCATATCTCCCTCTCATGCAGGCTGCTGGAAAATTTGCCCATAGGTAGTATGCTGAAGGAATGGAGAGCACCATCTCCGCTCTGAGAGACCGCAAATATTTTATTCTACTCAACTATCTTGTAGTCTGGTTCACAACAATTTACAGGAAAGACAAGCTAAAACGACCTTAACCTAAGAAATCTGCCTGATTTTATTTTTCTTAGATCAAAACCAACCGGCTATCTATTTTAACTCAGAATTCAACCCTCCTCTAGATTTTATAGCTCATGGTCGGGTTTCTTTGATTCTGATCTTTTTTTTTTTTATTGCTCAGACTTTTACTGGTTTCGATCTGGAAAAGTAATTCATTACAATTGTAATGAGTTTTAGAACAAATGGTTATAGGTCAGAAACCATTCGATCCAACTTGAAAATTATTCTAAATTGTTTTCACACAATTCTGTGAATTTCACATGTAATTCACAATTCATCTAAATAAAACTTGCTAAAGATTATTTAGCGAATATTTGAACTATACCTTCTCTAAATAAAGTAGATTTTATACAAAATATTATTTATTAAACAAAATATAAATGCGGCAATATATATACAAACATTAATATTAGTTATTTATATATGCATGTATGTGTGACAATACCTATATAACTGTGTGGCTATATAAACCCATGCACTAGAGAGTGTTTAAACCCAGCGTAGATGTGACTGTGGGGATAAATAGGTGAAACAGATATGTGGGTAGGAATATACTGTTTCAATATATATATACATTTACTGATCACTGTTGTTTTAGAGTATTGTTATGTGTAAGTTACTATTTTTTAAAACATTTTTATGAATTATTTTAGTAATTGTCTTTTTTTGTCAATAATTGTAATATCAAATGTAGATTAATGTAACATTACTGGTACATTATAAATAAACAATTGTATATAAGAAAAATAATTACAAGAATTAAATTTCTTTAACTAAAAATATAAGGATTTTTTTTTCTATAGTTAGACTAGTTTCATGCATGGAAGAAATTCGCAATATTATTGGAGAAGCAGTGCCAGATCATATTCTAGAAGAGACTATTTTGCAACACAACTTTAATTTTAATGCAGCTTTAGATGCTATTCTCTCAGGACAAGGTAATTAGTATATATATAACATTTGTTAAATCAGAATTTATTATAATTTGTAAAATTTTATTTAAAATATTCTTTATTGAAATGAACATTTCATGTAGTTAGAAAAAGAATGTGGACATGATAAGTATAGTTAATGTATAGCTACATTTGTTTTTTTTCTAGATCTATAACCTTTTTGTAAATTCAGTAAGAGAATCAGTCATAAATTATAAAATAGGAGATCATGATGTTAGATAAAAAATAACAATAATAAACATTTACATGTTGTATGTATGTACACATGTATATAAAACCTCATTCAAAAGTTTTTGAAATTTATTTTGGTTTTTGTAGTTATTTACTTTTTAAAGTATAAAGTAAGAATATTTTTTTTGAATTTTGGAAAATAGATTTGAAATGATAGAGATAGAACAGTTTAATGTGGTTACATTAAATATAGAATATTATAGAAAAATCTTAATTAATTATAGGATTTAATGAAATTAGTTGATTTATTGGCATTATATTTCGAATATATATGTATTTTTATGGATCACTATTGTTTTAGAATATTGTTGTATTCTTATTGTTATATATAAGTATTTTTAAAAACATATTTTTATGAACTATTTTAGCAATTCATGCCTTTTTTTTTTTTCATTGTAATATCAAATGTAGATTAAATAACTGGCAAGATTAGTAGTTCAACTTAACGGTAGATACCAAATATATATAATTCAAGCTTATGCCCCAACAAGTTCTCATTGTGATGAAGAAGCAGAGGATATTTATATGGATGTACAAAGGGCTTTTGATTAGACCCAACATTTGTATCATGGGAAAACTTTAATGCTAGAATTAGTAAACACTTGAAAAGTGAAAGTGCTGTAGGTAAATTTGGTTAGGTCAATAGAAATGACAGAAGACATAGACTTATGGAATTTGTAGAAAAAGAAAATCCTTGAGAGTCCTTTTTTTGAGAAAAATGCTTAACATAAATGAACTTGGAAGCATGCAAATACACAGAGGCTAAACTTCATACAGTAGTGCCACCAGTGCAGTGCTCTCAGATCCAAGACTCTTCAGAGGTGCAGTACTCTCAGATCCAAGGTTCTTCGCTGATGAAAGCCACAAGCTGGAAACTAGAACGGGGATATTGGATGAGTAGGCACTAGGTAGGCATTTTATACACAAAGCTTTTTACATCCATTGATTACTCTAGCTTGCACTGATGGCGCTACTGTGTGGAGAGTTTAGCCTCTGGGTAAACAGCTTGGGTAAGCATAAGCAGTGGTGATCATGTGATATTCAATGGTTTAAAGCACGCAAATAAGGGTATAGCAGATTTGGTTTATGTTTTATTTTATAGAAAATATGTATTTTAAGATTAATGTTCTTAATAACAACCAACTCTTAAGCTACCAATTATCTTGACCTGTTGTCAGCTAGGCACTAAAGATTATAACTTGAACAAGGAGTACACGATTAATAATGCAAAGAAGTTTATAAACAAACCTTATTAAGCAGGCAAATGTAACCTGTTCTGAAATCAGACTAATAAAAAGCCAATTATAACTTCCAGATTTTGAAAACATTAATCTTTGCATTATTAATCTTTGGTCAAGTTGCAATCTTTAATGTCTATATAAATATATCAGATGATAGATTAAGGTGATACCTTTATTGTTAAAGGAAGTAGATTGCCTTGTCTGCAGGTTGGATTGTTGGTAGCTTAAGGGTTGATTGTTATCATCTACATTTATAAATCTGTTAAAGCCTTGACTAATTGGCTTTATTGTTTTAATAAATTCAACACATAAAGTGATCATCAATTAGTAAGATGTAGGATATGTGTTAATGCAATACTAAAGAGACAAAAAATTATTAGAAAAATAGTATTCATAATTGATATTCCTAATTTTCAGAAACATTTCAGTGATTGTAAATGAAAACTTACAAATCAGTTTCAGATATTAACAGATATTGAACATGATTCAGATTTGAATGAATTCAATAGGAAAATAACTGATACACTTGTAAAAACTCAACAAAGATAGCTGGTACAAAAAAGCAGCAATTGACCAGTAAAATTTCTACTGAGATAAGACAATTCATGAAAAAAAGAAGAAATATGAAAATATATAAAAGGAACGCATTTTTAGGATTGAATATATAATTTTGTAAAATGGTGCGAAAAAGAATTGATAACAATATAAGAAAGTATAATTGTGAATTAGTAAGGAAAGCTATAGAAGAGAATAAAAGTTTTAAAAGTGTAAAACAACATCTTGATATTGGCAGGAAACTTATTTCTGCAATAAAAAAAAAAGATGGAACTATTACTAAAAATAGAGATGACATTATGAAATGTGTTCTAAGAGTTTTATTAAGAATTATATAGCAATAAAGAACAAGGAAAAGTACCTTCTACAACTACTATATCTTTTGAATTGTCCAGGATTGTAAATGAAGGAAGTGAGAAATGCTATTAAATCTATGAAGGCAAAAAACTCCAGGTAATAATGGAATTATAATTGACATCTTTGGCAATATACCAAATGCCTCAGTGATAAATATGTACCAGGTGATTGGAAGAATGCAGTATTAATATTAATATTTAAAAAAAGGTGATAAAGTAGATATTAGAAATTGAGACCTATCAGTCTTTTATCAGATCTATACAAAATTTTTACCAAAATAATTACAACTAGTCTATAGCAAACTTTGGAACAAGCTGGATTTAAAAATACTTTTTAGTACAGTGGATCATATCCAAGTATTGAGAAAAGTTCAAAAGATTATGAGTTGCCATTATGTTTTCAATTTGTAGATTATGAAAAAACATTTGATTCTATAAGCATTTCTTCAATAATTTGTTGGATTATCAAGTTATATATAGATCTAGGATATTGTTAAATTCTGAAGAGTATTTATAAAAATGGAACAGCAACAATTAGATTACATAATGATACTAGGAAAATTAATATTGAGAAGGATCTATGTTAGGGTGACTTCATATTTCCAAAACTTTTTACTGCAGTTTTGTAAGAAGTATTCTGTGGATTAAAATGGAAAGCTAAGAGAGTAAAAGTAAATAGAGATTATGTAAGTCATCTAGATTTTACAGATGATGTAATTGTTTTTGCAAATAATGTTTTAGAGTTTTAGGAAATGTTGCAAAAGTTATCAGATGAAAATAAAATAGAATTAAAGGTAAATGTTAAAAAGCTAAAGTAATGTTCAATGGAAAGGTTGATAATGATGAGTTAGAAGAAGTTAATAAATACAAATTCCTTGGTTGTATTATTACTACAGATGGAAACATAATGGACAAAACTAATAATAGAATTAAACTTGGTTGGGGGAGGGCTTTTGGTAGAAATAAATTAAAAAGAAATATATTTTTGTATTGAAAAAGGTTTTTAATAAATGTGTTTTACCAGTTCTTATTTACGAATCTGAGACTTGGACTCTTATCAGAACAGTAATACAGAGCAATGCATATTAGGAGTAATAAAAACAGATCAAAAACGAAATTCATGGTATGAGAGAACAAACAGGTGTTACTGACATTATTGAAAGAATTAAGAAACTGAAATGGGAAATGGAGTTGGGCTAAACATATTATTAGAATAGATGATAATACTTGGACAATTGGAATTTTAAACTGGATTCCAAGAAATTTTGGCAAAAGACCTAGAAAGATCCCACATGTTAGATGGATGAAATAAGAAAATGTGCTGATATGATGTGAAGAAGAGAGGCTAGAGATCAGAGAAGATGGATTGAATATGAAGAGACCTTCATTCTGCAGTGGATTGAAATTGATTGAAAATGATGATGATTGGAATCACATTAAACAGAATTTAACCTGAGATTACATCAATGGAAAATCTATTGTTTATTTATTTTAGTAAGGTTTTTTAAATTTGTTTATATATATATAATGTATGTAATTAGTTTATCTCTTTAAAAAAAAAAAGATATAAAAACATGATTATACTCATGTTCTTAAATTATTTCTAATGATAATGAATGCATATTTGCAGCATCTCAGAAAGTACCATATTACTACAAAAAGGTTAAGCACTATATACCATTTTAAGATAATTTCTATTATAAAAAGCTATTGTTAAGGTTTGTTACAGAATAAACAATTGATAGATAAGAAGTTAAGTATGGAATATCTATCAGTTAATATTTTGTTGAAATTGCACTTAAACTAATTTAGTTGAAACCTATTTGTTTGCTTTTTTATTTCAAAGTATTGTTAAAAACTTTGATCACACTAGATTGTTTATAATTCATAAACTAAAATTTAGCAAATTGTCATGATTTAAATGTATCAAATAAAAACAATCTGAAAATAAAAGCAGCTATCTTTTGATTGTGATTTATTTCTCACGTTGTTAACTAATATTTCAAGATAGATAATAAACATTCTAAATATTAGGGAAAAAATTGCAGTCTGTGAACTAACTATATATTGCCATATATCTATATTCATTATGACTATTATAATACACAAATATATAAAAAGTTAATTACCCAAACAAAATTTGACATTACAGCCAATCACATTAAATTTATTGAGTTTGATATATTAAAATAAATATAACCTCTCCTGTATGATCACTTCATGGCTTGCAACACCAATTGGCAACTGACTGTAAACATAATGTAAATCCCTATCAGCATTGTTACAGATTCAAACATTATGGTATATTGTTTTGACTGAATTGAAATCAATTACAAATTATAATGTCTTAAATACTTAGTAAAAATTAATTCACAATATTATATGTGTATGTATTTATATAATTTATATTGTTAATAAATATATTTAAATAAATCAATATTTGCTGGAAAGAGCTTTTATGTTGATTATTGTTATTATATCTATTATTGCTGTTTTACAAAGATGTATTATATTGTATGATTTATTTAAAAATATGTAAAAGTAGCATATAAAACTTCTTTCCAAATTTGATGATCGTTTAATAAATATAATATCATTGGGGATCAGTTCAGTAAAATAAGTCAATATTTCATTGATTGAAGAAATTTTAAATAAGATATATTAAAAAGACTATAGTTGCACTCTCATGTACTTTATTTTCTAATGATCAGGATTTTTAAAAAGATGGTAATAGACTTGTTATTTAAAACAAGAGTGTGGTTTGTTCTTAGAACTTTACATAAATAAAAAAAATTAACTCAATATGGAATGAGAACTGTATGACAGATTTTTCATCATGATCATAATTAATATTTTTTTATTCATTCATTAACTGTAGCATATATTTGATAGATTTATTGAAGCAAGATACTTGAGTAATATCTTTTAAAATTTTATTAAATTATGATTTTAAACAAAATGTGACATTTACTATTAATATAATGTCTAACAATACAGATATAATGTAAAGTAGTAGTAATTTTGAGGAAATAATTTTTTTCTTTATTTGTTATTTATTTTTAAATGTGGATGTTTTATTTAGGTTTATATATATATATATATTGAAGCAATCATATATATACATGCGTATATATAAATGCTTCATATATATATATATTGTTACCATAATGTTATAATACTAAGGCATTTTAAAAAATTAATGTATAAAAGAAATTTAGTTTTATTATGAAATTTAATTTTGTTACGAAATTTAACATTGTAGTAAGGGGGTGTTCAAGTCAACAAAGAAAATTTAAGTAATTAATTAGAATCAGTTGATATTTAAAAGAATGTATAAATTAAAATCTGATTTTGAATTTATATTTTACTGTTGTCATTGTCATTATGGTAAAAGGTGACAAGAAATGTATATTTACCATAAAGATTAGATAAAATCAGAGGTATTCAGAATTTAATTAAGAAAAATGCAATTAGTAAAAAAAATTTTTTTTCCCCAAATATTTATTAAACAAGTACAATGTTTACAGTGACAATTATGTATACATAGTAAATTAAAAGGAAAGCTAGAATTACAAACATAAAGAAGAATTACATGATTATAAATAAATATAAGATAGTATTATTCTGGGCAAGAGGTAAACCCGAATATCTGGACTACTGTTAACACACAAGTAGGCCAATTAAGCTCATCCAACTCACCTAGACAAATTGCCTCACACTACCAAGAGTCACTTAGTCAATCTAAAGTTTGGTCAGATCACCATTGGAAAAATCACTACAACTATGAAGGCTTAGGTATTTATGCTAAATCTGATGTATTCAGTTAAATATCCATTTTGATAACATAAGGATCTGAACCTCTGATTATTAACAATCACTTTCAGCAATATCTTAGACAGAATAAACAAAACGTTTTACCAGAAATCATCCTTACAATGCAATCAGAGTTCATGTTTCCTCAAATAATACTTTTGGAGCTAGGAGTTTGTCACGGTTTTTAAATTTTATAAGTTTATTCAGAAAGAATTTTCCCTTATGAATTGCACCGGGATTGAAAACCATTTTACAACGAGTAGACCAGAATGCATAGTTGATAAATAATGACAGCCTAATAGTAGTGATGGATTTTGTCTTAATACTATCTTTAAGAGAGACAAGGTAAAAATTCACTATAAGGTTATCAGCAATAATCCTTCTAGACCTCCAGATTCCATGGCACGAGTAAATTAGATGGTCAAATGTTTCGTCATGAGTCTGGCAAAGGAGGCAGATTGGGTTGATCTTGTAATTAGTAAAATTTTAAAGTTAAACTAGCACAAGATTGCAATCAATAAGATTTTTTTTAGATAGTAAAGAAAATAATTTTAAGCTTTAAAATCAATCGCTCAATTTGGAAAACATCCAGATGCCTTTGTTTTGAGGGATATATATAGGAGCAGGAAAGAAAGAGTGTCAGTTTTTGTAAAGTTTTTTTTAAGCTGTTAAATTACGTCACGCCATGACCAATGAGTAGAATACCTCAATTTCTCTGACTATCTCCAAGGAGCTGAGTATGGAGTGCCCTGGTACTATAAAATGTGATGCCGCTAAAGTCCCTGCCTACAGTTGATCTAATTTGCTGACATGCTATACTGTCACCATCAAAAGGATGCCCCTAGTATATAATGCTACCGAATGACCAGCCAGCCAATAGCCAAGAATCCTACACCATAGGATCAATGAACTATACCGGAAAGTTCAGCGTAGTGTTTTACTATCTACCAAAATTCTCTGAAGGTCTGTTAAAATAGTGATTTATTTTAATTTTATAAATTTCGATTTACTGGCAAACGATAAAAGCCTCTTTAATATTCTGTTTTCTTTGCTTAAATAATTCATTTATTAATCGTTCTTTTGAAATTTGTTTTCTTTAGTATTTTATAAAAATATTCCTATTATGTTATTAAATATTTTTCTTATTGTAATATATACGCTTAATTAATTGTACATATTAAGAAAGATCGACTATTGCAATGTACTCGATCCTTCTTAAATCATGCTAGACTTATTAGTTAAGAATCAGATGGAGAAAATTTTAGTAAATATATTTCAATGACTAGAATATTTGGATGTTATCTAAATAAAAGTCCAGTAATTAAATAAAAGCAAGATATTTAAATCATCACTTGTCATTGATTCTAATTTTTTTTAAATTTTTATTTGCGATTTTAAACTTGTCTATTTAAAATGTTTTTTTTCAAAGATGTCATTTAGCCATTAACGTAGTTATGAATGGTTTATAAACAACTTTCAATTTTAAAATTAAAATCTAGTATTAGGAAGATAAAGGTTAAAACTTTCTGTTTGGGAAGGGACAAATATATATGTATGCTGTGTACAAAAGTTAATGCTCGAAGTTAAAAGTTAAAACTTTGTTTCTATTTTAAAAAGAGACAAATATATATGTATATATGTATACTGCAGCTATGCTATTTTTAATTCTATAAAACTTATGTTATAAATAATGAAATATATGATGCGATAGTTTATTCTATAAAAGTTTTAATACAATTTAGTTTTAATGTTTTAATATTTAGGGCTGTCGTATCAATATTTCCTTATGACATGGGGTGGATTTCTATTTAAGCAGGGAATAATGTTATCGGCAAAAATTTTTTTAATATATAACTGTGTAGGCCCTGATTTAGCCTCAGGTAATAGACATTCGCATTTTGTAATCTTATAACATGACCATTCACTTTTATTTTTATATATAGATTTAAATTTAAGGCCCAGTATATATTATTTTATATAAATGTAGCATTACTGGGTTGTGTATTTTCATGAATATTTTAGTGTGTTTTTTCAGCAGGCATATATCCCTGCTTTGGAAAATTTAATAGCTGGGTCCCTTTTGAATACGATCCACGCAAATGTGGGAATATTTCTTTCTATTTCAGACCCAGTGGACCTTCATTTTGTATTACCAATTGGGCAATGAATTGTTCCTTTCTGTTGTTGAGATTTATTAATGATTATGGGGAAGATGCTCATTCCTTTCTACCTGGATCCATTTGTTTCTTAGAGACTTGGATATGACCTTGCAGAGGTGAGCAGATTCTAGTCTAACTCGTCATTGGACTGTTTATTACTGTAGCTATCCAGTACTGCCTTCCTTCTTTGTGTATGTTAAAGCTTGATTTTTAGGCATTGGTGGATCATGATCATGGGAGCTATGCGATCATCTATTTAAACTATTTTATAGAGTTAATTAAACTTATCCTGCTTTATTTATTATCATGGACCTGCTTGAGGGATATCTTTCCCAAAGATCAAATGTGTCTATCATCCGAGGTCCTTATCTCTACATATGTATATTAAACATTGAAACTTTTGTCATATGTAATCACTAATTAATGTAATTCCCACTATCTCTAATGAGTCTAGCAAACAAATTAAGTAATAGTTATTTCTTTTGTTCATTTTTTTTTGTTTATAATTTTATTACTAATAAAGTGTTTATATTTTCACATATATATTGCATTGGGTGTCTTGTTTGTCCACAGGGAAGACATATAGTTATAATCTAATTCTAAGAGTCTCTCTTTCTCTCTCTGATCACTAAACCTACATAAAATGAAATATTATGTGGGGTTTGAATGAGTTGGTTTAAGTCACCCTAGTGGTGATTTTGCTGTTGTCTGCTCATTCCGGCCATTACAATACATATATTGTAACACATACAGAAATATATGTGTTACATGAAACATTTAAAATAATATTCAAATAATATATAAATATTTATAAAGACTGTTAGTTTATTAAATAAAAGTAAAGATATTGTTAAAATAAATCAAACTTATGCTAGGAAATAAACGAAAAGTAAAATATAATTAAAGCATATTATAATGTAGGATTTTTTAGATTTACTATTTAAAAAGATAATTTATCTGTTTTTTTTAACTAAAAGAAAAAATTCCAAAATGTTAGATAATGAAGGCAAAAGAAACTAAATTGTAACTTTAAAGTCTAATATAAATGATTGTACCAAAATTATTATTGAAACTATTTAATTAAAGAAAATTATGATCTAATCAGAGATCCAAAATAATTTTGTAAATTATCTAGTCTGGAGAGGATTTTGTTTTACTGGAAATCAATAACATTTCCAATTGATTAGATAATAATATTAATCAATGTTGTAATTAAGAAAAAAAAGAGAGGATTAACTAATTAGAAAAAGAATTTGAAAACTAATTAATGACATGGGTGCTTTCAGACAATGATTTTGGCAAGGATATAAAAGCTACTAAATTTTCATTGTATTCAATCTGCGGTCATTTCAGTTTTTACTGTTATTAAAAGTAGTCTGTTGTTGCTCATTCTACTATTAGAGTTCTGCCATTATTTCAAGTGCAATCCTGTTGGTTTGATTTGACTTCAGCTAGCTATACTAATTTTGCTAACTTCTTCATTGAGAACAACCAGTTCTTTCATCAGCTGTGTATAGTTATTTATACAATGCCCTAACATCATGCAGTACTAAGCTCGCACAGGGGCATTCATTCATTTTTCACCACTCAATTCCTTTGCATTTGACTCCCTGGAAAATGTGACAAATATCTATGATAAGCCATTGCTGAGACCCATATCCATATTATAAAAGAATACTACCAAACAAGATCATGCAGATATATGATGCTCCAGAAAGAAAAAACAACAAGCTGTTAAAATAAACACTTTCAAGAAGGCAGAAGTGATTACTCCAGAGAAAAAACTAGCAAAACCTAGGTAAATATATATGATAATTCAAAGTCTAGACAGAAATTGATACAGGGATAAGATTTTATTCTCTTTATAAACTTTTATAAAACTAAAAATAATTGAATTCTTAGCATCTATTTAAAAATGGACTGACCTATAATAAATAACTGTAATTAGTGTAATTTTGTTTATTGTGCTAATATTTTTTGTAAATAAACATGTTGTTTTAAGTTATTAATTTGGCTTAATTCTCTCTCTCTGTACCTCACCATACCATATTAATTAAGGTAATTTTGAGTCAATTATGTATGTGTGTTTAAATATACATTTTCTGATAGCCTTAATTATGTCAGTTTCTTACTCATTAGTGCTGGCCATGGAATCATGCACTTGAAGCATTTTAAAACCTTCTTTTGTTGATATTTCAGCCTTTGGTTGGATGGTATTCCAGGATTTATCATCAGTATAACTTCTTGCAGTTATGGAGTGAGTGCAACAGTCTTGAAAGACAACTATGGGTTATATATTTATATATAATTTTAATCTGACCATTGGTATGGTCAATGTGTAAAAGTATTAACCATATTAACTCCTCTGCTGTATAATGGTACCTCAAATTTATATAGGTTATTATTGTTATAAAATTCATAAATCAGTAATAATCAGTTACATAAATTACTCTCCCAACTTAGAGATGAGAACATTTGTTATAAATGTCAATCTAAATTTGGAACATTAGTAGATATCTGTTATATTATAAATATATTGTCATAAAATTGGAAGTAATTAAAGAAATTATGATCCTTTTAATTATAAACATTTTTATAGGCTATATATAATAATTTGTAAATAAAAGATATTTTAAAACAAACAAACATAGATATTTTACATTTCAAACTATGATTTTAGAAAATTATTAAATACATGACTGTTATTGAAAATATCCATAGAAAAGATAGTTTTTTTTTAAAAAAATATTCAGTTTATTACTGCCTAGCAAGCTAGGCAGTAATAAAACTGAATATTTTTAGGCAATAATATTTTTTTTAAAAAAAACTATCTTCTGTGCATGCTCAGAAAAGAAGGAAATTATTTATAGTTGAATTACAAAATTATTGAATAAAAAAAAAAGTAAAAATTATTCTATATTTATTTTTTGTAGATAATCATAAAGAGAAAAAAACTTCAAGGAAAAAATCTTCATCTAAAGGTGAATTTCTTTACTAAATCTTTTCAAACTAAGAAAGTTTTTTTATTTATTATAAACTAAACTCTATGTATATGTTTTTATCTGTTTGCAAGGAAAGATTACTTAACATGATTACTATATTCCATGAAAAGACTATATTAAGTAAAATCATATTAGTAAAATATAATAACTAATATAAAATATAATTCAAAATCCTTGATATTTTTTTTAAAAAATCCAATTTTTACTGCTAATCTCACAATTACAAAAAAAATTAAAATTTTGTATTATTATTTTTTTGCTGTCCATTTCAAAGAAAATTATTTGCATGAAAAATATTCATTGTTTTTGGCTTTACTTTTTTGTTTCCATGGAATTAATCTATTTTGTGCAATTATTTCCATCAATTTTTATTTATTTATTTGTAGTTAGCAGTTTTGACTCTACAACAGTCTTCTTCAGATCTATAATATATATAAATATATTATTACATATAATAAAATTATGAATGAATGTTTTTAAGCAACCATTGTTAATTTATTGATTAAGATATTAGATGAAATATAATGACCATATTTTGAATTGTAGACTATGACAATGCAAGGTTCAAAGAATCTATTCGGATGAAGTTCTTTCATCAGTTATGCCAAGCCCCAATTAATCTATTGATTTTTAACAATAAGACATGCATAAAATATTGTTAGCGTTTGGCACAGCTGATGAAATGAGTTCTCTTGAAACTACTTTTGTGCTCCTTACATTATCATAGTTCACAATTCAACATTTAGTTATTATATAGCATTGTATATCTTAGTTAAATAGTGAGCTAATAAAGGGTCATAAATGCTCTCATTCATAACATTATAAGATGTAGTTCTGTAATTTAAATTACGCAATTGTTTATATATTAATTTTGTTTTGTATTTTAACATATATTATTATATTATTCTGAATCTGAAAGTTATAATTGACTCTTTATTAGTCTGCTTTCAGAACAGTTTATATTTGCCTGATTAATGAGATTTGTTTAAATTTCTTTCCATTATTAAGTTCACACTCCTTGGACAAGTTGCAATCTTTAGTGTCTATATAAACATATCAGATCATAAATAAAGGTGATACTACCTTTATTGTTAAAGGAGATTGCCTTGACTACAGGTTGAGATTGTTGATAGTTAAAGGATTAATTGCTATTATTATTATTCTATTATTAACTATTTGAGAAGTCTGCCTTGACATTGAAAACATTGGTAATGAATTTTGATTTACTTTAATGATAATTTTGAATAGTTGTGATTTTGTTTTTTAAATATATACATCTTCATCTCTTTTTTTTTAAAATTATTTTGAAGATTATATAATGTGTCAATTAAAATTACTGTAATGATTTAAATAAATCTTTCTAATTTGAAAATCATGTTAAGTGAGCTTTTCCTATATTTATTTTAAGTTTGTGAGATTTGATTTTTTCTTATTATTTATACTGTAGTTAAGATTTTTAAAGTTTATTATTAAAGTAAATAAATAGCTCTTTGTGTTATTACGTTAATTTAGATAACATTATGCCCTTTTTATTTCTTTTTTTTTTCTTTTTTTTTCTTTTTCTGGGAATGTTATTAACTGCGATCCTTACACATTAAAACTACTACTTCATTTCAATGTGAAATTGCATAATTTTTTGTACTCCATTATTTTGGGGGCATTTGAAAGGTAAGACTTTTTTAATTATAAGTTTAACAGTTTAAATATTTCTGATGTATTTCCTTTAACTGAAAATAGCATTAGCAATGGAAATGGTGAGAAAGGTATTATGTTAAATTCTTGTCTTAACAGAGAACTGACTTTCAAAAGAACTTCACCTCCAAATCAAAATAATTTTTGGACTCCCGTGGATAGCACAATGAAGAATATTTCTTCTGGAGATTGTGAAAAATATATTAAGAGCAATAATGATATTAGTTCATTATTTTTTTCTAAAGTCTCTTCAGAAAGTCATCATCGACCGAAAACTAATTGTGGTAAAAAGATAGTTAAACCTCCTCCAGGTTTCACTCAGAGTGATAGCTCTTCTTTGTGCAAAAATTTGGAACATTTGTCAAACACTCACTGCCACTCTGAACATTCTTCTCTAATCAATGAACTTGATTTGTTTTCAATAATAACCCAACACATTCCTTCCGATTCTGATTCTTCTATTTTTTCTAAATCAAAGCATTTAGGTTTATCTGATTCTAAAACAGGTGGAAATTTGCAATCTAATACTGTTTATCAGGAATTTCAGCCATGCACACATCCGCAAACTTCGTCGAAAAATATACATCAGAGTAATAATCAGCAATCACCATCATTAAGCACACTGGCTCAATTGCATTTACAAAAACTCTCAGGTATTCCGAATATAACTGCAGTCAACAAGTCTTCATCATATAAAAGTGTTGAAGATTCTAAACCATCTGTGGGGCAATCATTATCTTCTCTTCTTACTTTGGCCCAATCACATTTAGAAAAAGAAAATGGAAATCCACATGCAACAGAATCATCATCTTCATTTTTTGAAGGGTACTCTACAAGTGAATCAAGTATGGGCGAAAATTTTTTCCACAACAACTGTATAGATTTGTGTTCTCAGAATTTACTATCTGAACATTTGTATGCTTATAATTTGTCACCAAAAATGATCTCTACAAAAGAACAAGATACATGCTTTATTTTGAAAACTATGGATATTCAAGAGGAAATTTCTGATTTTACCAAAAATCTGGGAGTATTGTATGATATAAAAAATTCTGATAGTAGTTTACAGTTGTTATCCAAAAAACCTTCAATGTTCGGTTTTGTATTGTGTTTGGATTCGAATCAGCAAAAGAAAGAAAAAGCATGTCCCATTTCTACTTGGCGTTATTATCCCAGACCCAGGTCACCTGTTTACGTATCAAAAGAAATTTTGAAAATTAAATGTTTTGACTTTTCTGTTCCATCACCTGATGATATTATTAAGGAGAAACAGAAACAAGCTTTTACTAGAGACAAAGAAAAGCCTATTGGGCAACTTTTCCCACATCTTAAAAATGATGATTAATATTAGTCAAATAGTATTTTTTTGTTTGTTTATTTGTTTTAAATGTAATATTGTGGTATATTTTGTTTTGTTTTTTAAAAAAAAAAAAAAAAAGTAAAATGAAGCACGCACACAAATGAATTCTTTTAAAATTAAAATTTCAATAATGTAAATCTACAAATTGAATTTAATGTTGTATATATTTAATTAATCATCATCTATATAGTTATTTTTTATAAATTTATAAAAGACAAAGAGTGAACAAGGATATATGATTATTATTTGTTACATTTATTATTTTTAATACATATATTTTTTTTTTCAATTTTATTACTAATGGTGCTAAAAATTAATATTGATCATCTTTATTATTTATAATAAGGAAATAAGATATTTTTTAACAACTTCTTGAATGTAAGATAATTTTTGAATTTGTCAAAAAAAAAACTATTCCCTTTGTAACATGGATATTATTCAATAGCTCACAAATATTCAGTTTTCTGAAAATTAATACTTGGCATTATTCATCTGTAATTTATTCATTGATCATCTGTAATTTATTTATATATATATGTATTTTTTTATGGTTGTATTTTTTTTTTTTTTTACATAAATATTTGAAATTATTGTTAATTTATTTTTTAATTGTAACTTTTGGATTTGTGCACTAATAAGATTTTTAAACTTATATTCGTTTTTTAAAATATTTGTGTGTATGTGTATATATATATAAACATTACAAGCATAAAGCTAAACTAGTCAATATAAAATCAAAACTAATCCAAAATTAAACCAGACCAGCATAAAAATAATATTAAAACACAACCTAAGGTTTCACTGCTACAAGCAGACTTCTCAAGTGTAAAGAACTACCAAAAACTACACAATATATATAATATTAAAAACTACCCACAAATCCATTCACTTCCCATCCACCCTTAATATTTAAAGAACTCTTAAATAAGTTAATTGCTTCAGAATAATAAATTTTCAATAATAAAGACTCTTTAATTCTTCTTTTGATTTCATTTCTCTCAAAGAAGACAACCTTAGCTTCATCAAAATCAATAGTGTGGCCTGTATCTTTTTTATGGACATACAAAGCAGAACTAATAAAGGTTCATAAAAGTAGAGTTAAAAATAGATATCTTAGTTCTGCTTTGTATGTCCATGAAAAAGATACAGGCCACACTATTGATTTTGATGAAGCTAAGGTTGTCTTCTTTGAGAGAAATGAAATCAAAAGAAGAATTAAAGAGTCTTTATTATTGAAAATTTATTATTCTGAAGCAATTAACTTATTTAAGAGTTCTTTTAATATTAAGGGTGGATGGGAAGTGAATGGATTTGTGGGTAGTTTTTGGTAGTTCTTTACACTTGAGAAGTCTGCTTGTAGCAGTGAAACCTTAGGTTGTGTTTTAATATTATTTTTATGCTGGTCTGGTTTAATTTTGGATTTGGGATAGTTTTGATATTATATATATATATACACACAAGAATATGTCTGTATAGGTAAATGTAGCATGCTAACTGACATCAAAGTTATTTGAAAAATTTTAATAATTGTAACTCGAATTTTTTTGAAAAAAAAAAAAAGATTTTTTTATATATATTTTTTTATTAATAGGAGGATTAATAATACTCATCTTATGCACTTTTATGGCAAATAATATTTGATTACTATAGTCTAATTTATATCAATCCACTCTAAAACTGTTAATATAAGCATTAAGAAACAATAGATATTTAATAGTAGTGTTATACAGATACTTAGATCAATTTCTAATTATTAGACTTTTTTAATAGGCTCATTATTTTGCAAATTCTTTGCCTGCATGTTAAAACGTCTCATATTAGGTTAATAATAGATAATGTGTTGAGTTTAAAATCTTGAGATGTTTGACTTTTTTTTCATTATCTTGGATCAATTAGAAATTAATCTGAGGGTCTGTTTAGTACCACCATTTAGTATCCATTCCAATTATTCATGCTTACATAGATAACCTACAATAGTGTAAAGTGAATTGAATTATTGCTATCAAATGCAAATTTAAGTATGTTTTATTTAGGCATCTGACAAATAATAATAATATATATTTTTTAGTTAACTGAGATTGTTTTTATTATGTTTTTAGGATTATTAATTTAGTTAATATTTTTTTATGATTGTAACGTGAATTATGTACATAATGTATATTAACATGAAATCCTGAAGAAAAAAAATTCATAATGGATTTTTTTTTTATTGCTGAAAAACAATTATTTATTATTTTATTAAAACTAGAAATTAATTAATGATCTATTTTAAAAATAATAGATTTTTACTAGATAGTAATAAAATAAAATGTTTAATAACTTTTAAAATGCCACTTGATCTTCAGTATCCTGTTTTGATTTTTAGCTTATGAAAAATTTTCAGATCAAATCCAACTTGCAAATTTCAATTTAAAAAATGCTTTGAGGTAATTAGAAAGTTTTTTTTGTTTTTTAAAAAAAAAAATTATTTAACAATTCTTTTTTTCCCCCGTCATGTTACTATTACTTGAATTGGCATATCACATGATATTTGTTTTAAATTAAAAACCTGTATAAAAATAATTATGTTTAAATGAAATTTAATGGACACTAGTCAGTGTAGAATGTCATTTAGTAACTTGCAAGTCACTAGATTAAGATATGTAAATAGTTAAAATTAATTGTTGATTGCATGCATGCTACAAGAGTTAAATAAAATGACAAGCAGATTTTATGTAAATTTAATTAGTTGGCTGTAGATAAAAATAAATCCTTTTTTTTTTTTTTGCTGCAGAGCAAAAGCCTCTTTAGCATATCTCCACATATGAAGAAAAAGATAGACTAGTCATTATTAGTTGAGATTTTTTATTCCATCTTTACCTTTAAGTTAAAAATTAAATAGATATTTGTGAGTTTTCAAGTAAACTAAGATAGCACCTGCCTGTATTTTTGATAAATGTACAATTTAGAGGGTCTATAATCTATTGAAAATGTGCTAGTTGTTAAATGAAAACAAAATTAATAAATCATGTGTTAAATATAAAAAAGGAATAAATTCTGATCAATTTCATTAAGAAGCTTTTTTTTTTTTTTTCAATTTTTTTTTTGCTTATAACATGAGAAATGATGAGATGCTCTTAACATTGTCATACTTTTGGTTCATTTCAGAGTGTTTCTTTTTGTCAGCAGTTTTTTTTGGTAAATTGTCATAATGATAAAAATTTGGGACCTTTCTATCACAGTACGTGATATAGTGGATTAATTCCAAAGGTACAGGATCCTGCCCTCTGGAAAAGTGTGTGTGTTAATGATCAAGATATAATAATTGCATTCTCCTAACATGAATAAAGTTTAAATATTGTATTTTATTTTTTTTTGTTAATAAGTTAATCCAAAAAAAGAAAAAACTAAATATTGTAATTAATTTTTCCATAATGATTTTTTTAAAAAATAACAGTAATGAAAATTAAAATGTAAATATTAAATACAATGTTTTCTAGCAGGCACATTTTGTAAACATTTTTTGAGAGTCCGCGCAACTAGATTTATTAAAAATATGAGCTGCCATCTTTGTTTACTTGAAAACTCACAAGAACTGTTAGATATTTATTTTCCATCAAATAATTGGTTGTTTGAGTCACCTAAGGGGCAGTTATTTTGAAATTTTTATCAATTTTAAAAAATTTTAAGATTTACTCAATATAAATCCTGGGTCACATGCAAGCAAATCACTACAATAACTGACATCATTCATATTAAATATAGCAATGTGCCAGATATCTCAATATTGTTGCAGCATGTCTAAGAACCACAGATATCTGGAAGATTTTGTTGGTTTCTTTATGGAAGTTCAAATATTTTAGAACGGTATAATTATAATACATCAGTATAATTATAATCCTATGTACATCTGACTGATCTATAAATCAATATATTCATTACTGGGCAATGACAGAGATACAAAATTATTGCAGAAAAATTTTATAGACAATAATATATATTCATTACTGGGCAATGACAGAGATACAAAATTATTGCAGAAAAATTTTATAGACAATAATGATGAAATTTTAGTTACAAGATTAGTAATAAGCAAAGATTGCAGATCAGGCCTATTGAAACCTTAGAAAGATAACATGGGATAGAAATGGCACCATGTTATATTAAAGTAAAAATATCATGATTTATTTCTAGGCAATTATGATCTCTGAGTCTGATGATTCAGCTGTTTTTTATTAGTGAGAAATAGTATTTTAATCAACTAAATTAGTGTAGTGAATCATCAATTATAGTTACCAATCATCTTGGATGAGTAGTGCCAATTGTTTTGAATAAATAGTGTGTTCATGTTGATGACTTGATGGTACAGTGAAATTTTACAATGCTTTCTGAATGATAGTTCAATAGTTAATTTGACGAAATGAAGTTGTGTCACAAATAAACTATCTTCTGACATTGATCTACAAAGGATGTAGACACCTTTTTGGACAGCTTGATATTAAACTTTTTATGCATCAAATATTAATGGGATTTATTAACTGATGCCTCTAAGCATTTTATTAAATACTCCACAATGTTGCAGAACTAAAGAACCAGGGAAATATTTGAATGATTATACACACTCCATTATAGTGTTAGAAGCCTTTATCATTTTTTTAAGTCTAATTGCATTGTAAATCATTAAAATTATACTAAGATATTGTCTTTGTCTCCTTATTCTTTTAACTCATCACTGTTTAATGTCTATTGAATTTACTTTATGTGATGCCTGACCTTGCCTTCAGAAATGAACTAGTCCAGATTCCTTCCTTATCTGATCGGATTGAATTATATTGCTGCTAATCCTGATAACAAAAATGGATACGGGAAGCTGGAACACCAGGATTGCCAGAACAATACTAGTAGAGCATTCCATATCAAATACAGCAACAGGAAAAACTCCAGCAGAGCTACTATTCAATAGACCTCTGCGAATTAGCATATAAGCCCTAAAACCTGATTCCAAATATGTAGAAAAATAAAACAGCAAGATAAAAGTACAAATAGGCACTCAGATGCTTTGCAGAATATACTATTATCCACAAAATGGATATCAGCATGGTTACACAACTAAAATGACTCTACACTGTAATAGTTCAAACAGCAGATGGATATCAATATCATCATCACCTAAAACAAGTGAGACTGAATCACACAGAAACAAGTATACAAGAGAATATAATGACTACCAAACCAAAGACAACAACAACTCAAACGAACATCCAGGGACAAGACCATCAAATAAGGAAGATGAACGTCATCCAGCTCATCTCTATATCTACATTCTCTAGGGCTAAATTTAACTAGGGGAAGGGATGTCATATCTGATTTTGCCTTCAGAAGTGTACTAATCCAGATTCCTTCCTTATGTGATCGGATTGAACACACATTGTCGCTTGGATATCGAAGGGTGAAACATAAGTATGGCCACTGTGTAAACGTGAATTAAATCCTACCATTGGTTAGGCTCTCTGAATCCAATTGCTGCCAATAAAGAATGGGATCTGGCAATAAATAGTCAGTCTTTTTGGAGGCAAGGTAGAGAATGTCTGTCTAACCTAAATGATAGTATGCACTCTTAAGAGAGACAATCTCTCTCTACCTGAACAGCTGAACGTGCTCTCTATTGAAACCACTTTTAACAGGGAAGGTGTTTCTACTATATTTACTATTGATATGTCTACACAGTGAGGCAAGTCCACGATAGGACTGGAAACTGCTACGACTCTAGGCAAGCTATCTAGTGTAGCCAGAAGAGTCATTTAACAAACTCAAGATAAGCTGTCCAGTTCAGCCGGAAGAGTTAAGACTAGAACTCGCAAGGCAAGCTAATATATGCAGCTGGAAGTGAGTCCAGTCATTCGGAATGACTAGCACAGTATTAAATATGTTTATCTTCGTACAATTGTAGTGTTTGTTTTTATTGATATAACTTGGTTTGATCCTGAAACCTGCAATTCATACCAAACACAACATTTTATTTCTTTATGAAACAATTTCTTTAGCAAATATTATATATTTGATATTAATTTTTTTATTTATTTATACATTATACTTTTGTTGTTTTGTAATAATTGCATTCAAGTGAACTGTAAAATTTATAGGCATTGTCTCCACTACAAGAAATTTTTTTTTTCAAAAAAAAATATTTTAAATTATCTATTTTTTTATATAGATAAAAAAATCACATCAATTACAATATATATATAAATTTTGATAAAATTAAAATTGGTTCACATTAATAATCAAAGTTAGTTTAATGGATAGTATAATATTTTTATATATGTGATAATAAATTTTTTTTCCCTTTAAAATAGTGATTGAAATGCATCAGAAATTCTCTCATAAATATTATATTATTGGTGTTGGCCTTTAGAGATCTATAAACAACTTTCCAAAAATAGATAACTATCAACCATGAATTATATCCATAGTTAAATGATATGCATTTTAGAATTGTATAACTCAGTAAACACTTTCGCAAACAGATGTATATATAATGCATAACACTAATCTGTCTAAAAAATGAGTGTTGAATGGTGCAAGTAAAATTCTTTGTATGATGGAAATTAGATGTAAGATATGTGTGTGTATTTATATAGGAGAATCTATTGGAGTATTTGCATGCAGTATTTTGCAGAATTGAGAAAGTAGTTTATTAAAACAATAAATACATTATTTTTTAATAATTTAATTATTTTGTTTAATTTACAACTTTTGTATTGAATTGTATTTCTAAGATTTTAATTATTTTTTTTAATGCATTGCCATTTTAAAAAAGGAAATGAATTATTTGATTTTCATCAGTAGCCATCAAAATTGTAAAAAGTATTTCAGTAAGTATAAAAGTCTTTGAAAACCACATTTTTGCCAATCAACTTTTTTTGGATCTTGACACAATTTCATTCTAATTTTGTCCTTACTGAAATATTTTACAGTGAAGTTTTTTTAATTTACTTTTATAAAAAGAAACAACTTTTCTTAAAAGTAAAATCAATTTAAAACTGTTTTAACAGAGAAAATATTTGGAAATATTTAAAGTTTAATTTTTATTTTTAATGGGGATTTTAAAAAAAATTTATAATGAATATAAATATATAGTTCTGGAAACTTTAAGTTCACCCACCCTGAAATGATACGGTAGCGAAGTTTTACCATTGGTAAAAGATAGGATTGTGTTTACTCGCACAAACTGCACAAGACAAAGCAAGCTGTTAGTTACAACAGAAAAAAAGTTGTCTCTATTTGGTTTGACTGTAGCGCGGTCACTAAGCAGTATATTTATGTGTGTTTATGGCATCAACGCCATTATACAGATTAATAGAAGAGTACCATATATATTTATAAAACAGATAAAATACTATTAATCAGAAATCTCTGATTTGAGACTTTTTCAGATTTGTGAATTGGATTCAAGAATAATTTATAATTACTACTTTAAATTATCGTAATAGATTTCTAAAGATCTTTCCATTGATTCGTTGTAAATCGAAAGATTGCATGAGTATTAATGTGTAATAAGAAATGTGGACTTAATCAGTGAAGTATTGAATAGCTTCACGCTCTCAGATCTAACTGCTTCGGCTTTACCTATTTATATAGAAAGTAGGTTGAATTAAAGAAATTCCCCTCTTTTCTTCCAAAATGTAAGCTTGTCGTTAAGAACTGTAGAGATCCCTACTATCACATTTTTACGCGCACATTCTTGAGGTTACAGCCTTAGTAAATATTATTTACTCAGTTATTGTAAAATCAAACTTTGATAAGATAATAATAAAAAAAAAGAGCATTGCATTTAGGCTTATTAATTTATGGATACTTAATAAACTTTTTTTTTTAATTTGTATGTTTACAAACTGATTTGTTTATTGCAAAAGGTTAAAGGTCATTTTTAAAATTTTCTTTGATAATAAAAGTTTTGAGTAATAATTGTTCAGATTAATGATGTTTTTCTTGGATATGCATGCTTCTATATATATTATTTTTTATCCCCCAAAAATTTCCATTACTGTATGTTAAACTTATTTTTATCGCAAAATTGGATATAGAAATTTATACAGTTGAACTAACTTTTATTATTACTTTAATCCAGCATGAGCACCAAATATAAAGCATGCATATAAGTTTTAATAAATTATATATGACATTATACATTATGAAAGAATTGTAGTTTATCTTTAAATTTTGTCAAATCACTAAATTGGTTCTCAAAATTACTCAACATAAATAAAAATTACTCACAGATATAAAAAATATTGCAATTAAAAATTGAATTATTTTAAAATTGTGTTAGTCTTCCAATACAACTTAAATTTATTTGTTATTTACATTGACTCAAATAATTACAATTTAGAACTAAATTAACAACTATATTAATTGTCATTCATGTATATATACTAATTTATAAAAAGTAATTTTTTTTTTAACAGTAATATGAATTTAAATGTAATAAAATTAAAAAATTTTTGATAAAGAGGTTAATCCATTAAATTGTCAAACCCTTAATATAAGAGGGTGTTCAGATGCAAAGAAAAAAATAAATTTTTGCTCAAACTGTTTAGTAAGTATGATTGATTAAAAGTTTCCTGGATTAATTTTCAACTAGAGAAAGAAAATTGTGGCGAATGGAGTGTCAGACTGGCCAATTTAGTGGAATTATTTAGTTTAGGGTAAAACACTAAATGGTATTTGACAGTTTGATCATCTATTATTATTTTTATTAATTTATTATATTTCATCATTTGATTAATACACTTAGCAAGTTATGGATCTGTTAGCATCTATTTTTATAAATTTGTAATTATAATAACCATTTTAATTAATGTATTGTAGTTACAGTAAATAAGTACAAATAATGAAGCAGAATTTTTTTTTTACCCTCAAACTATAAAAGTTTTTCTACTTTGTTTTTAATAGGATAATTAAGAAGAGCTCAATTGTTTTCACTGTATGTATGTCAATCCCATTTGTAATATTGCCAGATTGTGTTTGCTTTCTTAATTTCCATTGTATTATCATCATAAGTTAATGCTTTTTTTTGTTGTTGTTGTTGTTTATGTGTGTGTAACAAAACTTAAAAATGAAGTCAGAGAATGAGCCGGTAAAAACATGTTTATCCATCTAACATGAGCTGGAACTCACAAAATGTACTTCAAACCCAGTCAAGCCCAAGATTTAGGTCAGGAACCAGCCTGGATTCGAACCCACTCTCTAAGTCCCAAATCGAACACCTAATGAATAACATAATAGTTATGGCTCATGAGAATTAATCTTAATTCGGCCGACTAGCAAAGCTGAGAAGACAATGAGACATCTATTAATTATGATTATATTAAAATATACGTAAGTATGGCTGTAATATATGTGGAAGAAGTGGAGGAAAAGGAATTCAAACTACTCAAATAAGTTAAACAATAAAAGATAGTTTAATATAATGAAAATTTAGTTATATACATTTATAAATTAAGTACATTAGTATGTGCGTGAATGAGCAAGCGGTAGATGATTATATAGTGTCATTCACGCTAGTTTCTAATATGCTCTTTATTAGCTAAATATATATTACAAATAAACACACATCTTTGGTGGGTCCAATATTAAGATGCCAATCAGTTAATAAAAGGAATTACATAATATTGCTATTAATGCTTTGGGTTACAGTTCAGAAATGTGGTGACTAACATATATTAGGGGAGCGTTCTGGGATTCATTACAGATATAAATACAAACTATTTTCCTGCCATTATGGTCGTGAAAATACATAAAATACATTTGATTATATTTAAACCTATGACAAAATATTTAATGACAAATTATTTTAACAATAGTAAGACGAACGCTTTATTTTCCCCAAGGCATATAGATACTCTTAAATATAGATATATAAATCACGAAGGTAGGATTGTATATGATTGAAATAAACTTAATTAATCAAATAAAAGTAATTGGCATTTATATATATCTTTTAAGCAAAGCTTAATTTTAATATTAGAGCATTAAAACAGGGTCATGAAGCAAAAGAAATACTAAATACTAAGAAGTTTGCGGTGCTGACATAGTAGCCTAGAATAACTAAAAGGAAAAGGTCGTGCTTCTGGATAAAAAAACGAAATCCCACACTCCCTTTTTGGGTAGTGCTTAGAGAAAAGTAGATAAGCATAACGTGACCCAGACTTTTGCTGGTATTACCGACGTGAGAGGCTTTTTGTCTACGAAGTGAATATGCATAGCATGTGCCAGACTTTGGGAATCACAGCCAGAGGCATTTTATACGAAATAAATGGTCCTGGGTAGCTTGCTTCAACTATCCTCAGGACAAGACTTGAGAAGAAATCTATGGGTTCGAATTTGTCGTAACCCCCAGATTAAGAAGCACATATATATAAAAACACGAAGATAGGCTAAATGACAGAAACGCAATGAATGATATCACTAAAAAAAAAACATTGAATACATTTTACAGCTTCAAAATAAATGACCCTTTATTTAAATACTTTAACATGCAATGCAATTATAATATATATATATATATATATATAGGGAATATTTAGATTTAATAAAATATACGTTAAAATTTGACTTAGCAAAAGAAACATAAAAGATTCACCCCTTTTCTGATATTTAAAATAAATAAATCCCACTTTCGTGATTTTTATAATAGCTGAAATATATAAATACAAGATTTGAAATGTTAAGAGTATGAAAATGAAATAAGATTAGCAGTGATATGGAAAACAATTAAGTCACCTTATTTTAGAATTAAATAAATAATATTTTATAAGATTTCAAAGCGTTAATTAGTTTTAACTTTGAATTTACACCGGTAGAAAATTCAGAGTTAAACAAATATATATATTTTTATATTAGAACATAAATAAAATGTTGGTACATAAAACAATCTGGCGAGTATATCAATTAATTAATAATACGTATATATATTTAAGGGGTCGTTAATAACTTGCTTGAAGGTTTAGTTTAAAAGAAGAAAGGATTTTTAGAAAATTCAATTTGTCAGATTGTTTTAGATTGACATATTAATAGGCAAACAGATATATAAATCAAATAATAAACACATGTAAATAAATGACCCTACCAAAATTAAAGAGCATATAAGATAGAATTAAATTTATATAATTTATTTAAGAGCAAATTACATGTTATTTATATATATATAAAAGGCAAAGTTAAAGAATACATAAAAAAAGATCTTGAGAGATTATTGAGACTAAATTGACTATTAGGTAGCGGCTTGAAATTTACCTTTCAATTTTAAGAGTCCGATTAAAATATTGTCCGTGCACGGCAGTTGAAAATGAAAGTTCTCCGATGGCAGAAAACTTCTATCATATTCTAAAGTTCTTTTTTTGACGTTTCTTCTTTTCAGGGCAGCAGTATATTATGGTAGCGGCAGATGATGACCCAAAAGGGGTCGAGCAAGTTGGTGGATTTACTGCTACATATTTTTCTTAGTTTTACAGCAATGTTAACAATCTCTCAATCAATAGTAACTAATTAATTAATAACTAATCTATGTGATTCAAAATTTAGTCATTTTATACTTTTTCTCTTATCAGTTGTTTTTGAAGATGCAATTGTTAGATAACGCCCAAAATAAATTCAAATCTATTTCTAGATTAGAAATAGATTTAACAACATGTTTTTAACACAAGTAAATCTAATCTTAACTAATCCCATTTATCTTAAGTAAAACTTTAATTAAAAAATACCTTTCCCAGATTAAAACAACAGTGCTTCCAACCCCTAATTATTTTTAGACAATTAAACAACACCTGCATCCTCCATATTGGATTTTATATAAAAAATGTATAATTTATAGAAAAACAAGCAATTTGAAAAGAAAAAGCTAAAACGACATATAATAAAATATTTACAAAAACATCAATATTTTGTTAGTAAGTTTTGCTCCTAAGTATATATTTAAGCTGCAACTATAATTTTAATAAGAAGAACTAATAATTAATAAAAAGAATCAATAATAATAAATATTGAAAGTTAAACTACAAATTTAGGTGCGCATCTCAAATATATACATGAAATATATATACTGACAAAAGGAGCAGGATGGGATATAGGGGTTTGAACACGGGTTAGTAAGTAGAAACATGAAGCACAATCTTAAGCTAAGATTACTGCTTCAGTATTCAGTAGATATTACGAATTTTAAATGACCGAAACTAGGTTATATAACATCAGACATTTTTTTTTGTAATGTTGTATTTTGAAAGACCAAAATCAAATGATTATTTAAAAATAAATATCATTGATAAATTAGTCAAACTTGATTACTTAAAAAACAAATAAAATAAGAATATAAGATTATTTAAAAAAATTTAGATGATTTTTTTTTTTAGAAATATTTTAAATGTTTTACTATTGCATAAAAGTTCTTCTGTCTCTACTTTAGTGCCAGTTACTGTAATCTTGAATAATCACTGAATATTCGATGATAGCATAACTTAATCCCCATCATCATATTGGTTTCTTGATTTTGCCTTTATCAATAAGGATGATGAATTTTCAATCTTTATTGAATAAAGGCAAAATCAGACGCTTATCTGTTGATAGGTATCAAATTCCAGTAGCATTTCAAACCACTGATTATTCAATCTTACAATGAATGGTGCTAGGTTAGAGAAAGAACCCAATGATGTGGTACTGGTAATGATAAATTTATAGATTTCCAGTATATAATTATCAAGTCATCAGAAACATATTGGTGCATTAGTCTAGTTTTTTATGTCACCCTTCTGAGCTTGGCTCTACTAGTTGTAATAGCAACTGAATTGAGCCCTATCTTAAGATTATTCAAATCTCTTGATGAGAATAGAATAGAAATTCTACATAAGGAAATTATTGGATATCTGATCTGAAGAACAAAATGATCATTATAAAAGATCCTGATTTGAACTTTATGTACATCCTATTCAAATGCTGGCTTACTTCATGTTAGAAATATATTTAGATTTCAAGTCTACCTAGATAGCATGGTTTGTAGTTTATTGTCATAACCATTTCATTAACAGTAAATATTCTAATGTAAAATGTATGTCATCAAGGATTTTATATTACAACTTCTAATTATAAATTTTGGCATTTCATTGGTTTATTTTTCCTACAGTTTGTTAAAGACAGTTGTGAAATCATTTAATGATATTACATCAATGCATTAATTTTCTAATAGTGGTGTTATACTGTAACCTTTATTTTAATTAAAAATTGAAATACATTTATTTCTTTGAATGTTTTCATTTTATCATTCACATGAATGGAAATCGGTATGAAAAGCAAAATTCTTTATTGTGTGTTTTTAAAAAAAAACAAAGAACATTCATCTTTAGACTAGATTTTGTATAAAGTCACTACTGGTCAATGTTAAAGTTTTTTTTTTAAATTCCAGTACAACTTTTTTTACACTATTTAATATCAATCTAAATTGCAAAACATACATTCTTCATCTGTTTTGTAATTTAACTTAATATCAAGTAGCATAAAAAAGTTGTACAAGGTTGAAAAAAAGTTTAATATTCATTGCTGAATGTTTGCTTTATAAATAATATTTTTAAGAAATTGACTTGACATTCTGTAAAATATTATTTATATATAAAAAAAGAATATATTTATATAAAATGCAGCATTCTTTTTTTTAAAAAACTTATTTGTACTGAAGTAATGTAATATAAAAATTTTATGTACATATTATATCCACTAACCAGTACTGTATCATTTGGTATGAACTGTGTTTTATATGTTTATATTTTTGGAACTAAATTTGGAACTGAAAAGTGAAACAACAATTTTTGGAAATATAAAATATATTTGTGACTGTTGTTTGTATATCTACATGCTCATCAGTCAGCAAAAGTCAGTCTTAGATTTATATTATGATTTTTTTTTCTTTCTAAAAAGTCTGGAGTTTTTATTCTTTAAATGAAAACAACAATGTATCATCACAAACTTTCAGGAAAACAACAATTTGAATTGTATGAATTTTTATTAAGTATTTGAAAAATAAAAAGCCTAGTCTCTAATGAAATTTTACATTATGTTGGTATCATTATTTAAACTTAAAAAGTATTTAACTTTGGATAAGTGTCTTCAGGATAATAAAAAAACTATTGATTAAAAAAATTATTTAAAAGAAAGTGGTTAATTAATTTTTGTAGACAGTTGTTATATTTTGTTAATAATAATAGGAAATCAATTTTTTAAAATAAAATTATTTTATTAACAAATGCAATTCAATGTATATTTACTTATTTTTTTTTTAAAACTTATTTTTGCAAATTTCATGCTAATTTATTTATATGGATATTCGTCATGGATGTTTATGCATGCAACATCATGATTTAGACCATTTTAAATTGTAATTTTGGATGTACGGATTTAAGGAATTACATAATACATGTTATTGTACATATTGGGTTTTTTATATTTATATTTTGCATTGTACTTTGTGTTTCTTGTTGAAATTTTTCTTTTTTATAAGAATT
This sequence comes from Epiperipatus broadwayi, assembly GCA_028023455.1. Lineage (NCBI taxonomy): Eukaryota > Metazoa > Onychophora > Udeonychophora > Euonychophora > Peripatidae > Epiperipatus > Epiperipatus broadwayi. The sequence continues at coordinate 1,798,186 of JAQFVV010012587.1, forward strand.
ATCTATTTATTGAAATAAATATATATTCTAGAATAATGAATTATTTATAGCAATTTGATTTAATACTTTTTTTAAATGTAAATTTTTAAAGAAATTATTTAATATTCTTAAAAGTATTTCGTGTTTGCATGTATATTATTTAAAATAAGTTTAATAAAAAGTAATCATTTCATCAGAAAAACTTATATAAGTTTTGGAATGCAGCTTCAAAAATTGATTCAGAAAATGAATATGATTTGAAAGTTTAGCAATAAATATTAAAAATCTGTTAGTGTGTATGTGTGCACATGTTTAAATTTACATCCTAGATAGAACTTCTTATTAGAAATTTTAAAAAATGTTTTTTAAGGGAACAGTATATATGAGAATTGATCATAAGTCTGAAATTTTATGATCAATTCTTATGTACTGATTCCTTAAAAAAACATTATTTGTTTCTAATAAGTTCCATCTAGGATGTAAATTTGAACTTGGTTAAGTTTATAAGTATAAGTATGTGCATACACACACAATAAATATTTGTTAAAAACATATGTAAAGGAAAACCATCCCTCTGCAGGCACAGTCATTATCCAACACCTCACAGTCATACCATTACTTAATAGATATTTTAATGTCACTATGTTATGAAGAGCAGAGTTTCTTTAGAAGTATCAATTGGCAAAAACAGACAACAGTAAACAAACACTAAGATTGATCTAATAAACAAACAAACAAATTTATTAACAGGTCAGTTATAATACATAAACTTAAATTATCCTTTTATGTTGGCATATATTTCATTTGACATCAGGCAGTCCTTTCAATATTAACAACAAAATTTATATTATTAATTATCGTCTTTGAAAACTATTGCCTAATAACATTAATGCTTAAATATGCATTAGCCACATCAATGTGTGCATCTATATATTTCATTCTTAACTTTAAAAAATAAGTCCTAATAAAACTGACAATTAAATTTAAATATTCACAACATGGAATCAATTACAGCACCACTCTTCTATAATATGAATCCAATCCTATATCACATAAATGATCTCTAACAACCTGCAATTTAAATTAAAATCACACAAGTAACTACTTCTAAAATCAAAATTTAAATGCGGGAGGAATATGTTCACAGTGATATGTCTTTAAAACCGGAAATACAAATTAAAATCATCTGCAAGTGATTACGCATAAAGTCAAAATTTAAATGTGGAATTATGTGTTCACAGGGAGGTACACAAATATATATATAGAATTCAAATGCAGTGGATAAAAATATCTACAAGGTCTATATGTAAAATATACACATATTCTCTAATCTTTAATTTCTCACACATATATGATATGAATAAATAACAACTTGGTTAAAAGTTATGAGTAAAATAAAATCAGCCTACTAAATTACATGTAATATATATATATATGCACATTGGTGTCAGCCTGCAATAACTTTATTTTCATTAATTTATAAATATTTTATTCAAATGATTTTGGATAGCTTCAGATAGATAAATTTTATAAAAGTTAAATTTTGATTACTTTAAAATTGACTTTGTTTTATGTTTTAACAATAACTGAAGTTTCTTGACTTTTTCTTCAATACTGTTTAATGGCACTTTTACATTTATCACTCTTAAATATTTAGGGGCATACCTCGTGTATATATGGTAAATTTCAGATTAAAACCAAAGTAAATATTTTAAAGTGTAAGTAAAATGCAAAGATTTAACATTGAAAAAATCATGATAAAATAAATCTACAAAATGCATAAATTAAATTACAAATTTACTGATATATCTAAGTATTAATGGCTTGTGGTAATTAGAGTCTACTTAAGTTCATTTGATTGTTATTGTTCTTAAACTAAGTGAAATTGTTACCTTAAGGCCATAGACAATCCAGAAGAGATTCTTTTAAATATGAAGCTAGGATTAAATTTATGTATGTTTTAACTTTGGACATAATGAAGAGCTCTTTGCACTTCACTAGTGAAATATACTGTGGATGGTTTTCCAAATTGGGTTTTCATATTTTAGAATAAAATTTATATTAAATTTGGTTAACTTTCATTGTTAAAAAAAAGTGTCTGTTATAGCTGCGATATTGTATACATGTGGATGGTTCACAAAAGGTTGAAGTTAGTTCGGCCAACAGAGCTGAACATCCTGGTTGCGGGATCCATCCTTGAGAAATTCTTTAGTCACTTAGCAACATATGATGGTTGCTTCAAATGCTTAAAGAAGTTTATTGAAATGCATGGTAATAACAAAGGTGGTTTTGGTATATGGCAAGCAGAGATGGCAAAAGAAAAGACCAAAATTATTTTCTGAGGCTGGCTATTTAAATAGTTACAAATTTTCTTTTCAAGACAAACCAATTAACCCCACTTTTATATAAAATTCCTTAGAATCAAAAAACAAATTAACATAACTAATATATCTTAATCTCTAAAAAATATTATTTTAAATTAAATTTTTAAATAGTGGCAAACACCAAGCGAAACTTAATCTTGATAAAAGATCAGTTTTTAAAGAATTTATCTTAATATTGTAATATATTGGTTTTTATCCAATTTGTTTTTAATTAGTCTGATCCTTGTTATAATTAATTAAACTTTGTTTTCTGACTAAGTTTTTAAACAAATTTATTTAGCTGAAATAAATTAGTTTGGGTTTTTTTTTTATTTAAAAAAAAAAACTAAATAAAAAAACAACAACTCTATTTCAAGCATATATATCTTTACTTATATGCATGTGTGCTTAATATATAAAACCTAAATTTAATTATAAATTCTAACTCATGATTGCCAACTACTTCTATTTTTTTAAATATAAATTGAGATAAGCAATTATTTAATATTCTTAAAAGTATTGTTTGTTTGCATATATATTGTTTAAAATAAGTTTAGTAAAAAGTAATCATATCATCAGAAAAACTTATATAAATTTTGGAATATGGCTTTAAAAATTCATTCAGAAATTAAAGATGACTTGAAATTTTAATAATTTTTAAAATTTGTGTCTGTACACATGTTAAATGTGTCAAGATGTTAGTGTGTACACATGTTTAAATTTACATCCTAGATCAGGGGTAGTCAACCTTTTTATTCCTATCGCCCTCTTTTGTATCTCTGTTAGTAGTAAAGTTTTCTAACCACCCACTGGTTCCACAGTAATGGTGATTTATAAAGTAGGGAAGTAACTTTATAAAATTTATAAAGCAGTGTTACAGCAAGCTAAAGCATATAAATCTCTATGAAATTTTTTTAAAAAGTAAATTAAATTTAAAAAAGAAAATGCTTCAGTGTCGGACAAAACTCCTACCGTCCACTATGAAGACTGGAACGCCCACTAGTGGGTAGTAGGGACCAAGTTGACTAATACCTAGATAGAACTTCTTGTTAAACATATAAAAATGTGTTTTTTAAAGAATTAGTAGATACAAGAATTGATTATAGTCTAAAATTTTATGATCAATTCTTATTACTAATTCCTTAAAAAACATATTTTTTTAATAAGTTCTATCTAAGATGTAAATTTGAACATATTTAAGTTAGTTAGTGTATGTGTGTGTATATATATGTACTTGCACACACTATAAATATATTTGATAAAAACATATATAGATTGCATTACTTGTCATAGGTATCGGTATTCAAATGATGGCTTGATATCAAATACTATAAATATGCTGGACCTAATTATAATATATATTACAATTGTTTAGTTTAATAGAATTGATACTCTTTTTTTGTTGTTGTTGTTTCTATAAGAATTTATCTGTTATTTGATAATTCATTATTCAGTGTTTTTTTTTCCTGTTCCAACGAATAATAACCAATGGAAATCTAAATGTTGTAAAAGAAAAAAAAAAAAACAGGTATATTATTTTGATTGGATTTCTTTTACATCATCTAAGTTCCATTGGTCATTGTTAATTGAAATAGAAAGAAAAAAAACTTTGAATAATTAGTTAAAACAGTAGCAAACTTTTCGTGCAGTAATGCCATCCTATGCAAGTCTTAGTAATCAATGGATGCAAGAAGGTTTGTGCATAAAATTCCTATCTACTGTCTACTCATCCAATATCCCCAGACTAGTTTAACAGCTTGTGTAACTATAGGGATGGTGCTCATGTGAATAATAAATTATCAAAAGCAGATAAATTCTTATAGAATGACAAGAAATATATAATTTAATTGATATCGCAATCCAATTATGTTACCTTAAACAATTGCTAATTTATATATATATATAGTTAAGCCAAGCATATTTGTACCATTTAGTGCCAAACCATCACTTAGATATGAATATTTATGAATGGTAATGCAATCTATGTGTTTTTACACATATATATTTATTATGATAGCTTATATAATGCCAAACTAATTGATTCCCAGGGTATAATTATTTTATTCAATCGTACTTTGGGATGTGATGTGCTTTAGCAGGGGTCCCCAACCCTATGCCCGCGGGCACCATGGTTCCCGCAGACCATTTTACATGTGCCCGCCTTTATCTGAACACGATAAAAAATTATTTATCTGATACAAATAAATTTAATTTTTAAAATTTCTTATAAATTATTGTATTATAATGTAATCAAATTGTAGGGCATACTATACTTTTGCAGTGTAAAATATAAACGTTAATTATATGTTAAAATTTAAAATATAAATATTTTTTTGTACATTATGTGTATTATTAACAATACCCAACTATAAATTTACATTGAAAAAATAAATGGTGCCCGCCACCTGGCCGGTAGTATAGAATGTGCTCTTAAGTGCAAAAAGGTTGGGGATCCCTGTGCTATAGCTTCTCCTTTATCGAAGTCAGTAATCTGTCAGCCATTATGCCCAGAGAAATCTGTTAGCCATACTTCCTTTTTCATTCCCCACTCTAAATTTTTCCCCATATTATTATCTATCCTGTTCCACCCCATTTTCACAACATCATCTTTGTCCACTCTATGATCTTTATATTTAGATCCCCCTTATCTATCCCCAAACCCAGCATAAAAACCAAGAACCCACTGTCTGTATAATCATTTGTTTATATTTATTCTCCTACAACTTCATTATGTATATTCTTTCTACTTGTAAGCATTTACATTTGATTAACAAATGCCTAATATTTTCAATGACGTCTTTATATAACTTAAGACTAAATCACCCACATTTCTTCATTTATGTGTATATTCCCTTGTTGCTAATGATCCTGTTTGAACTTTAAACAATAAACTAATTTCCTTGCTATTATCATAAATTAATTCATACCCAATATTCTGTTTACTTCTATATATATTTAAACTCTTTTTACTCTCCATACTAGTTTTCCATCTCTTCAACTTCCTATTTTTTATCAATGCAGCTATTCTTCTATCTCATTCCTTGTCACTATAACACTTAACAATCCTAACATAATAAAGTATATTGACATAAAGTTTTTATCCAAATCTTCTGCATACCATACTACTTTTCTCACATCTTGTTGCCTCTTCATTACTCGTAACCCAATTAAATACTATTTTGGCTATTCTCTTACTATCCATAAATTGCAAAATACCAAACATTTTCATTTTGGTTTTTGCATCTTTCATATAAAAACTTGACCATACCATATCATCTTGAATTACCTCCTTTGCTATCCACACATCTGTTTATCTAGAGAAGTCTATTTATATAATGATATTCCTATTGGAGTAGTATTGAACCTCCAAATAGACTGATGTTGACATGTGAATGTCCTTTTCCCATTTGCTATCATGTTCATTTATTTTAGAGGGTACTATGTCAAATTAATTGATGCTGCACCTATATTTATAATTTTAATATTTTTCAAAATGTCAAACTCAGGAAATAATGAATCTCAGTGCTTATTAAAACCTCAGAAATTAACCTTGTTAATAATAGCAAAATAAAGTTAATGATAAAACAAATTTATGAGCATATCGAAGACTTTTTAAAATCATTAGAATAATTGTGAACTTGCAAATATTGAGTAACTGATATAAAAAAATTGACTTTTGAAAACAAAAGATTGCAGTTATTTTTTTGGTTTTATAACTGTGGAGCTCTAATGAAAAATAAAATCTTTAGTTTTATGATTACGACTTCATAAATTAAATTTTTAATTTCAAAATCAATTTTAAAATGATATAAAAGTTATTACAATCTAACCTAAAAAATAAAGCTAATAGTTTAATACATAAAATAAACGTATGTAAGTAATAAAATATTCAGATAAAAATTTATTCCAAATTATCTAAGATACATCCAGGAGTATTGTCTTAATATTTTATATAGATATTACATTTTGAAAACAGAAAAACCAAAGAAGCCTGTCTGATTTTTTATTGTCAAAATACTTCTCCGCTATATTTATTATCATTTGTTATTAAAAAAGTAACGTAATTTTTTTATATACACACACAATAAAAAAAATACCACTCTGATTAATTAAAAGTTAGTTTATTTATTTTTATTGAAAAAGTACTGTAACTTTTCCGATACACAAAAAAAAAAAAAAAAACCAAAGAAGCCTGTCTGATTAAATACTCTCCAAATAAGTCTCCGCTATATTTACTATTATTTGTTATTATTAAAAAAGTAACGTACTTGTTATTATACACACACACACACACAAAAGGCAGTCTCTGATTAATTTATTATCCCAAAAAGTCCAAAGTCGGCTTACATTTTAAAATTATGTTGGAATTTTTTAATTTTATGGAAATCACTGGCCCGGGAACGTTATATCAATGTGTTTTTGCTTAGCATCAAGCGGCTGACATGATAGATCAGAACATTACTGAAAAAAAAATAGCAATAAAAGATAAAAGTTGCTATTTTTTATTCCTTCAAATGGTTATTGCAAATATACAAAATATTGGTTTCAATTATTTCTTTCTATATACTACATTTTAAACTAATAAGGATATTTAAATACTTCATGTTAATTAGTTAACTAATGAAATGTCTTATTCAAATAAATTACATTTTAGTATAAGACGAACTGCTTTCAAGATAACTTGAAATGTAGGTTTTATTTTTTAGAAATGTAAATTAAAGAAAATGCATTCATGCAATTTTAAATAATTTTGTATAGATTTTTGTAATTTATGCAAAAACATTGATTATATTTAATTAATACAAGCAATTTTACTATATTATAGAACAAATACTTTGAAAATGTGTAAAATTATCAAGAACAATAGTGTTCCTCTTAAGTCAAGGAAAAGTTAGTAGTTCTTAAAAAAGCTTTATATAGCAGGTCCAGATATTAAATATCTCTACCATGCATTTGATAGTTTCTGTTGTACATTTGGCATATTTTTCATTATGCAGAATATTTTAGATGATTAATCAAAAAGCCTTATATAATTTTATAACATAAGATGGTTTTTTAAATATTTTTAAAAAAATGAGCTGTCTTCTTTTTTATTTTTGTTCTTCTGCATTCCTATGAGGATCTGTTAAAATATTGTATAAGAATAAATTTTATAATCACAGACTGAACAAAATTAATGCAAATATGAAAAATACTGCTGTATCTTTACATTTGAATTATACTAATATATATATGGTTTATAGATAACTTTCAATATCTTTTTAAGCTATTATTTCATTGCTGCTTCATGCATGGAGAAAAAATATTATCTTTAACAAAAATACATTAAGATTATATTGAATGTTTCAATATTTTTGCTATGTATGAAACATTATTAGTATTTTTAACTTTTTTTTTAAAAAATAGATATTCGGGGGGGGGGGGGATAATAATGTCACAAGGTCATCAGTATCATATGACTATAATATCTCATATGCTTGAAGAAAAAAAAAAGCCCATTATAATGATTCATTAGTATTAAGTTAATTTTCTTTTATAGACTTATACAACATTAACCTTGTTAATTACTTAATGGTCCTTCTATCTTCTCTGGAATAACAAATTATTTCTTATTACTTGGACATTTAATACATCCATCTCATCCATACTAATTTGAGATGACATATTGGAATTGCTTTAGTGATGCAGTTCTAAAAACCCTTTACATAGCAGGTCCAGATATTAAATCTCTTTACCATGCATTTGATAATTTCTGTTGTCCATTTGGCATATTTTTTTATTATGTAGAATATTTTAGATGATCAATCAAAAAGCCTTATATAATTTTATGACATAAGATGGTTTTTTAAAGATTTAAAAAAAAAAATAGCTGTCTTCTTTTTTTATTTTTGTTCTTCTGCATTCCTATTAGGATCTATTAAAATATTGTATAAGAATAAATTTTACAATCACAGACAACAAAATTAATGCAAATATGAAAAATACTGCTGTACCTTTACATTTGAATTATATTAAGATATGTATATTGTAACCCTCCCCTAACATGCATCCTGTTTTTCCTATCAACAAATACCCAGGACACCACTTCTATTGATAATAGAATAAACTACTAGTCTGATCTTGCTTTGAATTATTATTGAGACTCTTATAATGCTGTCCTACTACACCTTAGTTCAGTAGTGGCTACAGAGATCCATAAGGTGTAAAATACATACTAAACATAGGAGGAAACATTATGGATTAATAGAGTAAAATATCAATTGTGTTTTAAAATAAATAAATAGTTGAAATTGGTAAAGTTCCACCATTTAAATTAATAAGTTATAGTTTAATCTCATCTCCTCCCATTATCTAAATGCATCAAACAACCTTTACTGTGATAGGTCTAATTAACTCTACTGTATGGTAAGTTAAAATTAAATACAAAATAAAAATATAGCACTACTTAATTTTTATTGTACAGTAATTTAAAATAAATAACTAAATTAATGTTTAATCTAAAATAAAAAGGGAATATCCCAGGGAATTTATTATATGACTTACTTTTAAATTTATACTTTACAATAACTACTAATTACCATCATAAAAGTAATGACATAAACTAAGCATTATTCTAATAAAATAGTAGTAGTTAGACAATGAAAGAGATAGAGTCCTTTTTGATTTCAATTCATCATCTAAATAATAACTGAATACTAAAAATTTCCAGAGAACCATTAGCAAGCATTTCATATGGTGTTTGGATTGAGAAAACAACATCAGATCTGTACATATTCATCATTAAATTTATGGACTAGTGCAACCATATCATAATGGATATGTGAGTGTATGTGTGGAAACATAGAACACGAATGCATGCCAAAGAATACTCTGAACAAAGTTTTTAAATAAATAAAACATTTATTACATGATATAGCTAAATAAACATTTTGTATTTCTACTTTACATATATACATGTTTTGGATAATTCCAATATCAATGATTGAATAGACTACATAAGAGTAACTAACGTTAAAATAAACTTCCTTGTATTTCATTCCAAACATATGCAAGCTCTCAGTCAATTCTGATAAGCCAGTGAGAAGAAACACTAACACACACTAGAATAATTAAATATGAAATTAAACTTCTTTGTATTTTATTTCAAACATACACAAGCTATCAGTCAATTCTGATATGCTTATGAAAAAAAACCATCTATAAACACTAACACTAGAATTGTGAAATTAAACTTCTTTGTATTTTTACTCAAAATACACATATGCTATTAGTTAACTCCAACATTCTGGTAATCAAATCAACACTGGGGTAGTTAAACATCAAAATAATACAGTATGGGTTTAAATATATGAGTAAGAGGTAAAGCTATCCTTCATAAATCAATTAATTCTATTAACTAGCTTCACTTTCTTTTGCTTGCTCATTCAAAATAAGGATGAATCATTCTGAGAATTGATGATATAAAACTTAAAATAATCGGTATGATATGATTTAAAATATTGATTTAAGATTTACAAATCAGTGATAGATTTTCTACAAACCTTCAGAATTAATCGTATTTTATGCATGTGTCTGTATTGTGATACCTGTTATAAAATAATTAACACAGCTATATCCCATTGTTTTACTTATGAAATTGAGATATAATACCACAATACGCTGCCATAACCAACCAAGCTTTAACACATTCTACTTCACATGTTTTATAAAAGAAATCAATTCTACTCTTATTTTTTTATTAGCAAACTACATTACACTTGGCTATGAATAAATGATGGGAGAACATTTCAAATGGATACATGAGGGACAGAAGACCTTCTTAACTCTAATCATTTAAACAATAAAATACAGTGACTCCCTAACCTGACTCAGAGGCTTAAATGCTGGTGTGGACTTTACCTCATCACCGAAAAACAAGGGAAATACACTACTTTACTTCACATAATATAATCATCATAACACTCAATTGCTTAATCTGGAAAATATAATCCACTCATGACAGATATTTCAATAAACTAAGGGAGAGCTCTCTCAATTCCTATAACAGAATATATATCATAAACGATTTCTTTCTCCATAGCCACTAAATACATTTCAATCCAAGCATTAAAAGAAAATTAGTAAATTCACTCTTAAATAAATCCCTACTCCTTCTACTTCTTTTGGCACATCACTCCATCTGAAACCGATTGGAAAGGAAGTCAATTGACTTAATTCAAAAATTATATAAATGGATTAAACAACAGACGTGCATAAAATAATTTCAAATTATATTCAACACATAAATATTGAAATGGCATTAATTAATAAATTTTAAAAAAAAAGAATATCTCATTCCTGATGAATTATAAATATTTTAAATTTGAAATACAATAATTACTACTAAATAATCCTCATCATTTCTAGCAAAGGTAAAATAACTCTTTAGTGTATTTGACATTAACCAATAAATTGAAATAAAAGTTTGATTTGTGACAAACAACATCTTAAATTTGAAGCAAAATAATTATTAAGAAATGGACCTCACAATTTCTGGAAACTCAAAGATAAAATAATTCTTACGCATTTACACCTCAAAATTAGCTGTTAGCTTCCTAATAGCAAACAGATATTTCTATTGCCAGCATATGCTTATAGAAATACATGTATACAATAAAAATTATATTAAAATAATAATTACCCAATATAATATTTCTTTATATTATACTTTTCTGAGACGTCCTTGAAGAAAGAAATAATAAAAAATATATATATATAAGACAAATAATTGGTCTATCTATCTATCATATGCTAACAAAAAAAATAAACAATCTTTTTTAGTTGGAACATAAAAGTTCATTTGTACAGTCCGTAAATAACACCTTGGTCAAGTACCAAACTTGTCTGACCCAAATAAAAGTTTCTATGAACCAAATATACTGCACTAATTACACTATGGATTGAAGTATCAAAGAGCAAATAAACCAGAAAATCACCAACACAAATATCAACACTGTCTTACAGACAAATAAGACAAACTTGAATCAATTTAAACTATACACTAACAATTCCTGTGAGAAGCCACCCCCCTTTCTATCATTAAATATTCACCAAAGAAAAATACTAAATATCTCAAAACTTTCCAATAATATCTGCAAGTGCTTTCTAAACAGAGTTTTAGATTATTAATGGAAAAAAAATTTTTTAATTTCAGGTTATTTCATTTTTTTTAGTTAGATAACCAGCTGTTACTGATATAGTGCTATTTAATTACAATTGGTTTCTTGTGCCTTTCCAGAAGGTCACAATATATATGGTTTATAGATAACTTTTAATATCTTTTTTAAGCTATTATAATTTCATTGCTGCTTCATGCATGGAGAAAAAATATTAAATATAATCTTTAACAAAAATACATTAATATTATATTTAACATTTCAATATTTTTGCTGTGTATGAAACATTATTAGTATTTTTAACCTTCTTTTTTTAAAAAAATAGATATTATTGGGGGGGGGGGGTGGTGATTATAATGTCAAAGGTCATCAGTATCATATAAGACTATAACAACTCATATGGTTGAAGAAAAAAAAACGCTCATTATAATGATTCATTAATATTAAGTTAATTTTCTTTTATAGACTTATACAACATTAACCTTGTTAATTACTTAATGGTCCTTCCATCTTCTCTAGAATAACAAATAATTTCTTATTACTTACTTGGACATTTAATACATCAATCTCATCCAAACTAGTTTGAGATAACATATTGAAATTGCTTTAGCGATTTGAGTTATCAAGAATAACTATCTTATTACTTCTTTGAAATCATCTTTTTTCCCCCCCTAATGCTACTTTTATGTCTATCCTGTTTTACTAAAATTTTATTAGCATATAGGTATTGATTCTGTCTTTGCTATTTAGGAATTCAGTTATAGGGCTTTCATTCTGAACATGTTTTTATACATGGGAAGGCATCAGATATATGGACCTTAATTATCATCAGGCTGCAAATTTTAATGTACTAGTTAAGTATACAGATTTATTTTTTCAGCCATATTTTCAGAAATAATTTTAATCTGGCTTCACATTCGAAGCTATTTTTGATGGATGGCCATATATCAGTCAGCAAATGGATGAATGAGCAAAGAAATCTTTTATTAAATAAGAGATTACATTTAATGCTCATCAACTTTTTATATATATTTATATTCATTTACTATTGGATTAAAGCCTGGTAAGTCTAGATTAAAATCTGCAATTTATCAAAATAAAATAATTGAGCAATCAGATCTTCAATGACTGCAAAGCACAGTAGTTTACATAATTAATTAGCCTTATAATCCTCTATATACACATCTTTATGTCGAATGCATAATTAAATATATACGTATTTTACTGATAGTTTGATGTTTTTTATCCAATAACATTTCCCAAGACAGCAGTAATCAATTTCATGGCCATTCCCATTTAGCTCTAGAATGAAGACTCTACATTAGTTAATATGATCCTTTGATAGGCTCTTAACATATCCAATGAAGTGACATGAAAGTAGTATTAAAAATTTATAATAGATAACTATTTTATAACAAGAAATCAACACAATAATAAATGAAAATAATATATTTAGTTATTTGATCTCATCCTTCCTAACAGATGCTCTGTGATATTGGTATAGCTACCAACTTATCAATTGATTTTGATTAAAACTTTACATTTTTGAATGCATTTATAAAATTAATTGTTCAGTTTTTAAGTTCATGATATGTTCTATGCTGCTATTCTTATTTGGTATGATAATTATATAAATTTCAAATGGTGCAAGTGATTGATGTATAATATGTATTGTATATGTTCATTTTCATACACACAAGCATTTTAGCATGTTTATAGAATAGTGTTGTGGAAACAGTATTACCAAATTAATGCATTACAGATCAAAGGTGTTAAATGCTGGATATAAATTTAATACTTTATTAACTAGAATAGTATTAATTGTTCAAATTAGTGCACAAACATATTCAACTATCATTATTGATCCTCTGCAACATTAAATATATTTCTTTCTTTGCATCTGTCTTTTATACTTTGTACTCTTTACAGAATATGTATTCAATATAACTTTCATTAGCAAATATTTTCACATCATGTAGCTTTTATATTTCATGATTTTTTAAACTTTAAAGCAAAATTCAATGCTTTTTTTCTGGATTCTTTGTTCCACATATATATATAAACCAAATAATACATCCATTAAAGATTAATAATTATAATAATAATAAATAAGACCACTAACTATTAATGTTAAATATTCATAATAAGAACTATTAAAATTCAGAAATACTTTGTTATTTTCGTAATCATTCTCAATTGCTAAACATTATAAATTTAATACTTAATAATAGTTTTATTTGTTTATTTATCATTATGTATATATAGTATAGGATATATTTAGCTACAATGTAATACAAACAATATATTGTAACAGTATAAAAATGAATTGATCAACTATTATTGAAATCTGTAAAGTAATAAAGTTGACTATACCAAATAGCTCATATCTGATTACTAAAATATAAAATAGCTGTAAACTTCAAGTAATAATTTTATTACGCTTTAATTGAAATATTAAATTGTAATAGCATGAAATATTTGTAAAATAATATTTAAAGAAATATAAATTATAAAAACATTAATACCATTGAGCACTGATTTATTAATTTAAATTATAAAAACAATATCATTGAGCACCGATTTATTAATTTAAAATAAATAAATATAGTAACTTAAGCAATAAATGTTTATCGTTACATTAGCTTAACTTTCATAATTGTTAAAATATAAAAAGAAAACTACTAAAATAAGTTTAATAAATTATTAAGATATATAATGTTTGTTTATACTTTGACTACTAAATATTTAATGTAAAAATAGAATTTTGTAGAGACCCTTTAAATTGATACTAAAGTATAATGCGATCAATAAACAGGAATAATTACGAAATTCAAATTTAAATAATAAAAATAAAATTTATTAGCATATATATACATGTAATAAATAATATATAAATTGATGAAGGATAAAATAATTTAAAGGTATGTGTTGTCAAAATTTCTAACTCTTGTATCCATGAAATGATGCAAAAGATGATGCTCTAATAAACCAGAAAGAAGTTACCTTTGAAATATATTTAAAAAAATAACTAAGTTTGTTTTAATTTATTTCTTACAAATAGAAGATGACTAATTTTATTACAGATTTATATTTCACAAAAATACATGAATTATACATTATTCTAAATATGATTTTTGTTTATACTTATATTTAAACTCTTTGACTTTTCAAATATATAAATAATGAAATAAACAAAAACATACTTTAAAATATTTTATACAAATCAAGATTATTGTTAAGAAAAATATTTAAATTTTGTTTTAAAATTATCTAATTTTTTTTTTTTTGTTGTTAACTTATTTATGTAAATATAAACAATCACACATATTCTACATTAAACAAAACATAAGTAGATAAATGTATATAATGAAGACATACAACCTGGTTAACTTTTCCAAGGATCTATTAATATTCCCTTTAACAGATTATTCAATTAAAACATTAATATATAATAAACATAATAAAAAAAAATACTATAAGAAATTATAGTTCATAAGTCCTGAAACTTCTTAATAATTATGTATAAAACGATCCTTTTAATAAACATATTTGAAGTTCATCTATATTCTAATGACATAGTTAAAAAAATCAGAATTTTATCCAGTTAATGAAGTAAGCATTTTTAAATAATATATTCCATAGTGAAACCTTGTAATATTAATATTTTCATATAAATATTAGCACTATTTAATCCTTTGATAAACTAAATCCTTTGGTAAACTTAATCACAATGTATTTAAATTTGTATTCTCTTAGTTATTTTAATGTTAAATATATATATTGACTGCTGAGAGCATTCCACATTTTTTTAGGCATTATAATATATTATACTTTGAGATAATTTTATTCCACGATATTTCTGGATCTCTCAAAAAATAATGTCTTGGAGGAAACTTTTTTTTTATTTAGCAGTTCATTATTATATGCAATTCAACTATTAATTTTTGTATTTGACTTGCTTACTAAAAAGAATAGATTAAGAGAGAGATAGAGGGTTTGATCTCAAAACATGGGATTTTTATGCCTCTTTGCTAATGGTAAAACATTGAGATCATTATTTTGGATATTGTTTCCATAGTTTTATTTGGAAACAACTCATTACTACCATCTCTGTTATAAAGAATAAAAATTTCACTTATTTTTAAAATACAGCTGCATTCCTGAATTATAAAAAAAAATAATACAAAGATTTGCAATTTAAAATACATCTTTTAAAATCATGTTTTGAATAAAAATAAATAAATATTCTTTATACATGTATTTATTTAATATGAAGTATTCATAGTAACAAATGTAAATATATTAATTTATTAATTGCAAGCAGATTATATAATAATAACGTGAAAGACCAAAACCTTTGACAGATGCGCCTTAAAAATGCTTATAAGACAGCCAATCAGATGTAATAATGACTGTACAGAGAACTCTCAAGTCAAAACACAAAGTAGAAATTTTACGAGAAAAAGATGATTCCACTTCTCTACTTAAATTTATATATAAATAACCCAGCCTCAAGCATTTTGACTAAGAGCATGAAGCTTTAATTACCTTCACATTTAATTCACTAAATATTATATATAAATAAACCGTGAAATCTTTCGATTTACTATGAAATAATTTTAAAATCCAATGAATTGATAGTAACAAATGTAAATATATTAATTTATTAAGCTCAAGCAGTTTATATAATAATGTGAAAGACTGAAACCTTTGACATATGCACCTTAAAAATGCTTAAGAGATAGCCAATCAGATGTAATAATGACTGCACAGAGAACTCTCAAGTCAAAACACGACAGAGATTTTACGAGAAAAAGATGGTTCCACCTTCTTCTCTACTTAAATTTATACATGAATAAGCCAGCCTCAAGCATTTTGACGTAAGAGCATGAACTATCAATTCATTGGATTTTAAAATTACTTTGTAGTAAATGGAAAGATTTCATGTTTATATATAATATTTAATGAATTAAATGCTGACTTATTTATATATAAATTTAAGTAGAGAAGACGGTGGAACCATCTTTTTCTTGTAAAATCTCTGCCTTGTGTTTTGACTTTAGAGTTCTCTGTGCAATCATTATTACATTTGATTGTCTGTCTTATAAGCATTTCTAAGGTGCATCTGCCAAAGGCTTTAGCCTTTCACGTTATTATAAAGTATTGTATAAATCTTTAAAATACTTATTAAAATAATTCTGTATAAATAATATTTGAAAATACGTATAATTTTATATTATTTTAATTGTATTCACAATGCATATACACATGCACACACCTATTAAATAACTATTGACTATTTAGGATGCAGAAAGGAGTTTGCTATTAACTGAAAGGAGACTCTTTGATTCCTCTTGGAGCCGTTAAAGGAACCAAGCACGACAAATTCCTAATGTCCACTCTTGTTGCAGTTGTCATTATTGTGAACGTGGATGGACTGCTCACCAACACGCATTAGCCAGCATGATGAGTTTACTGGATTTTTACCTCTGAGTTTAAGATCAAGAAACACCATGGTCTATCTTTTAAGTTGCCTACTAAGAGAGAATGAATGTATGTGTAAATGATAAAATATTTTTCCAATAGATATATACAATTGTGACATACAAAAATAAATCATGGCTCTTATTCCCAGAAGGCTGTAAAATCACCAACCAAGGCAACAGTTAGTGGCCAAAGGCTGAGGGTGCTAAGAATCCCTAATTGTGGACCCAGGCTGCCATTTGATGATGACTTTTTATTTAGGGACTTACAACTACAGATCACTTTCAAGTGAAGGAAGATTGCAAGATTTAGAAGAAGAACTGTCTTATATTAAATGGGACATTATTGGACTTTGTGAAGTTAGAAAAAAAGATGAAGAGACAATTGATTTAAAAAGTGAGCAGGTACTCTGCTATAAAGGCACAAATATTAGAAATACAAGTGGAGTAAGATTCATTGTAAATAAAAAGTGGAAGAAAAACATTGTGGAGATTGATGGTGTATCGAACAGAGTGGTAAGTTATACAATTTAATAGCAGATACCAAATGCAGATAATTCAGGTTTAAGGCCCAACAAGTTCTCATAGTGATGAAGTAGTAGAAGATTTTTTATATGGATGTACAAAAGGCTTTTGATCAGAGTAAACATTTTAAAATTGTTATGGGAGACTTTAATGGTAGAATTGGTAAACAAATGAAAGTGCTGTAGGTAATTTTGGTTATGGTAATAGAAATGAGAGAGGACATAGACTTGTGGAATTTGCAGAAAAAGAAAAACTTTATATTATGAATTCTTTTTTTGAAAAACATGTTAAAAGGAAATGGACACAGAAGCATCTAAATGATGGTACAGCAGAAGTGGATTATATTTTGACTAAAAGAAAATACATATTTCAAGATTGTAATGTTCTTAATAAATTTAACACAGGAAGTGATCATTGATTAGTAAGATGTAAGATACCTATTAATGTAAAAGTAGAGAGACAAAAATTATTAAGAAAAACAATATTACAGTTTGTATTGCTAATCTTCAGAAACATTCTAATGAATTTAAATTAGAACTTACAAATCAGTTTCAAGTATTAGTAGATTTTGAACATGATTCAGATTTGAATAAAATTAATAAGAAAATAAGAGTGATACTCTTTTAAAAACTGCAACAAAGATAGCTGGTAGAAAAAAGCAGCAATTGACCAATAAAATTTCTACTGAGACTAGAGAATTTATGAGAAAAGAAGGAATATAAAGATATACAAAGGATTGAATATCTCAAATTTTGTAAAATGGTGCGGAAAAGAGTTGAAAATGATATAAGAAAGTATAACTGTGAACTAGCAAGGAAAGCTGTAGAAGAGAATAAGTCTCAAGAGTGTAAAACAGCATTTTGGTATTGGTAGGAAATTTATATCTGTAGTAAGAAAAAAAGATATAATTATTACTAAAAAGAGAGATGACATCATGAAATGGGTAGAAGACTTCTATCAAGAAATATATAGTAATAAAGAACAATACCTCCTATATCTATTATATCTTCCGAATTGTCCAGAATTTTAAATGAAGAAGTGAGACATGCAATTAAATTTATGAAGAAAGGAAAGACTTCAGGTAATGATGGAATTATAATTGATATATTAAAAGAAGCAGGTGAAGAAATAGAAATTTTTTTAGCAAAATTATATACCAAATGTTTAAATGATAAAGATGTACCAGATGATTGGAAGAAAGCAGTATTAATATTTTAAAAAGGTGATAATAAAGAAGATATTAGAAATTACAGATCTATCAGCTTTTTATCAGTTTTATACAATTTTTTTTTACCAAGATGATTACAACTTGTCTACAGAGAACATTGGATTTCCACCAACCAAGAGAATAAGCTGGATTTAAAAGTGGTTTTAGTACAGTAGATCATATCCAGTTATTGAGAGAAGTTATAGAAAGGACAAATGAATATGAGTAGCCATTATGCTTTGAATTTGTAGACTATGAAAAGGCATTTAATTCTATAAACATTTCTCCAGTGATTAAACCATTGGATCATCAAGGTGTACATCCAGGATATTGTCATATTTATAAAAACGCAACAGCAAAAATTACATTACATAATGATACTAGAAAAGTCAGCATTGAGAAGGGTGCCTCCATATCACCAGAACTTTTTACCTCAGTGCTGCAAGAAGTATTTTGTGTATTAAAATGGGAAGATAAAGGAGTGAAATTAAATGGAAATTAGTTAAGTCATTTAGATTTTGCAAATGATGTAGTTGTTTTTACAAATAATCCTTGAGAGCTGCATGAGTTATCAGATGAAAGTAGACAAGTAGAACTAAAGATAAATATTAAAAAGACTAAAGTAATGTTTAATGGATTTTCTTAAAATATGAAATAAAGATCAATTATGATGAGCTAGGAAATTAACAGTTACAAATACCTTGGTCAGATTATTAATACAGATTGAAACATAATGGATGAAATTAATCATAGAATTAAACTTGGTTGGAGGGCTTTTGGTAGAAATAACTTGATATTAAAAGGAACTATCCCTGTGTGTTTAAAAAGGGAAGGTTTTTAATAAATGTGTTTTACCAGTTTTTATTTATGGATCTGAGACTTGGACACTTAATAAAAGCAATACAGAGACTTCAAACCACTCAAAGAAGTATGGAGAGATGCATGTTGGGAGTAACAAGAAGAGATCGAAAACGCAATATATGGGCAAGAGAACAAAGAGGTCTTACTGACCTCATTGGAGTTGGGCTGGACATATTGCTAGAAGAGATGATAATAGATGGATAATTGAAATCTTAAACTGGATTCCAAGACATTGTAAAAGACTGAAAGAAATCACGTGAGATGGATGGATGAAATAAGAAAGTGTGCGGGGATGATATGGAAAAGAGAAGCTAAAGATTAGAGAACATGGATTGGACTTGGAAGAGACTTTCATCCTGCAGTGGATTGATAATGGTTGATGATTACATATTAAATGTATGCAGCAAATAAAAATATTAATTAAAGAAAATATTAACAAATAAATATCAATACATATTTTAATCTACACAATCTTTCTAATAATAAAATATTAATTTTATATTACTGTACAATTTAATACACTTTCTGTTAAGAGAAAATAAAATATCATGAAAGGAGACCCTTTGATTCTTCTAGGAGGCCTTAAAGGAACCAAGCAGGGCAAATTCTTAATGTCCACTCCATACTTTCTTGTCGTTGCAGCTGTTATTACTATGTGATTATTCATATAGTATACAAACATAGATGGGCTTCTCACCAACATGCATTAGCCAGTGTGGTGAAGTTATTGGCTTTTTATCTCTGAGTTTAAGATCAAGAAACATCATGGTCCTTCTCAATTGCCTGATAAGGCAGAATGAATGTGTAAATGATAAATATTTTTTCATTAGATATATACGTTTATGACAGACAAAAATAAATCATGGCTCTTACTTCCAGGAGGCTGTAAAGTCATCAACCAAGGTAGCCATTGATGGCCAAGGATGCTAAGAATCCCCTGATTGCGGACACAGGCCGATATTTGATGACTTTATTTAGGTACTTACAACTGCAGATCACTTTCAAGTGAAGGAAGATGCAAGAATTAGAAGAAGAACTGTCTTATATTAAATGGGACATTATTGGACTTTGTCAAGTTAGAAAAAAAGTGAAGAGAATTGATTTAAAAAGTGGGCATGTCCTCTATTATAAAGGCACAAATATTGGAAATACAAGTGGAGTAGGATTTATTATAAATAAAAAGTGGAAGAACAACATTGTGGAGATTGATGGTGTATCAGAGTGGCAAGATTAGTTATACAACTGAATAGCAAATGCAGACTTTCAGGTTTATGTCCCAACAAGTTCTCATAGTGATGAAGTAGTAAAAGATTTTTATATGGATGTACAAAAGGCTTTTGATCAGAGTAAACAATGTTTTTAAATTGTTATGGGAGACTTTAATACTAGAATTGGTAAACAAATGAAAGTACTGTAGGTAATTTTGGTTATGCTAATAGAAATGAGAGAAGACATAGACTTGTGTAATTTGTATTATGAATTCTTTTTTTGAGAAAAATGTTAAAAGGAAATTGATACTGAAGCATCCAAATAAAGATATAGCAGAATTGGATTATATTTTGACTAACAGAAAATACATATTTCAAGATTGTAATGTCCTTAATAAATTTAACACACAAGAAGTGATCATTGATTAGTAAACTATAGAGACAAAAATTATTAAGAAAAACAATATTTACAATTGATATTCCTAATCTTCAGAAACATTCTAATGAATTTAAATTAGAACTTACAAATCAGTTTCAAGTAATATTAGATTATGAACATGATTCAGATTTGAATGAAATTAATATGAAAATAACTGGTACACTTTTAAAAACTGCAACAAAGATAGCTGGTAGAAAAAAGCAGCAATTGACCAATAAAATTTCTACTGAGACTAGAGAATTTATGAAGAAAAGAAGGAATATGAAGATATACAAAAATGATTCATTAAAAAGTATTGAATATCTCGAATTTTGTAAAATGGTATGGAAAGAATTGAAAATGATATAAGAAGATATAACTGTGAACTAGCAAGGAATGCTGTAGAAGAGAATAAAAGTCTCAAGAGTGTAAAACCATTTTTTTATTGGTAGGAAATTTATATCTCCAATAAGAAAAAAAGATATAATTATTACTAAAAAGAGAGATAATGAAATAGGTAGAAGACTTCTATCAAGAATTATATAGTAATAAAGAACAAGTATCTCCTATATCTATTACATCTTCTGAATTGCCCTGAATATTAAATGAAGAAGTGAGATATGCAATTAAATGTATGAAGAAATGAAAGGCTCCAGGTAATGATGGAAATATAATTGATATATTAAAAGAAGCAGGTAAAGAAATAGAATTTTTTTTAGCAAAGTTATATACCAAATGTCTAAATGATAAAGATGTACCAGATGATTGTTAGAATGCTGTATTAATATTAATATTTTAAAAAGCTGATAAAGAGGATATTAGAAATTACAGACCTATCAGCCTTTTTTCAGTTTCATACAAATTTTTTACCAAGATAATTACAATCTGTCTATAGAAAACATTGTATTTCCACCAACCAAGAAAATAAGCTGGATTTAAAAGTGGTTTTAATACAGTAGATCATATCGAAGTATTGAGAGAAGTTATAGAAAGGACAAATGAATATGAGTTGCCATTATGCTTTGGTTTTGTACATTATGAAAAGGCATTTGATTCTATAAACATTTCAGTGATTAAAGCATTGGATCATCAAGGTATAGATCCAGGATATTGTCATATTTTCAAGAATATTTATAAAAATGCAACAGCAACAATTAGATTCATAATGATACTGGGAAAATCAACATTGAGAAGAGTATAAGACAGGGTGACTCCATATCTCCAAAACTTTTTACAGTAGTGCTGCAAGAAGTATTTTGTGGATTAAAATGGGAAGCTAAAGGAGTGAAAGTAATTGGAGATTATTTAAGTCATTTAGATTTTGCAGATGATGTAGTTGTTTTTGCAAATAATGCTTGAAAGCTGCAGAAGTTATCAGAGGAAAGTATGACTAAAGATAAATGTTAAAAATACTAAAGTAATGTTTAATGGATTTTTTCAAAATATGAAAATAAAGATTGATTATGATAAGTTAGAGGAAGTTAACAGTTACAAATACCTTGGTCAGATTATTAATACAGATGAAAACGTAATGGATAAAATTAATCATAGAATTAAACTTAGTTCTTTTCGTAGAAATAACTTGATATTAAAATGAAACATACCTATGTGTTTGAAATGGAAGGTTTTTAATAAATGTGTTTTATCAGTTCTTACTTATGGATCTGCGACTTGGACACTTAATAGAAGAGCAATACAGAGACTTAGACCACTCAAAGAAGTATGGAGAGATGCATGTTGGGAGTAATAAGAAGAGATCGAAAACACA
The DNA here is from genome assembly GCA_028023455.1 of Epiperipatus broadwayi. Lineage (NCBI taxonomy): Eukaryota > Metazoa > Onychophora > Udeonychophora > Euonychophora > Peripatidae > Epiperipatus > Epiperipatus broadwayi. The sequence continues at coordinate 1,821,153 of JAQFVV010012587.1, forward strand.
ATATATGGGTAAGAGAACAAACAGGTGTTACTGACCTCACTGAAAAAATTAAAAGACTGAAGTGGAATTAGGCTGGACATATTGCTAGAAGAGATGATAATAGATGGACAATTGAAATCTTAAACTGGATTCCAAGAGATTGTAAAAGACCCAGAAAGCATGTGAGATGAATTGATGAAATAAGAAAGTGTGCAGGGGTGATGTGGAGAAGAGAAGCTAAAGATCGGAAAAGATTGTTCGAACTTGGAGAGACCTTCATCCTTCAGTGGATTGATAATGGTTGATAATGATGATAATTATCAATAACCATTTATCAATTATTGTGAATCATTCAATCTTTCAATACAATTGAAAAATGAATTAACCCAAATAAAAAAAATTTTTTTTTAGGAATATAATAATTCCAGATTTGCATTTAGACCAAGATGATACAATATCATGTAGATTATTATTAAAATGATATTTATTTTTTTAAATTACTAAGGAATAAAAAAAACTAATATTATCACCAGTGTCTTTTCTTTTGTGAGCTTTGCTTCCGTAGCTGCTCTTTCTTAATATTATCTCTATATTAATTGGTAACATTCTTTGTGAAGGAGCAAACCCTCACATTATTCTCACATATATATACCTAAATATGTAATGATCAAATATAACTCACCTTGAAAACTTGTTTCTACATCAATACTGAATAATCTAAACATATGTCATTCATGCCTATAGACATACTTATGGTATCTGTTAATACTGCTATCATAGATGAAAGTTAAATAGATTAGTATCCCATCAATTCAGAAATGTTAATAGTGATCTATTTTACATGCATGCATGCACATATATAAGTTCCTATTGCCAGTGTTTTTAATTTAAGCATACAGATTTTAAATAATTTTAAACATGTCTAATAAAACAACTCTGCATAAAACTTTACAAATTAACTTTTTATTTAATACTATATTTATAAATGTGTAGAATATAGTTATCAGTATTTAAGTGCTAGTTTAAATTCATTTAAATTGTAGAGTACAAACAATGGTTAACTCCAATGTGCAATATTAAATCTTAATTAAATTTCAAAATTTATTCAAGGTTAAAATGTGCTTGTAATATAATCTTTTCACATAATACATTAAACATACTGTGAATCAAATTATATAATGGTGTTTATATAAGTGAATAAATTAATAACATCCAAAAAAGAAATTTTAATTTTTTTTTTTTTTAATAAAAATAGTAACAGGCATTCATATTTGTTCTTGTTTTATCCTTTCTTTCTTCATTTTATCAAGGTTCAAAAAAATTTTTTATCGAGACAACAAGCAATAAAACTACTGTTAGAAATAAATATCCTTAGGAAAAAGTGTTATCTTTTCTAATAGTTTATCGTTTGTGAATTGATCAGCAATATGTTTTTATTCCATACTATGTTTTTAGGTGGCTTTTTTTTTCTTGTAAATAAAAGCATATTCTGATGAATTTTGATACATTCATTAACCTTTTGACACTTTGTGTTTATAGACTATAGAAACTAGGATTATCATTTTGGAAATGGGAAAACCATTGCAGAAAATTTTTATACGTGTCAGAAGAGATAATTGGCTCTCCGTGATTTTCTACAAAATATTTTGAAAGAAGCCCTTTTGTTTTTTTAGCAAGACCATTTGTTATAGCTATTAGACATAATATTTTTGAAATTAATTTATGTTCAACTCTTTATTAGGAAAAAATACAAATGATTAACTTGCAGATGAGATATAAATTTACCATTTTTGAGACCAGATATATGGATAGCATTTTAAAATGGAACTATTTTATCAAGATTTTTTATTTATTTATTATCCCTAGAATGCTCTATCTTTTCAAACTTTTTAGCATTGCTCGCTCCAGAATGTGAACATATAAACCTATTTCTAACTTCTATTTTATGAGAAATAAATATATAATTAAATAAATTATTTTAAAATTTTACCCCTAGATTTTTAAAAAAAAAATAAACTTAATTTGCTTATTATTGATTTTAAATGCAATCTTATTTAAATAAATGAAATCAATATATTTTTATCCTAAATTTAATCTTATTTAAGTAAACTAAATCAATACATAGTTATCAAGTATTATTTTATTGATAAAATTCTTAACTATTATGCACACCCATCTTGCATACATGTAATAACATATACTAGTAATAATAAATAAAATTGAAAATCATTATTAAATACTAAATAAAAACAAATTATACTAAAATTTTCTCGTGACCATGGTTTCATCTATTAACAAATAGATCTTCTCAAGTGAAAATGAACTAGATACAGAATTTTTATATAAATCAGAAATAACCTTCCCATAAATCATTTCAAAAATAACCACTTTTAATAATTAAAAAAATGTTTATGAGGTGGCCTCAATTTTAAGAAAATTTATCATCACAGTTTCTTTAATTCTTTTTAATTTTTTTTTTTTTCATAAAAGATAATCTCAGCATTATCAAATAATATTTTATGACCTATATTCAGTTCATAAATATATAAAACTGTAATTATACCTATTTTTAACTCTACTGTTATGAACTTCTACTTTTTCATTAAGATTTAATTTACTTTGACCTAAAAAAATTTTACAACTACAAGGAATCTTATAAACTATACCAATCCATTTACCATCAATAGACTGTTTTGTACTATTTAATAGTGAATTTAAATCAAGGTCTTTTTTCAAGAAATTTTCATATCGGGTAATGAACAAAATATAAAGTGAAAAGTTAAATGATAAAGAAATAAACTATTTTCACTAGCATTTACATTTTTATTGATATTAAATATGTAGATATTTTATTTAAATATAAACTTTCTAATAATTTATGATTATAACCCAATTAATGTAATCATAAGCAAATTGACTTCTTTAAATGTAAACATTGAGTTTCAAAATTATTAAGCCTTTTAATCCTATAACAAAAATTTAATAAAGACTTTTTTTTATGAGTAAATGGTTGATAATTATCAGTCCTTATCATATTTTTTAAATTTTTATTTAATAAAATGATTACAAAATAAAGTATTAGCTATCCTATAAACATTTAAATCTAAAAATTTTAATTTAATAAAATCAAAAGTACTTAAATTTATTTTTCTGAATAACAAACAAAAAATCATCAATATATGTCTAACAAATAATTTTAAAGAAGTAGAAAAATGATTAACATCACTATTTAAAAAAATTAATTTTTTAGAGAGTAAATCATTTTTCTATTTTTTTTTTTTAAATTATGTGTTAGATATGATCATTGTTTATTATTCAGAATAATAAATTGAAGTAATTTTTTTGATAGACGATGCTTTTGATTCTAATATTTTACAATCGAGGGACTATTTTTGATTTTAACTTAAAACTTTTAGATTTAAGTATTGGAAGGATTAATAATATTTTATTTTGTAGTCATTTTTATAAACAAAGATTTAAGAAGGCTTGACAGTTATCAATCTTTTACTTATAAAAAAATATTTTTATTAAATTTTTATTATAGGAATAAAAGGTTTAATAATTTTGAAAGTAATACTTATATTTAAAAAGTCAATTTGCTTTTGATTATATCATTTGGATTATCATCGTGAATTATTAGGAATAATATATTTAATAAAAATATCTATAAATTTATTATCACTAAAAATTTAAATATTATTGAGAATAAAGAGTTTATTTATTTACCTTTTAATTCTTTAATTTATAGATTAGTTTATAAGAATAATCATTTATTAAGTGATAAGAAAGTTGCTTGGAAAAAAGCTCTTAGTTTAAATTCATTATTAAATTGTTCAAATCAATCTATTGAGGGTATATATATACCTGATATTTTATAAGATTCCCTATAGTTGTAACAAAATTTATATAAGTCAAAGTAAATTAAATCTTAATAAAAGAGTTAAAATTTATAAGAGTAGAGTTAAAAATAGGTATTATAACTTAGCTTTTTACATTCAAGAACTGAATAGAGGTTATAAAATATTATTTGCCAATGCAAAGGTTATCTTTTGTTAAAAACAAATTTTAAAAAAAAACAGAAACATTCGAATAATAAATTTTCTTGAATCTGAGGCCATAAATCTCTAGAGAACTTCCTTTGCAATGATTTATGAGAAGATTATTTTTCTTTTATATTTGTGTGTTTTGTATTTAATTGATTTTCATTTATGAAGGTCTATTTGTTAATAAACAAAACTATAGTGATGAGAGAATTTTACTATAAATTTGTTTTTTTAATTAGTATTTAGTGTTACATGATTTTTTATTTTATATAATAATGTGTATTTTCAGTTATGCATGTTTGTTTTATATGATAATTAGATAATTAATGTACAGTATTTGAAATATTGTTTATAGTTGAAAATGCATGTGGTATAATCATAGATTTTTTTATATATGTTTCTGTAATTAATTTAGCTATAATGAAACATTGATTATCTTTGATTAATACAAGCACATTTACTATTTTTCAGAAGAAATATGAATACTTAGAAATTTATATAAAATGATGATCAAGAATCATACTATTTTTAAGTCAAGGAAAGTTTAACCATTTCAAAAAAGCTTTAACAGTTAAATGTCTCCACTGTGCATTCAAATTTTTTTTTATATATTCAATATTTTTTTTCATGTCAAATATTTTGAACAATTCATCAAAAGCTTTATACTTCATAGCTTATGGTAGTTTTTTAACTCAAAAAACTATATTCATCTACATTCTTGTTTTTCTAAATATAATTATAAATAACTATTAAACAATATTCTATCTTCAATAATAAATTTTAAAATTAAGAAGATAAACAAAAATAATATAAATTTGAAAAATATTATTTCACCTTTACATTAGAAACTTAAAAGACACTTTTTAAGATCTGTGTGACAAAATTTATGGAATCATTATTACATGAGACCATAACATCTCACTATGTATGCAGTACAAATATTTTTAGCATATATATATATATAATTATTATACAATTTAATATAAAAATTATGTACATTAAAATATCAAAATAATTAAAAAAATAAAATAATGCAGGTATGAAAAAAGATCATGAAAGAAAGAACACATTTACATATATATTTCTTGTATTCCATTCAAATCTAATTGGGCGCATATATGAACATCTCTTGATTATTTTCCATCAAAAAATAAAAAATCCTTTTTCATTTTTCTGTGATAAAAATTAATGATTATGAAATGCACAAAATTTGATGATTATATAATCTTTTTAAGTTCATACTGATTTCTGAATCTATGTAAACAATCTATTTGTAGTAAATAACTTATTTTTTTCTGAAGTTTCTTTACTAAAGTCTTCAAATAGACTCAACACTTTTGACCCTATTTTTTAATATTATTGTTATTGGAATTCTTTTTGCTAAAACTTTATTTAGATTCAATTCTTTTTTCACACATTGTTATTATTTACTGATATTCTTGTTTCTATTCATATCTTCTATATATAAATTTATTGCTTTTCAAGTCTTCATTAAAAATGCATCACATACTGTAAGTGTAATTTTAACAGTTTCACGAGTAGAAGTAATACTAACAACAATCTCTTATATGATGACAATGATATTTTGAACAGATGGAAAAAGTATTTTGATCATCTTTGAATAATGATATAAGAATTGAGATAATGACTTTATTTTATCTATTCATGTAGATTTGGACAAAGATATCCATTTTAATGAAGTCAAAACACCTCTTTGTAACCTTAAAAATGGAAAAACTGAAAGTCCTGATGAAATAACTGGAAGTTTTAAATATGGTGGTGGTGATATGTTAGCTTCAAAAATATTTGAATTTTTTGGCAATATCTGGACCCATGAAGTTGTACCATCTGATCTTAAGGATGCTTTTATTGTTCCAATTTTGAAGGGAAATTTTTGGTAATTATCATGGAATATCATTATCCATTACTGCAAAAGTCCTAGCAAGACTTAATGGGATAGATATGATTTTTATTGCTAGAAAAGTTCTAGAAAAGGGTTGACAACAAAGAGTGATATATACATTGCTTTTATTGATTTGGTAAAATCATTTGATTTAGTTAATAGGGCAAGTCTAAGGCATTGTTTGAAATTAGTTGATTGTCCACCAAAATTTAATCATAGTATATAGCTTTTATATGATGGAATGATAGGAACTGTTATTACTACAGGTGGAAAATTTAAGATATTTGAAATTAAAAACTGGTATTAAACAATGATATGTACTTGCTCCAACACTGTTTCAATTATCATGATAATGGTCTTTGAAATTATTCATAAGTTGCTTAATCAGATAGGGATCAAGAATTGATAACTTCATCTTGGATTCTGGACTTACATTTTGCTGATGATTGTCTATTTTTGCCAGTTCAAAATATGATTTACAGAATATGCTTAATGTTTTGAATATAACTTAAAAAGATTCTCAGTTTATTAATTAATATTCCAAAAACTCAAGTTCTTTATCAGCCAGTGACTGAAGAAAAATCCTTTAACTTTTAGTTTGTATTATCAACTAAGCAGAAAGATGGACTTAGATGTTGATATCCAGTACAGACTTCAATGTGCTGCTACTGCTTTTAACAAGTTAAAAAATAGAGTATTTCACCAATAATTATTGCAACTAAATTAACTATATAGAATTTATTTTACTTAATTTCTTGAATGGATATGAAACTTTACATCCTCTCAGCACAATATAATGGCATTAGAAAAGTTTCATTTCAGGATGCTTAATAAAATTTTAAAAATACAATGACAATATCATAAAATCAATCATCATATTCTTCAGATTGTGGATGTGATATTGTTTGTTCCATTATTGTAAAATCAGACCTTTGTTGGAATGGACATGTAATGGACTGGTAAAATGAATGAGATTTCTTAAAAGAGTATTTAATGGTAAACATGAATATGGGTCTCATAAGAAAAATATACCCCATCTACATTATCAGAATTATATGAAAGACATTCAAAAAAATGTGAAGATGTGGCAGAGAATAGAATATATTGGAGAACTACAATTAGTCATAGTAATGAAGTATTTCAGGGAAAAAAAGTTTTCTGCTGAGGAAACTAAAGACACTCGTAAAATATCAAGTAAACAGAAAAATGGCGAGCATGTTCTATATTTGGACATATTTGTGATTCACAGATTGGTTTGTATAGTCAATGCAAAATTCATTTCTGCTATAATTTTTTTTCCTCTTCCTTTTTTTTTTTTTTTTGAGTTGGAATGACCATATTCATTTTTGAGTAGCTGTTTATTAATATTATTTCATAAATTGAATATTCTTATTGAATATTTATTCAGCTGCAATATATGACTTCCCTTTTTTTTTTTAAATTTAAACTAAAGGAATTATTTTCTTTTTATTACTTAAATAAAGCAGTTCATGACTTTTTTTAGTCTTGGAGGAGTTGCTATTATTATTAACTTAACACTTTGGAATCGTTGTAAATTAAATTTTAAATTCCTAATCTACAACATAGAAATAAGTGGAATGCTTTAACTGTGATAGCAAGAATGTGACTGAAAATATATGAGTTTTAGTTATTGTGTGGGACAGAGAAAAGACAAAAAATCGCTCCTATTATATAGGCAAGTATGAATTTCATTTTTTTTTATATTTGAAATTTTTTTTTAATTGTAAAATGTTGAACCTAGAAACAATTATATAGTGGACCTGTATATGAATGAGAGCATTGCAGTACTTTACAGAGCTGTGATATTAGATAGATGACATATATAATTACCAATTCCTAAATTGTATATTATTACAACACGATCTCATAGAAACAATTTCAGAAGAATCCTTTTCAACAACTGGTCCAAGTTTTTAAATATTATCATAAATCAGAATAGATTACAATCTTATATAAAGCAGATTTTATTGCATTATTTTTAAATGGTGAAATATGAAATGTACAGAACTATTAAATGTGACTTCACAAATTCTGATTAATGCTCATTTCATTTATTATTTAAGAATCTGGGATCAGATAAAAGTGAAAACTTTTTTTTTTTTATCTGAACATTGAAATGACGCTGTGATCACGAAAGTGAGCATTACTTACAAGTTTGTTAAAATGATTCTTTGGGAATCTAACTTGTGAATTATAATAACATATTTGGGTTTAATTAGAATTAAAAATTATATTTAATTCTTTTATAAATATATATGTAGGGTATATGTATAAAATAAGCCTGTTATTTATTTTATTTGAAAGTTATTTGATTCTTAATTAAGTACTGACTAACACTGTACTAGCAATTAAAAATAAAATAGAAATTCATATAACACTACAATACTAGTCTAAACAATAAATGATTACTAATATTCTTACACAACCATGATTTCATCTATTAACAACTAGACTTTTTCAAATGAAATTCAACTAAACATAATACAAAACAAAATAGTCCCCACCATTCATTTCAAAAACCAACATTCTTTAACATCAAAGGATGTCTTCATGAGATTGATGGCCTCAGATACAAAAAAAATTATCATCAAAGTTTCTTTTACTCCTTTAAAAGAAAATTTGATAAAATTGTTTGAATTTGAGGTCATCTATCTCATGATGACATCCTTTGATGTTAAAGGAAGATGCTTTTTGAAGTGAATGATGGGAAGACTTGTTTTCTACATATGTTGATATATATATATGTTGTATGTTTAGTTAAATTTTACTTGAGAAGATCTATTTGTTAATAGATGAAACCATGGTTGTGTAAGAATTTTAATAAAATTTTGTTGTTTTTGTTAGTATTGTAGTGTTCTATGAATTTCTATTTTATTTGATTCATAAGGTATTTTATATAATAAGACATGCATATAGAATATATTTATGTGTGTATTAATTATCTGATTATAATAGATTAGTTTATGTATTTATTAATTATATAATAAGCAATAAAATAAATAACATCTAAATATACAGTAGTTTCTCATGGTAAGGAATATGAAAATTGGATTTCATTAATTTTTATCTGGTCAGAATATAATTATATATAGGCTTTTCAGTGAAAAATAGCATTGCATTTTATAATTGTATTTCAGCTTTTGCATTTTCATATTAAATGATAGATGCTTTGTATAAAATAAAATAATTGTAGCCTAAACTCATTTGAAATTTAATCGCTTGGTATAATTTCAAGTTTCTTTGAAATTGGTTCTATAAATAAGTCTTGAATTTTTTTATAGTTAACAGTTTTAGAGTGCTGATTGTAAATATCATTTAATACCTTTTTTCAAATAGAATCCAATAGAGGTCACTAGGAATGCTGTGATTCATATATTACATATTTATATAAGTATGCATGTAGCATACTGTATATATACTGTAATGGAAATTTTGGGTTTCTCATCAAGGTATGTGAGAAGTGTGATAGAATTATGAATTTGCATCAGTTTTTATTTTATGAATGACATGTAAGTCATAACGATCACCCCATAAATCATCTTCGATATTTAGCTTCGCTGACTCCTCCATAAGACTAGCCCCTATGGTGAGTACATTGATTATATGAAAACATAAGATAAAGTTATGGTTTTCATGTTTTTTAACGAAATAATGAACAAGTGATGAAATCATGATCGATCCACCTGAATATTTTGTGCTGAGAAATATATATATCTGGACATGAAACAATGAATGAATAAAATATAAAGCAAAATAAATTAATGAATAACAACCCTAACAAACAAATTAATAAATGCTTGATGATTTGCTTTGGGACTTAACTTTCATTAATAATAAGGGTATGTCTTTATCTTATCTCTTTGTTAAGGAATATAAATTTTTTTAATGGGTTATAATTAAAATTATTCATTATACTGACATTCATTCATATACCAGTAAGATAATGACTTATAATGCCTGTGCAACAATAATGTGCATTATGTCAAATATTACAGTCATTCATCATAGACATTTGGCTTTCACATATATATATACATTGGTTTATTAATACAACTTACCTATGAACTCAGTATTAGTATTTAGCACTGCTTAAACTACACATATGAAGAAACTATTTCATTTTGCTATACAATAATGTCATCCATCATAAACTGGATAAATTTTACTTGCTTTAAAGTAAACATCTCTAATATCTTGAATAAATTAACTTCAGTTTATGAGAGTTTTATTAAGACAACTTTGTTTATACTAATCTTTCATGTCAAATATAAAGTAAAACTCTTTTTTTTTTTTTTTAATCTAACTAATATGTGCCACTATTATTATATAAATATGGTATCCAACTCTCTAGGCTTATAGAGTATCTGGAATAATGCACATTTTAATTTCTAGTAGAACTCAAGATTTTTACCCTCTTACATATCTATATATATAAATTAAATATTGCCTAATACTATACTTGTAATTATAAATAAAATAGAAATTCATATAACATTATAATATTAGCAAATTTTTTTTTACTAAAATTCTTTCACAACCATAATTTCATCTATTAACAAATAGACCTTTTCAAGTGAAATTCAACTAAACATTTAACATATATATACAAAACAAATAACCTTCCCATTATTCACTTCAAAAACCAACTTCTAAAAAATATGCTTTACAGTTTAATTACCTTAATTAAAATATTACTTTAGAAGAGTATATCCTATAATATGATTTTTGATCTACCCATCTTTGAACAAAGTAATAATATTTTTTTACTTTTGTAGTTTTAAATTTTAACATAAAGTTTTATATGAGTTTGGACTATTTCAGTGAAATTAAACATATATATATATATGTATGTACATAATAAGAGTATGCTATGCCCTATGGCTTCTCCTTTCTTGGAGTCAAGAATCTCTAAGCCACTATGCCAGCGAAACCTTTTAGCCACCTTATCTTACCTTTCCATTCCCCACCCTAAGTTTTTCCTATATTCTCTAACCGTTCTGTGGCCTTTTTATCTAAATCGCCCATATCTTTTTCCAAAAATCCAACATAAAAACCAGAACCCACTTTCTGTATAATCACTTTGTTTATATTTATTCTTCCACAACTTCATTATTTGTACCCTTTCTATTTGTAAGCATCTAGATTCAATTAACAAATGCCTAATATTTTCAATGCTTTCCTTACATAACTTGCAGACTAAATCATCCATATTTCTCCACTTATGTGTATATTCTCTTGTTGCTAATGATCCTGTTCAAGCCTTAAACAGCAAACTACTCTGCTTGCTATTATCATAAATTAACTCGCATCCAATATTCTGTTTACTTCTATATACATTTAAACTCGTTTTACTCTCCATACTAGCTCTCCAACTCCCTATTTTTTTATTAATGCAACTATTCTATCCCATTCCTTGCCATTAAACATTCAACAATTCTAACACAATTATTCCACCTTTTGTATAAGTATACTGAAAAAGTCTTTATATAAATCTTCTGCATATCATACTATCTTTCTCATCCATCTTGTTGCCTGTTCTTTACTCAACCCAATTAAATACTATTTTGGCTATTCTCATTATTCATAAATTGCAAATACCAAACATTTTCATTTTGCTTTTTTGCATCTCTCATATAAAAACTTGACTATCCCATTTTTCCTTGAATTGCCTCCTCTGCTGTCCACACATCTGCTTCTAATGCATGTCTTCTTACTTTTCTTTGTACTTTTTCTAAGTAATCTAACACCCCTTTACTAACACATAATGCATCATTACCATAAGTTAACCCTGCTACTACCACTCCTATACAATTCTAGCTACATCATATTTATTATATGAAAGTTTCTTTATCAGTCCTTTTCTTTGCTTCATTTATTAATTTTTTCTTCCATTTATCCAAGCAATTTCTCTGATTACTTAAGGTGATTCCCAAATAATTATACCTATTCACCATATTTAACTTTATATCCCCATCTCTTTACCCCTCATATGCATGGCTTCAGCATAACTTACATATCTTCCCTACTTTCTGTGCACAAGAATATGTCATTAGCAAATAAAAGATCAGATAATATATGCATTTCTTTGTCATCTATTAATGGTTTCTCTACCACTCTTTCTAGTTTTTCTATTGCTTTCTCCGTTTCTGTCAAATATAACAAAAATGAAATAGAGGACATAGGGTATTCTTGCCTTAGTCCCACCCCACTTTTTCCTCTAACTGATTATATATTTCCTAATTGATATGTATAGTAATTATTTTCATACATTCTCTTAATAATATCCACTAAAGTAATTATTTTCATACATTCTCTTAATAATATCAACTAAAACTCCATCCATTCCCAAATTTACTAAACTTACCCATAATCTATTTCTATTTACTCTATCATATGACTTTTCTATATCTATAAAGACCATATATAATTAGTCCTACTCATATCTATTAGTTGTGTAATTACAAATAAACTATCTCCTATATGCCTATCCGATTGAAAACCTTGCATTTCTCCCACTATATTATTTTCTTCCATCCATTTTGCAACTCGGCCACCATATACGCAAAAACTATATAACACATGTTATTACTATTGGTCTATAATTGTTTAACTTTCTATGATCCTTTCCTTTAAATAGTAGCCTTACTCTTGTATTATTCCAACTATGTAAATTCTTCTGTGCCACCTTATTAAACATGATAATAGATTAGTACTAAACTCCACATACAAGTGTCACCAAGTGCAGGCTTTCATAATCAATGAATGCAGAAAGGTTTGTGCATAAAATTCCTATCTTGTGCCTATTTATCCAATATCCCCAGATTAGTTTCTAGTTTGTGGATATCAGTGAGAAATCTTAAATTTGAGAGCACTGCACCTAGATCTTGGGATCTGATGCAACCCTCTAGCAGCCACCTTTTACCTATTTGGTTAATTGTAAAGCTAAGAGCCCAATATGAAAACAATGTTTCCAATCCAAGCTCATTCACTTGTATAGTCATATATATGCTGAACTGAGTTCATATCTATATGACTATACAAGTGAATGAGCTTGGGTTGAAAACATTATAATGTATTCATTTTGGGCTCCTAGCTTTATAGTTAACTAAATAGATAAAAGATGGCTGCTGAAGGGTTGCATCAGATCCTATGATCTAGGTGCAATGTTCTCAAATCCAATACTCCTCACTGATGAAAGTCACAAGCTAAAAACTAGTCTGGGGATGTTGGATGAGCAGGCACTAGATAATATTTTATGCACAAACCTTCATTCATCCATTGATTATGAAAGCTTGTCCTTGGTGGCACTACTGTATAGAGAATTTGTACTCTTACAGAAGGTGTAAGCATATAAAATAGTGATCATGTGATATATATATACACACAGTCAATTTTTTTAGTTTTTATGAGTCAACTAGTGTTTGATCTTCAGATGAATTTAAAAATATTAATAAAATCTTAAATGTCCATGTTGACAGTTTGATAACTTTCATTATATCATTCTGACACAAGGTAAGATCTGGCCTCTATTCACTTTTAATACCTTGTGGAAATGAATAATCATTGCATTGTAGATATACATTTTCAGATTTTTATCAGTGCAGTCCTCATCTTAGCTCTACCATATCAAAACCTATCCAGAAGTGCAGAAAAAGAAACCTTTATAACAAAAGTAATATCCTGCTAAAACATTATAGCAATGTACATGTGATCAACTTCTATATATATTTACAATGGGATTCATTCCCTCTTTCTGCAGATAACTTAATTATCAGTGAACTTAAGCTAAAACTTAACAAACTTTTAAAATGTTATGGTCTGGATGTAGAGATCAGTATGAAAATGACAGGTTTTCCCCTTAAAAAGAAGTCAAGTGTAAATTATATTTTGTTGAGACAAGGCAATATCTGATGGGAATAAGAAAATACTTAAAAATTATCTGTAATTCTGTAAAACAGTGTGGAAAAGAATCACTAAAGAAAATAAATGATTCATATACATAGGGATAAGAAGAAAATGGGCAGGAAAAGAACTATAGAAGGAATCAATATCTCAAAGATATTAGGATGAACGTCTGCAATAAGATGTCATATTTGTTAAAACAGAGATTATATTTTGAAATATGTGGGACAACTTTATACAGAACTATTTTTTTTTAAATGGAGGGAATTCTGAAGATTTGAACAATCAAAACTGCCATCTATTTTGAAAGTGTAGTATAAGTATTTTATTTGCTTTGTGTAAAGTGCATAGAAGAATGTGTTATAATTGTTACTTTATGTATAGTAAGAACAAAAATAGTATAGTTTCTGAATTTATCAAACATTTTAAATAAAGGGGTAAGATATGTAATTAAATCTATGGAGAATGCCAAAATTCTAGGAAATTATGAAATTGTTGATATTTTAAATTGTTGATATTTTAAATGAAGCAGAGTGATTAATGGAAAACCATATACCAAATGTTTAGGAAGAATATAGTAGGGTTATAGTGAAAAAAGAAAATATATTGCAAACCTATCAGTCTGTTATCAAGTTATATAAAAGATCTTTTATCAAAGATAATTTTTTACTCATTTATAATGAACTTGGATTCAAGCAATCTACAGAACAATCTGATTTAAAAATGGTTTTAGCATAATAGATCTCATCCAAGTATTAAGAGAAGTATGAGTTGCCATTATACTTTCTATTTAAAGATCTGTGAAAAGGAATTTGACTCACAAGTACTTATACAATGATTAAAGCTTTATATTATCTACATATAGACCCAGAATAATCTGAAGAATATCAAAATACAGCAACAGTGATTTGATGACATATTGATACTTAAAAAAAAAACTAAAATTGAGATGAGTATTCAACAGGATTCCATTTTTCCAAATCTTTTTGCATGAAGTATTTTATGGATTAAAATGGGAAACTATGTAGGTAATGTGGTTGTTTTTGAAAATAATAATTCAGAGCTTCAGGAAATGTATTCAAGTAAATATGACTAAAAATAAAATGCTAAAAAAACTAAACTAGTGTTTAATGATTTTTCACAGAAGAAAATAAAAATTGATAATCATGAATTAGAAAAAGTTAACAATTACAAATTATATTCGGATTATTAAATAGATGAGAAACATAGTAAATGAAATTAATCATAGAATTAAATTGAACTGGTTTTGATAGGAATAAATATTTAAAGAAAATATACATTTTTAATACATGTGTTTTTTCAATTCTTACATATGGATCTGAGTCTTAACAGAAAATTACACAGAAACTAGACCATACTAGAAATAGAAATGATGTGTGTTGGGAATATCAAAAAGGAATAGAAAATATACATGGATAAAAGATTAAACTGAAAACATTGGTTATATTAGTAAAAGAGATTATAATTGATGGACAGTATAAATTTTAAAAGTAAGCCCAAAATATTTTAAAAGACCACATGTGAAATGGTTAGATAAATTAAGTTTCCTGCATGATGTGAAGAAAATAAACTATCGGAGAATCTAGATTGAACTTGTAGAAATCTTCATTCTACAATGGATCAATAATGTTTGGAAAGGATATTGGTAGTAGTTGTAATAAAATAGGAAAATAAAGTAGCCCAATAAATATAATCCAACTAATGTTCTAAATGAAGAAATGAGAAGTACAACTAAATTTAAGAAGAATGAAATATTTCCAGAAAACTAAAATCATTATAGATATTTTTAAACAATTAGATGAAGAAATAATATTGTTGGCAAAGAAAAGTTATGAATGCTGATATACCTCGATGTTTGAAAGAATAGGTTTAAGAAAAGAAGATATTAGAAAAAAATATACAATATTATTAAGATCATTATATATAACTATGTACATTATAGAAAGATGTTTGAATTGCCATTTTTACACTGGATTTGTAGATTATGAAAAGATTTGATTATAGAAGCATTTGTATTATGATTCAATTTTAACTTTGGAAGTGGAATCTTGTTATCTGACAAACATAAGATATTGACAAAGTTTGAAGCACAAAAAATTAACATTGCTAAAGATGTATGACAGGTTGTTTTCATTTCTGTACAACTTTTTACAAAAGTTTTACATGAAATAATTTGATATTAAAATGGAAAGAAAAAGGAGTAAAAATTAAATGGAGATTGGCACAACATAAATACTCATACAATAGATCTCTCAATCAACCATCCCTATTCGGTTTTCTTTCAGCATCAGAACACAAGCCACCATAAGTGTATTCCAGACAACCCCACAATCATGTGCAGAAAGAGACATGACCTCAAAAGAAAAGTCAAGGAAGCCTTCTTCATCTCCAGAGACAAAGATGCCATAAACAGGAAAGACACATGCTATGCTTTATCGAGGAAATGGAATGTCTAGCATAATCAGCATAAATTTGCATATCGTTAACATTATTAAAAGTTAAGCTCTGATTATGAAGGCTGGACCCTTCGAAAGTGCTAAGCTCGTTTATTCTTATTTATCTATTTGGTAACAATATGCAGCTTTGAGGATAATTGCGCTATACACGCAAGTGAACTAGAATATAAATGGAGATTATGTAAGTCATTGCATTTTCCAGATGTTATATATCATTTATTTCAAAAATAATACTTTAAGATTTTTAGCATATAATAATGATGAAAGCAAAAAATAGAACTAAAGATAAAGACTAAAGTAATGTTCAATGACTTTTTAAAAAGAAAAAGCTAAAAGTAAGTAGTGAAGTAAAAGATAATATTTATTAATATCTGGATCAATTATTAATATTGATAGAAGTATTATGAAAAATTAATTTTAAAATTAATCTTGATTGGACTATCATATCATTAAAATAGTATTAAAATAAATGTCTACAAGTAGTTAAATTACAGATCTAAGATTTGTAGAAGATAAATGCAGAGACTGAGTAAAAAATAAAAAATTTTAAAAAAGCAAAAGCAATTGAATTGGATAGTATGACAGTTAAAATATTAGTACTTATGGCAACGTATACAAGGATTGGGTGAAAAGATAGTGAAAATAAAATTATAAAATTTCAAGATAAATGAAGATATATGAGAATTAGACTATTACATGAGGAAAAAAGATTTTAAGTTGTTAATAGTTATTTATATAAAATATTTATATATGTGTGTTAATGGATAAGGTTAGAACTTGAGTGGAAAAATGAATCTCATTCAAGAAGATGGATAAGGGATATAATTTATATATTGATTCTCAGTTGATTGAAATATCCTGTGGAGTGATCTTGAAAGAATGAGGCATAACTGATTAAAGATTTGTACAAGAATAGTTTGTATAAATACCAGTAAGGGAATATAGTGTTAATTGAAGTTAAATGTAAAATTGGGCTAAAATAAAAAAAATTATTGTTACCTTTATTGTGGGTTTTTTTAAAATTGAGGATGAGATTGTGATTTTTGTAATAGGAATCGGGAGAATATATAATGTAACATTTTTTATTAATCAGAATAAAAAATATGGACTTACAGATATATGAAGAAATATGAAAATTAAATTCAGTGAAGCAACATCTAAAATATTAATAATTATTGGAAAGGGTGAAAGTGAATGATGCAAAATGGTGGATATTTGTCTTGGAAATAGAAAAAAATAAGTATTTGATATTTTGTTGTGAAGAAAAAGGAATTATATGGACCATTGAAAATTAAAAATGGAAATGATTCAAAATTTGGAAAGAGATGATCCATGTCTGTTAAAATTTACAAATGAGCTACTTTATAATAGTTAGGAGATTACAAAAATTTTAGAAACAATTCAAAAAGAAGTAGATATGCATTGTTAATGAATTTTGAATATCAAATGAAATATTCCTTTTTTTAATAATGAGGGAAATTATAACTGTTTAGAAGACTAATGTGTGAATAGAAATTGATCAATAAAAAATATTTAATTGGAATAAGCGATTGCTAATAGATTTTTTGGATGTAGGAAAGGCTTATGATGTAAAAAGATTTCTGATACATAAAGTTAATAGAAAATTTATTTTTTATGTATTTGTATAAGAAATGGAATAAATGTGTAGAAAGTTTATTACTGGTACATAATTATGAGGGATTTATATTTAGGATATGATTTTTTTTTAATGATATTTTAACTAGTCCCAAATATCATAAAGGAATCTGTAGGGATTCCAACTAAGAAATAAATTGCAGTGCCTTTATTAATTCTGCCACTTTAGCCATACGTTCAGCAATCATTAACTATATGGATCATTGCCACATTTATATAGACTGGTAACTGATAAATTTCATTCATGAAGCATACTAACCATAG
Source organism: Epiperipatus broadwayi (assembly GCA_028023455.1). Taxonomy (NCBI): domain Eukaryota; kingdom Metazoa; phylum Onychophora; class Udeonychophora; order Euonychophora; family Peripatidae; genus Epiperipatus; species Epiperipatus broadwayi. The sequence continues at coordinate 1,839,398 of JAQFVV010012587.1, forward strand.
GCTGTTGAGACTGCAGTTGCATCTAGGAAAATCTCAAATGTATCTGACATTATTGTTGGATCTGAAAACTTTTTAAACTTATAAGAATTGTATTTTTTAAGCTGTAATTCTTTGATTGTAGAGGATCAAATATCCAAAAATGGGATCTTATTTGAAATAAGTTTTAGGTAATGGAATTATATCTTGAGTTAATTGGCAAGTCTGATCTGTTTAAAGCAACTTCTGTTATCTCGCAGAGGAATATGAGAAAGAGCAAGAAAACACTGCAAAGGAGAGTAGATTTGAGTGTGTCTGTAATATTTCTCATGGTAATATTTAATTGAGTATTTAGAAGTTTAATGTGGTAACTTTTTCTCTAAAAAGGATCACAGTACTAGTGCTAAGGAAACTATTCATGAAATATTGGCATCATAGTCTCACCTAGTGTCAGCTAGCTTGTCAGTGAGATTATTTCTAGAAATTAATTAATTTTGATTTAACCTTGGCTAAATGAGAAAACTATTGTTTAGATAAAAACTTGAGTATACTATCTTTATTAGATTAGGCAAAAGACCTCAGTCACTGGAAAATTTCAGAAAAGATTCCTATTTCAAAAATCTAATCAATATCATCAGCATAAATGATTTTTTTTTTTGTCTTCTGATTTGGGGTGATCACTGATGAATTAAGTGAGAGAACCGAATCCTATGTAAAGCCATTTTGATTATAATATATTACTTGCATTTTCCTAATGGGGAGAATTTTCTCAAGTTAATGGCTTTCCTGCATTTAAGAATTTGAGAAGCTTTTAAAAGATCATTTTTTCAAGCAGAATAATAAGCTGAGGTTAAATTAATAAAGGTTGCACCAGTTTTTATTTTGAAAGCCTTTTTCAATATGAGTTATTAGAGATAAAATTTGTTCACAGCATTTTCTTCCTGGCCTAAATTCAGTATGCTCAACAGATAGATAGATGACACTCAACTATTGGCAAAATTTTTGTTAATATGATTCTTTTAAAAAGCTTGTAAGAAACACATTGTAATGACATTGAGTGATAATTTTTTAGATCATTGCTAGGTTTATTTGGTTTTAAGATTGTTATAGTCTTGCTTGTATGCCAAATTTTTGGAATAGTTTCTGTACAAATAATGGTACTGAAAGTTTTGGCAACTGTGCTTTGGCTTTCAATCCTAATTTTTTTTAGAAAATCTGGAAGTATGTTATCTATTTTTGGGACCTCTTCTGGTTTAAGACAATCAAATTTAAGTCATGAACATTTATAGATTTTATCATGTAGATATTAATGGATCATTGCAAAAGAGAACATTGCAATTCTGCTCTAATAATGCCTTTTTTCATTCTATGAATCTTGGCAATCTCATTAATAGTAACAGTAATAATTCTTTAAAGGTATCTTTATATCCACAAGCTTTCAAAAAAGTGACCAGGTCCTGTGAGTAGATCTTATAAAGTTTTGCTTCTTGATGATCTCTCTCTCTCTCTCTCTACTGTTTTCTCTGACATCATCCAATGATTTTATAAGTTTATCAGCAATTTCCAGATCATTAGCTGACAAAAATTGACTATAAGATCATTGCTGTTTGTGTTCCAATCTGGAATGAATTTTTTTCAATATGCCCAAGGTATGGATTTTCTGGCAGTTGTTATTATGAGTTTGTTAAATCTATCATAAGACAACATTGAAGAGATTGATTCCATTTAACTTTCCTCAAATTTCATCTCAGAACAGGATAACTTTTAATTATTAAAATATGGATTCTAAAAATGATTAGTATTATAGTTGACTATGAGGAAAATATTCAATATCAATAATGAGCATATAATGATGACTATTTTTTGTTCAAACAAAACCGAAATCACTTTATTTCTACTTCCCATATACCTCAATGGAATGTTTCTTCCTTGTTTGGCATCGTAATATAAATGCATATTATTTAAATCCATCCTTATTAAAAGTTAATAACCCTTTTATATAATCCCCAAAATTGCTGTGAGAATTGAATCTATAAATATATGAGGTAAAAGAATATCTGGAAGAGAAGGATAAGGCCAGATGTCGTTGGGAAATTTATAAACATTACATATATAAAAATTGTGTGAATTGTGATTACAAGATCATAGCTACATCATATTTACAATGCATTCCAACCATAATCAATGTAAATTCAGGTATTTTAAGAAAATATGCATTATTAGAAGAATGATAAATCTGAAATACATTTACATCAATGTTATGCTCAACAATTAATTTGTAGAGGATTTTCATTTTTGATTTTTATGTACTCTCTGTATTAAGTTGAAGTGTTTTAGGTAAAAAAAGGATTGCTTTGAAGAAGGTATACCTGGCACTTGCTTAGGACTTTCACCTCCAGTTTTGGTGTGACTATTCCCCTTAATATCACTGGAGTTCACTTTATAAGTTTTACTGCATAATTTTAGTATTTGCTGTCTTAATCGGGAATTGATCATAATGAAATCTGTTTTCCATGAGGAGACTATTGTTTTACATATTAATGTATGTTATTTGCAGGTTGTGTGATCAGAAAAAAAAAAGATAGATAAGTTGGTTTATAGAAAAATAGAGTTATGGAAAATAAATATGAAAAAAATTGTTTAGAATTATATAAAAATAAAATGTATATAATATAAAAGAATGTATGATAACATTAGAAAAAACTTATTGTTGTTTTGTGTAGAAAGTGATCAAAAATAAGATAAGAATTTGGACTATATTTATTATTTATGTGGAGATAGTAAGGGGAGAATTGAATATCTAGTTTGGAGAAAAACTTGGAGATTAAAAAAAATGTAAAGATGATGGAAGTGAAAGAAGTGTTTGCTTTTTTTATTTAGATTTTTACGACAAGAACAGAAAATATAAGATTGAATATAATGAAACAGCCTTTATTGAAGTGAATGGGAGAATTTAAAAAAAGTCAATGGTTGGATAATGATTTGATAATTGTAGACTGGATGGGAACAATAGGGGATAGAAAGAAGTAGCAAGTTTTCTATGATATATGAGTTTCAGAGAGTAGAAATGTTCAACTTGGCTAGTAGTATCTCTGATCATATAACATATGCACATAAACTTCTGAAATTGTTTAGAAAAGAATGATTTACATCATATGTATTACTGCTTAATTCTTTCCTTATGGTAGAAAACATGACCTCATCTTATGGCCATTATTTACTCAATTTAAATATTAATTTTCAGGTTTTTAGCACAAGCAAATTCTATTAATTAATTAATACTTATATCAAATTGTTTATAAATTCAAGAGATATCGTTGCTATCTAGTGTAGATTAAAAAATATCTGTATGACCCAAATGAATAATTATCCAATTGAGAAGACAAAATGACATTGATTTATTATTTGTATCCAAAATTTACAATCAAGAATATAAGATCTGTTATAAAGATAACATCTGAATAATTTATATTGATTTCATTAATAGATATCGCTTTACAAAAATATTTATTTGCATAGAAAAATTAAAGCAAATAGCACAGCAATAAAATTTAATAAAACTCATCCAGGCAGAAACTTATTGAATCTGATATTTTATATTTCATTTTAGGAAAAAAAAAAAAAGAATCATTAGCTGCAAATTTTGGTAATTGCGTTGGAAACTTAAAATCTATCTACGCTCGTTTCATATGAGTCAATTTTTTATGATGCAATGTTGAAAACTATATGATTAAAAAATAGAATATTTTAATAATTTCTTTGTCAGATTATCAAAATTTTGGAATCAAATTAATTTGTTTTATATGAAATGTTATGTATCGTAACAGATGAAATATTAAGGTGCTAGAATAAACTGTGTTAAGAAGAAAATAAGCAGTGTCAACCACTATTGACCATAATAAACAAGAGACATTGCTTGGGCAGAGAACTTAATAGAAAAGAATTTTAAGTATTCTTTTTAAATATATTACAAATTAGTTAAAAATAATATTCTAATCATTTTTCTTTTGTTATTATTTAAATAATAATAATAATAAATATTTTCTTTAAAAAACTTTTTTTGCTTTACTGAATCAAAAATCAGCATTACTAAATTAATAAAACAAAATTTTTTGCTCCCAGCATTTTACTCATTATTTTATAACTTTCTTAAAGGATTCAAACAATATAAAATATTAATATAAATGCTCTATTATGTCTGGATAAAAAATTGGAGAAAAGAACTTAGATATTTTTTGATTTTTTTCGGATACATGACATTTGTATTCATGTTTTGTGTTATTTAAATTCTTGAAAAAATGCCATAAAACAAAAATTAATGGAACATTGGGAATAAATAATATAATGTTTTAATATTTGTAATATTGATTTTTGATTCAGTAACCAATAATCAAAAGATTTTACAGAAATAATTGGAAACATTATTTTTAAATATATGTACTGATTCAAGATGGTGTGTAGTAACAAAGATTTTTTAAAATCTAAATTTAAACTAATCTATTATCACCTAATTATAGATGACAAAGTATGTAATAAAAATAATATTTTTATCAAAGATGGTTTAAAATCTATTACAAAATAGAAAAATAAGTGTTTTTGACTCACAAATGAGAATAAACCTGATTCACTGTTTTAGTTTAATTTTTACTTTACATTAATGCTTTAAAAATGACAATTCTGGCTAATTATTTTGGGAAGAGAAAAAATATTTATAATTTTAAATATATTTTAATATTATCAATCAAAATATAGATAACATACATATTTGCTGAACTATTTGTAATAAAGTATGAAAATTTGTGTAAACAGAATATAACTATATCAGTTATTCATTTAAAAATATATACATATCATTTTATGTTAAGTCTTTAAACAACTTTATTAATAATAATCATTGTTTATTGGAACCAAATAGTATAGGAAGAGTCTGTCTGGAATTGTTGAATTCCATTTTTACTTTTTAATATTATGCATTTGTATATGAATTTTATAATTTGTATGTATATGTGAAGAATGTTTGTGTGATAAATTCTTTATAGGAAATAGTATTGTGCTATTTTACAGAATAGAGAAGTTATTTAAAAATTGGTTTTAATAATGTAACTTGACAAATGTACAATGAATTTATTTAGTTTCATAATTTAAATTTATCAGATTTTCATTTAAAAAAAATAGCTGCATCACATGATTCTTTAGACCATTTAATTATAAATATGTAAATAATCATATGATTAATTGAGTAATCACATGACAGGTTGAATATTCTAATTTTATTTAAATGATACCTAAGCTTATGTTTTTTTTAGTACTGGCCTAAGAATTGATCCAGGAATCTTTAAGATTCTTAAACTTAATTATTCTGAACTGTTTAGTTGCAAATAATCATAATTATTTTATATTTTATCAAAAATAGGCAAATCCAAAAAAATAATTTGTGTAAAAATGAAATAAAAATGATTGAATCTGCATTATTTTAAAATGATTTTTATTTATTTGTGTTTATAAGTTATTTTTTTAATACTGCTGCAGGAAAATTAAATATCTATTCATTAAAAATTAATGCATTTTTTTTTTAAAAAAAAAAAAAAATGCTATTGGAAGCATAAATTCAAAAAACAAAAGTCATCAGAAATCTCAACTATAAAGTTTGCAAATATATATGTAAGACAAAAATAAATAAACATTAGGAAAAACTTCTGGAGATATAAAAAAATGTATTATTATTGGGAAAAAAAAAAATTTCCATTCCATATATATTTTAAAAATAAATTTATGTAAAATATACATTCAAGTAATCCAAATGTTCTTCAAAATATCAAACAAGATTTTCAATTCAACCTACAAATATCATATGATCACCATTTATTATGCTTACTCATAACTGTTATTAAAACAGGCAAAATTCCCCATATAGTTTTGCCACTCAGTGCTAATATTATATGGGGAGTTTTGCCTGTTTTAAGATTTTCAATTGCTAAAAAAAAGTAATAAAATAATGATAAAAAAACATTTTGCTGGAGATATTTTGATTTGACACCACATAAATTATAGTTGATTTATTATGCCAAAATATTATTAGAGAAAAACTTCAATGCAAACACAATATATTTATAAACTAAAAAATCTTTAATTATTTTACAATAAAAAAATAATGATGATGAACAAATAAAGAAACTGGAATGTAAATGAATTTAGGGTCTTTTAAAAAAAAAAGATCTCCTGGCCTCATTTGAAAAAGATTTAACCTAATTTCATGCTTGAATGATTCAATTTTTAAATAGTGATGTCTATGAAATAAAATTGTAAGTAAAATCTGAATTTTTTGAAAAATGATTAAAGCATCTTTTTTTTTTCATTGTTAATAAATCCAATGGAAAAAGTGACAATAATGCCAAATAGTGAAGCATAAGCTTACATGGCCATTACTTGAGTGGTTAATGCATACTTTATTTGAAGAAGAAAAAATAATTATAATGAAAAAGAAAATCCATTTTTCTATCAAGGTAATTCAATAAATAAAACATCAACCATCATAAATATAAAGCTTTTTTTAAAAAAGATAATAAATCATCATCATTTTTGATACTAGCTGCATATATGTACTACTCTTGATGAAGCCACCATCCACATACCACAATATATAATAATAAGTTTGTAAAATAATTAAAAAAAGGAAATAATATATATTTGAAAACATGAAAATAATATAATTTGTTTAGAAAGCAAATATGAAAATAGTAGTGAATAAAAATGGTTCAAAAACAAATATTTTTTAATATATAGGGTATATTGAGCACAGACATTACCATGACCCACCACTCTATCTCATAACACTGATACACTTGAACACATATATGTGGAAAAGATAAATAATCACCAATATACGTATTTCATGCTAAACCAGAAATCATCAGTTGGTCAAGATTATCATCTCTACACATATATGCAATAAGTTCTCAGATGTGTATTAAGATAGCCAATCTTCATACTTTAATGGACAGGCTTCAATCCACTCCAACTCTTCCACCGCCCATCCAATTGAAAATCTGATAATGGAACGCTGAAAGGCAACTCTGAAGCTGAGATTCTCGTCACACCCATGTTGACCTAAAGTCAATCTGACCCCTCATGTACAGGTCATAATCCATTTAGTACACATATGAGGGGTGGGCAGACATCTCTACTATTTAATAACTCAGGTTTATTATATATCTGTATCAATATATAGGGTATATGAGCACAGATGTTCACATGACCCACTATTCTATATCATAACATTTATATACTTGAACATATATGTGGAAAAGATAAATAATCACAATGTACGTATTTCATGCTAAAACAGCAATCATCAATTGGTCCAGATTTTCATCTCTACCCATATATGCAATAAGTGCTCAGATATATATTAGGATAGACAATCTTCATACTTTAATGAACCTTTTCAGCATTCCATCATCAGATTTTCAATTGGTTGGATGGTGGAAGAGTCGGAATGTGGAGTGGATTGAAGCATGTCCCTTAAAGTATGAAGATTGGCTATCTTGATATATATCTGAGCACTTATTGCATATATGTGTAGAGATGATAATCTGGACCAACTGATGATTGCTGGTTTAGCATGAAATACGTATATTGGTGATTATTTATCTTTTCCACATATATGTGTTCAAGTGTATCAGTATTATGAGATAGAGTGGAGAGTGGTGGGTCATGTGAACATCTGTGCTCATATACTCTATATATTGCTACAGGTATATAATAAGCCTGTATTTCAGTTATTAGATATTTTTAATGTGTCATCAATGCAAAAATTCAGGAAAAAATAATTTAGCATTTGCTGACATTGCTAATTTAATTTCTTGTGTAATATTTCTTTTCATCATACTTATTAACAATATTTGTTTTTCAATCATTATTCATCCATTAAAGTTATTATTTTTAAGTTTGTTTTCTGAGTGAATATTATTTTCATGTTTTCACATTTATTTATTATTTTTATGTTCTTTTTGCTTTGCCTTTATTTAAACCATTTACCATGATTGCTAATAAAATTTCAGTTCTTACTGAATATAAACTTAATGGAAATATTTATTTTTCTGTCATTGTTTACTAAAGATATTATTTTCAGATTTGTTTACTAAATAGATCAGGGGTCCCCAACCCTATGCCCGCGGGCACCATGGCACCCGCAGACCATTTTACGTTTGCCCGCCATTATGCGAACACGATAAAAAATTATTTATCTGATACAAATAAATGTGATTTTTAAAATTTCTTATAAATTATTGTATTATATTGTAATCAAATTGTAGGGCATACTATACTTTTACAGCGTAAAAATATAAACGTTAATTATATGTTAAAATTTTATTTTTTGAAATAAATATTTTTTTGTACATTATGTGTATTATTAACAATATCCAACTATAAATTTACATTGAAAAAATAAATGATGCCCGCCATCTGGTTGAAAAAAACAAATGGTGCCCACCACCTGGCCGGTATTATAGAATGTGCTCTTAAGTGCATAAAGGTTGGGGACCCCTGAAATAGATTATACTATTTTCGTGTTTTCACACATTATTTTTATATTTTTGATTTTTTTTGGAAAATATGCTGAAACTTATCAATTAGCTTATTCTAATCTACTTTAATATATGGATGGTAGTTTCACCAATGAATACATACAAGTAACTAGTCCTCATTTTTTAAATTTAAATTTGATAGATGCATTTACAAAATAGAATCTTTCATTTAAAATGATACCTGTTGAATGCTTAGCAGCTTTATAAAAATATTCTCAATTTTTCAATTGTTATTTATGATTGTGTGTGTGTGGTGCTTTTTTTTAAAATAAATATTATTTAAAAATAGAAAAATGTACGAAGAAATTTCATAATTTTTATTTTAGATTAATCATGGATCACTTCCAGTTGAGAAGGGGGGGGGGGCAATTAAATGAAATTGTTATATTCAGCTCCTATTTTAGTAATATACTGATCACATAATTGTTTTTTTTTTAAAACCCAATTGACAAATTATATTTTTCAAAATATTGCAAATTAAAACTGTAAACATTTCAAATATATTTATTTTCAGGGTTTTCTTCTTTAAAATGCCACTTAAATACCTTTACTTTGAATTTTACTAATATGCTTATATATTATACTGACCCTTTGACTAAAAATTTGAAATACTGATTGTAATATATGTATGTAATTAAAACTCTTTCACACACTCTAAAATACAGGATTTTGTTATTATATACACATGCTTATTATAGCAAACAGAATAATGGACCAGTATTTTTTATATGTAGACATATTTGTGTTTTACATATTGGTTTGTATAGTCATTGTAAAACTCATCTCTAGTGCAGTATTATTTTTATCTTTTTTCTTTTGGACATGGAATGGCGATACTGTTTGTTGAACGATTGCTGCTGTTCAGGTGATACTTAATATTAAAGTATTAATTGTTGGATAATTTTTAGATTTAGCATAACAAAAGAGGAGAAGGGGACTTTTAAAGCATAATTTTGTATATCTATGTAATATTTATCCCCACAGATGGCATATTTTTATATATGAAGTTTCACTATATATATATATATGTAAAAAGTTGTTGATCTAAAACATTTTTTATTATAAATTATTTTTTATTATAAAATTAAATAATAATCACTTTTCTTTTTTTCTTTCAAAGGCAAGTTTCCTGAAAAGTTAATACCTAATGTGTCTTTTCTACCCAAGGATAATAAATCAATGAATAATACTATTAATGCTACATATGATTCACTAAAGCAGCTTAATCTTTCTACCAATGAAAAAGATACCTTTAGCCATAACAATTCTTCCTTTGGAAAAAAATCTCCACAACCTGATTCTGCTGTTCATTTAAAAATAAATTCTGATGAAAATAATATCAACAATCATTGCGATTCTGGGAAAGTCAGTCCCAGAATAGATGAAAATTTGGATAAAACTCCAAATGCAGGGAAAACGCCATCAAGGTAAGAGTGAAAAGTTAAAACGTATTTTTATATCCATTGAATAAAAATAATGATATTAACTAAATAAATAATAATAAAAAGAATATGGTTTTAATAAATAGTTTTTATTTAGTTATTTTCAAATAAACAGATAATTTTTAATGTATATGAAAAGCAGGTTTATAATTCAGAAGTCTCTTGGGAATAAAAAAGTATTTGTGGCTGATTGTGAAAGTTATTGTTCCATAAATTTATATACAAGTTTATTTGTATTAAAATGAAGCTTATATATATATATATTTTAATAATATTTTAAAGGTTATGTTAAAAAAGAAATTACATGACTTCAACTTACACATCTTTCCTGCTATTATATATTGATTATTCAAGCTTAAGTATATGACACAGCTGAAATAACATAAACAGAGTTTGTTCCTGGGAAATATTTAATGTTGCTGCACTATCTTGCCACTATTTCTGATTTCAAAGGCAGTCAAAATGTAAAAAGTTCTATATATATATATTGAAGCTGTGCATATATATACACTGATATATATGCTGGTTTCACTGTGGACTAGCTAAGACCCTAAGTCCAACCACAGTGAATGTATGTTTTTTCTTAAACTTAAAGAATGAACTGCATCAACAGTTATATATTATTTTAAGGGAAATTATTTTAAGAGGTGGAAAAATTAATGAAATAAAATATAAAAAAATAAGAGAATTTTTTTTAAATTTTTCTTTATTTTTAAAATATGATGGCAGAAAGAGATAATCGTAATTAAACAACCCATTAAACAAAGCAATTAATTTATGAAACATTTTAATTAAAATAAAAATAGATAACAGGGAAAAATTTGAAACAATAAGCTACTAATAAGTAGTTTAATTTAAAATATAATTGGGGAAAAGGAGTATAAAAAAATAACCTTTCTTTTGTTCTTCAATCTGAAAAATCTGCTGAAGCTCTTGCGAAGGACTCTTATATTAAGAATTTCTAGAATTGGCTGAAAATTATTTTTAAAAAATTCATTTTTGAATTCCTGCTTGCAGCCCTTTTATTATTGCTGTAGATTATTTGCTCTATATTTATTCAAATCCAGAACTTTGTTACTCTACCGAAAAGGGGAGGTAGTTTTCTTTGCCTTCACTCTCCTGTATCTGGGACTGGAGTCGTAAAGATGTGAGCCAGCCGAAGAACCAAAAAAAATGCCCAACAAATGCCTATCCTGTAGTACTTAATTCTTTCTATGGAAATATGAATAAAAAAAAGGAACTGCCATACAACATCAACGGATCCCATCTTGACACACGCACGCTAGTTACCGGTAACTATTCCCTTATTTGAAATGTGTTTGTCTTTTTTCAAAGTAAATAGGTTTTTTTTGTTTGTTTGTTTAAATGATATTTTATATATTGTTTTTTTTTTAAAAAAATATTGTAATTGGAATTGGCTTAATACGTATAATGGCGATGAATCTTCTTAATTTAGGTGGAAAGTGCCTCACTAAACTTGATCGCCACTATACACCTATAATTAAGCGTTTCATTTTATATATATGTTTTATTTTTTAAAGACAGAAAAAAAAAGAAAAACAAAAATGCAGAAAGCACAAATTCTCTCCCCTCTTCCCTTTTATTAATAATGCAGGGTAACCTATTAAGTTCTAGTTTATTGGTATAGGATTCGAGATTTAATGATTAAAGATTTGATTTAGTTGTTTTTTTTGTTAGAAAATAAAAAAAAGGAAGTCCCTTACCTATATTTCTTTGCCATATATTTCTTCTTAATTCAATTTAAAAGGTTACAAATATATATGTGTATTTTTTAAAGAATGTAAAATAACAAAACTTTCGTTTTTCATCTAGCTGTAAAAGAGAGAGTACAGTCACCCATATTTATCGATATTAAAGTTTTAGAAAAAGATTTGTATTAACTCTGTGGTGGACTCACTGAACATTAACTAATTTTTAACATGTCCTTCCCTTTGCATAAGTGATTTAATTTTATTGGGAAAAGAAAACAAAACAATTATTTTATAAAGGATTTTTTTGTAGGTGTGCTCTGTTCTTGTACCTCTAATTCCATCTGGCCTTTTGTTTCATTTTCTGTCAGTACAAGATTGGTTGGTTTCTATATGCAGCTTACATTAGTCGTCTCTTGAGTTTTCCATTTGTAGAAATCTAACGTGTTGTTGTAAAATGTAAACTTATTCTCCCTATAGTTTATTCCTGAGTCATGCTTCTCTAAGAAGTCCGACCCTAACAATATGTCATAAATCAGGCCTGGTATTATCTGAAATATTTGATTTACATTTATTGCTCCTATCGAAATATCAATCCCCAAACGATTCACTCCTATATTGGCTTTATCTCCATTTGCTAAGATAGCATAAGCAGATTTTCTTAGCGAGATAGGTAGTGCATGAGTTCCTACTGTTGTATCCCACCATCTTTTCAACACCAGTGACACTTAACTGCCAGTGTCTATTAAAGCTGTAACTGGGACATCTTCTAGAAGTGCTTTAATTGTAGGGGACTCCGAGTATGGTCGTCTATGATTATCTTCTTCCAGTTCACACATGAATGCTGATGCCACTCTTTCATTTGCCCCAATACTTTTTTCTATTTCATCCTAGAATTCTATGTGGAGTGTATAAATTATAGGACCCATATCTTTCTGGAATAGTTGTGCTTTTTGATCATCTTCAGAGCAGTTTCTGACAGCAGCCATTTGTATTTTGGGCATGGCAATTCTTTTTCCTTTGTCTGCGTGCTCTTTATTTAGGTCGCCAAAATCTATAGCAGTTAGTAACTCTACCATCTCATAAATTCCACAGTTGTGGCAGCCCAGCATAAATTGTTGTATGTGGAGAGGCATATTGTACCTTATTGTTCAAATAATCTGCTTCTCCGACAATGGAAAGCTGTCAATGATTTTAACAAAGACACTTGGCGGAGGAAAAACTGGGTATGAAGTTCTGCTTTTGAAGTGCAGTACTTTTCTTTAGATATACGGTGCATTATCCCGTCTTGCCTCTCCTCACTCCAAAAACTTTTAAGTAAGGCAATGTGGTAATCTGCGAATGTTATGGGTTTCCCACCAATCCCAGGCAGATCCATGTAAATGGTTAACTGCGACCGATAGCGTTTCATCTTCTCTGAGTTCCTGAAACATGAACAGCTCTTGTAAACTTTGCATGTGTGCCATGGGGTTTTCTCCTATGTTACCCCAAAAAGTTCCGATATGGATAAATCTTGCCACCATTTGGCTATCTGTTCTTTCCACTAGTTTTATGCTTTCCCTATTTTTGCATTGAGTTCTTTATTCATGTTTTGAAAACTATCTCTTGATTGATTCTTGTTTCATTTTTGCTTTGGTCTCTCTCTCTCTTCTTTCATCTTGTCAATTTCTGCTCTCTATTCTCTACATTCTTCTCTGAATTCCTCTATTGTTCTTAACATAGTTTTCATCAATTTTCTTACCCATTGTGGTTCCGGGGTGTCTATGTCTCTGGTTCTTATGATTGGTGTTTGGTTTTCCAACATCTTTTCAGAAAGTGATATATCTATGTCATCTTTGTCCTTCTGTAGTTCTGCTGAATCCATGTCTCCTGGGCTATACATATTTTCTAGAGAAAGATGAATAGATAAAAAAATATTTAGTTTGCTATTACTTTTAGTCTTTATATTAGCACTGTCTTTAAATTTTCTGTTTTATTTTTCTACTTGTGCTTTTTAAAAAAAATTGTTTCTCTCCCAACCATCCCTGCAACTTCATCTTTTTTAACCTGCCAGCTTTGTATTTATCTCTTATTATATCCATAGTTCCTACCCAATCTGTGTTTATTTATTCATTTACTACCCTGTTCTGTACATTGTATATCTGACTATAACTATGTATATTTGATATACACTTCAATGAAATATGATTACTACTGCTGGGGGGAGGGGGGACTATTTGAGCCCAAATTTTCTCTGCTCCTTGTTTGATCACTCTATTTCCCTTCCTAGCAAAAGAAAGAAAAAATATTAATATCTGATTTGGTTTTAAATCTTCACTGAACTGATTGATTTCACATCTTGCAACTGATAGAAAAAAACAAAGTGCAAGAAAAATATATATATACTTCTGTCATTCACTATTATTTATTTACAAAAAACAGACAAAAAAATTTCTTCTGATCATGAAATTCCTATTATCATATCTCAGGATCTATCTCTAAACAGTAAGGGCCCATGTTGGGTGCCAGATTATAAAAAAACCTATAACAGTATGAAAAGTAGAGCTGCTTTAACCTAACCTAGAGATGCAGGTAGAGGGGGGTTAAACCTCACCTACTTCTCCAGATTGATACTAAGTGACTTACTCCCCAAACTTCACTAGAATTTATTCTTAATATATGCCTGGTGGTCAAGGAGAGACAAGACTAAGGATGAATTTGAACATGTATATAATGACCAGGTTTACTGAAGAAAACAATGCTACAGAATTTTAATAATAGTGAATGAAAGACAAAAGAAAAACTTATTTTACATTTGCTGAGTACATCGAATTGATTAGTTGTGCTGCAGGAATATTTTCTTGCAACTATCCAGATATGAAAGAAAGACCCTTTAAAGAAAATAATAAATTCACATTATTGGTTGGGAACATTTCTAGACAGTGAACAGGTTACATGATTGAAAGAGAGACAGATATGATTGATACTATGGTGAGAGTACAAGATTTGGATAGCCAGCCAAACTAACTAACTAACAAAAATTCAATAGTGACCTCCCTACGGATGTTTTCAGTCTTGATTTAGACACTTCAATAATATTTTGCAGAGAAAGTTTTTGAAATAAATATAAATATAAAATATTGCAGCCTAAGATTATAGAATATTGTGGGAAATGATGAGTCCCTAGAAACAAATGGCTATCAAGAGGCTAACATGAGACTGGATAGCTTTCCATCTCTAAACTGAGTTAGAGAAAATGGAATTTGTTCACTAACTACGTGATCTGAATTCAGGAATGGAGTTTTGTTGCTTATATCCAGTTATATATATTTATAAATATTTGAAAGAGATGAGATCCAATTTTATTAATCTTCATTGCGATCCTGAGGCAGGTATGTTAGCCTATGTAGACTTGGTGAGGAAATCACCAAAATGTGCAGAGACATACCCACAGATCACCCAGTATACAACATAATAAAAGATCCAATGACCCTTAAATTTAAAAGAAAAAGCCTTATTTGGTAAACATACACAAAACATTATCAATGTCTAACTAAGCAAAAAAAAAAATCCCTTATAAAATAATTATTTTTTTCCCAATAAAATTAAATCACTTATGCAAAGGGTTGGACATGTTTAAAATTAGTTAATGTTCAGCCAGTCCACCAAGAATTAATACAAATCTTTTTCTAAAACTTTAATATCGATAAATATGGGCGACTGTACTCTCTTTTTTACAGCTAGATGAAAAACGATAGTTTTGTTATTTTACATTCTTTAAAAAATACGCATATATATTTGTAACCTTTTGAATTGAATTAAGGAGAAATATATGGCAAAGAAATATAGATAAGAGACTTCCTTTTTTTTTATTTTTTAACAAAAAGAAAATTAAATCAAATCTTTTATCATTAAATCTCAAGTCCTATAGCAATAAACTAGAACTTAATAGGTAACACTGCATTATTAATAAAAAGGGGGGAGGAGAGAGAATTTGCGCTTTCTGCGTTTTTGTTTTTCTTTTCTTTTTTTTTTTTCTGTCTTTAAAAAATAAAACATATACATAAAATGAAATGCTTAATTATAGATGTATAGTAGCGATCAAGTTTAGTGAGGCATTTTCCACCTAAATTAAGAAGATTCATCACCATTATATGTATTAAGCCCAATACCAATTACAATATTTTTTTTTTTTTTAAATTATAAAATATTTAAACAAACAAACAAAAAAAACCATTTACTTTGAAAAAAGACAAACACATTTCAAATAAGGGGATAGTTACCAGTAACTAGCATGCGTGTGTCAAGATGGGTTCCGTTGATGTTGCATGGCAGTTCCTTTTTTTTATTATTCATATTTCCATAGAAAGAATTAAGTACTACAGGTTAGGCATTTTTCTTGGTTCTTCGGCTGGCTCATATCTTTATGACTCCAGTCCCAGAGACAGGAGAGTGAAGGCAAAGAAAACTACCCCCGCATTTCTGCAGAGTAACAAAGTTCTGGATTTGAATACATGTAGAGCAAATAATCTACAGCAACAATAAAAGGGCAGCAAGCAGAAATTCAAAAATGAATTTCTTCTTTTTTTAAAATAATTATCAGACGATTCTAGAAATTCTTAATATAAGAGTCCTTCGCAAGAGCTTCAGCAGATTTTTCAGATTGAAGAATAAAAGAAAAGTTCTTTATTTATACTTCTTTTCTCCAATTATATTTTTAATTAAACTACTTATTAGTAGCCTATTGTTTCAAAATTTTCTCTGTTATCTATTTTTCTTTTAATTAAAATGTTTCATAAATTAATTGATTTCTATTATGGATTCTGTTTAATTATGATTATCTCTTTCTGCCATCATATTTTAAAAATAAAGAAAAATTTAAAAAAAATTCTTTTATTTTTTTATATTTTATTTCATTAACTTTTCCCCCTCTTAAAATAATTTCCCTTAAAATAATATATAACTGTTGATGCAAGTCCTTCTTAAGTTTGTGAAAAAAACATACCTTCACTGTGGTTGGACTTCAGGTCTTAGCTAGTCCACAGTGAATGGTGAAGCCAGCAAATATATCATTGTATATATATATGCACAGCTTCAATATATACACACACAAAATATGAAGATATGATTTTTGACCAAATTAAAATATGATGTAGATTGATGAACAACTGATGAAATTTAAATACTATATATTAAAAATAGAGATTTGATATAATAGGATTTATATAAACTACATGGAAGGTTTGTAAGGAAAAGAATGAATGAAATTGGGGGAGGAGGGAATTCTAGGTATAACACAAATGTATTAGTATAAACATTGTCTTGGGACTAAAAACAAGGGAATGTGTTTTGAGTCAGAATTATTACATGATTTCTGGAGAATGATTATATTAAATACTGTTGTGAGAGATCTTGTATAATTTATGTGACAAATAGTGATAATAAACTAATGATTAGGTGAAGAACTTGAAAAGGAGCAAAGTAATAATTGTAATGTTAAACGTAAAATCAAACTACGATGATCAAGTAAGAAGATTGGTGAATTGTGAAGACTTTCTATTAGGAAGAAAAAAATGTGAGAAGAAAAGTATTGTTAGTAAATATATGGTGTTAACAAATATTTGATTTAAAAATCTTACAAAGACAAAACTCCAAATGTTAGAAATTAATTTTATATAGAGGGTATATTGTTACTGATTCAAAGTATATTAACAGCATATATTCATCCTATACACATATTATTTGTTATCATAATTTACTAATTGTAGAATAATAATAAAGAAATGAGCCACTGAATAATTAAAAGAGGTAATTTAGGATCAGGGGAAGTTTAAGTATATTATGCTGAAAATAACAGAACTTGACACAGAAAAATTTTTTAAAAGCTGTTGCACAAACTGACTTAATGAGAAGGGTAAATGAACAAAAAGCTTTGAATTAATAATGAAAGAGTTAATAAAAGTTTGGAGGGAAGAATGAGGAAACATTAAATTTTAAAAAAGTTGTATAAAAAGCTTAATCACAATGGATATAGAAGCACCTAAAAGAAAATTATCATTGTGAGATTTCTATATTGATATGCCTGACCTTTAAATTCAAAATTAATTCTTATAAAAGAGAATCATTACATTAGAATTATGAATTTTTTTTGTGTGTGTATGCAATAAATTTTGCTCTCATTTGAGAAAACCAATAGATATTTATAAACTGATCTCTGCCATCACTTCTTTTAAATCAAGAAAGATCTCCATAGTTGATAACATTCTTGTAGTATTTTTAAAAATCTATGTATCAAATATAAAATCTGATTGATACAATATAATTTATATATTTGTAGTTTTAGATGTAAATTATAAGGGATTTGGATACTGACTTTCAAGCTCCCTTCAGCTATCTACTCCATCTCATACAACTGGTACACATGGCTATGCACGTGAGAAAGATAAATGATCTCCAATATAATATTTCGTGCTGAACCAACACCCACTTAGTCCAGGGTCATGGTCTTCCACACACATATATTTAATCAGTGCTCAGTTTATTTTAAGATAGCAAATCTTCAAACTTTAATAGACAGGCTTCAATCTACTCCAACTCTTCAACCATTCAGATGTTGTAACAGGTAGCTGAAGGGAGCTTGTAAGTCTGTGTTTAAATCCCTTATACTTTACAAATATAAAATCACAAATGTCAAAAGACAAATTAAAACTTTAGCAAGTTTAAATTCAAAAAGTAAGTGCCTAATACCATTATTATGTTTCTTACATGTTCTTATCACTCAGTAATTGATGGCCTTTTACTTTCAAAATAAACACACGATAGACTGGTTTATTGCAGTATGATAAACTTGAGAACCAATTGTTTCTGGATTGAAACTCAACCTGACACTCATGAACTTGAAGTTCCCTAATTTTCTGACATTTGATGTTTTAACACTGCTGTAAATTAAGTTTGTCTTTAACTACCAACATTTAAAAAGGTTTTGGTTTTTCTTAGTAACTCTTTGGAAAAACTGTCTATTTCTGAATAGCTTACTGCTAGTAGAAAAATTTAGGCATTTGCAAAGCCACAATGTTGCAAAGTGGTCTCTCGTCACTCTTCTTTAGAATATCTAGAATCAGAAAATAGACATTAACCCAAATTAATATTATCTTGGCCTCACAAAAAAAAAATTCTTGCCAAAACTAGAAATATTTCTCAAGCATATGAAAAAAATCTTCAAAGACTGAGATATTATTCTTAATTTATCCTAATGTATTCAATATTTCATCTACATATAACTCAAGAATGTCAAGATCTGACCATAAATATTTTGACTTTTTTTTTTGTTAAAGACTAGATTTAAAATTATTTTAGAAACAACCATTTTGGAAAGGGCTGCCAATACTTGAGGAGCAGCTCTTTATTCTAGCACTATCTTTAGTAAGTTTGAATTATTTGATTTTATTAGAGGGTGGAGTTCATTTATATGCACGTCAGGTAATCAGTGATTACTCAAGCTTACTAAAGCTAGTATTGGAGCAGAGAACTTTCTCATATATTATGTAAACTAAATAATTTAAACAATATTGCTTGAGGATGTAATGCAAATATTTTAAGAAGAGGTTTCTTAGTACTAGTATATTCTGCTGCTAAGTGAAGAAAAGAATTATTGGTGAATATCAATTAAATGTGACTATCAGAATTATTGCCAGATCATTTAGTGGTTAGCCATTCTGTCAAAAGAGAAATTGACTTACAAAATATTTTTGTAAAGAGCTTAAGTAAACCAGGCTTATTATGGGTACAGATTATAATTTTACTATCCATTGCTAATCTTATTTAGAGATCATTTCTCTGAGAACTTGACCAGGAAACTTTACAATTATGACTTTAATGTCACAAAACATTTTTTATTTCAATTCCAAAAAAAAAAAGCATTTTTCTATAAATAAATTTAGGAATGGAATTTCACAATGTCTCATTTTATACAGCAATGTGAATACTTATTAAACTGTCAAATTTATAACTATGTTAATAGAATTGAATAATTCAATGAAAATATGTCATAAATGAATAACAATGAACAAAAGAAAAACTAATGGATTTATTATTATTATTTTGTGCTGATAACAGCCGGGTATTAGTAGAGATGTTCATAAGCAGAGAAACTTTTCTGTTCATATATTTAAATAAATATTTGAGCTATTTATAATCTTATAAGACATTTTCATTCATGTTAATAAAGAGATAAATTTTTAAAAAATCTTTTTTAATAAAATTCAAATGAGAATAAATTTTTATATATTATATGTTCTAATTTTTATTATGATATTTATTTATTTTTTTAACAGTGCCACAAAAACTCCACGATCTGCAGACAGGTTCGATTTACAAGCTGAATTGGAAAAGCGTAAATTAGAAGGAAAGGAATTAATCAATTTAGTAGTCATAGGACATGTTGATGCCGGGAAGAGTACTCTTATGGGTCATTTACTTTATTTGTTAGGTGGAGTTAATAAAAAAACAATGCATAAATATGAAACAGAATCAAAAAAACTTGGAAAAGCTTCTTTTGCCTATGCATGGGTATTAGACGAGACTGGTGAAGAACGGTAAGTTGTATTTATAAACTATTATGAATAAGTACATTAATATAACTATTATGAATAAGTACATTTTAAGCTATTTCTATTATCTCTTATTTAACTAAGATGTTATATAATATTTGACTTCTAAATTGTGAACTATGACAATGCAAGGTTCATATATCTTGTTTTAGAGTAACTCCCTTTATCAATTATATTAAATTCCAACATTATTATCCACAAAACAGAATAAGCTTGATTCTTTTATACATAAAATATGATACCATTATTATAACATTTATTATTATAAATTCAATCTACTCCAATGCAATTTAAGTATTGCTCTACACTGGCCTCTTAGGCAGAGAAGAATAATACCCAGAGGGTACCTGTGACCAAGCCGGAGCTATATATATAAGATATATAACCGACTATATTTCAAGGGCATAGATCTTCTCAGCTGCAAAATTCAACACTTATCATTCAAAGCACTTTTGTGTTTCAGAGTAAACTCCAGGCACCAGTTAATTACAAAAGCAACTAACATGCTCTGAATGATGGCAAACTAATTCAGCGCCTAAGAAATCTCAACTAGCTCAGTCAAAAGGATAATATGATAAATTGCTGCTCTAATTAGTGGTATTTGTAAAAGAATTGACCGACAAATGCTAATTTTCAAAGATAATTTATTTGAACTAAACTGCTTACTATAATTTATAAATTAATTATAAATTTTTAATTAAATATAAACAATGATTTATAATAATCTCAGCCACACCCATATTATAATAAGATATACAATAGCAATATAATTTAACATAAAGTATTAAAATAATTACAAGCATTCAAACACATACATAAATAGTTCATTTTATGCGGCTATAGAGTTTATTTATTAAACTGACTCTGGGAGGCTTCGAAGATTGCAATGACTACTTAAATTAATATCAGAATTGGAATAAGAAAATGTTATTACCTATGGAATTTTGGAATGTGGTGGCTTCTTGCTGTTTGCTGCTTCATGTGTGTGTTTTACCAACCAGTTAGATTTTAGGCTTCTGTTGAGGTTCTAATGATTGCTATTCTGCGTTACTTCTATTTCAGGCAGTTAGACATTCCTGGCGGCTTCAAATTGTTAGATGGGCATTATGTCTCTCAGGCAGACTGCTGATGTTCTGATAGACTGAGGCTGGAGTCCATCATCCGAACTTCTTAGCACTGCATCGTATTCATTGAAAAAAAAAGTCTAATAGGTGTTTGACTTAAGTTACATGAATGACTGACTCTAGATAAGTGTATGACTATTTATATGATGACCTTGTTGTCATTTCTTTAATTAGTTTTTAATTCGTCCACTGCTTTGATTAAATTCTTAAGATGCCTTTTAATTAATCCTGTTTATGGATTTCAACTAGTAGCCATTGCTAATCCCTGTTATTTATGGATGTTAATTAGTAGCCATTGCTAATTCTGTTTTTATATACCTTACGATCTTTGAGGGAAATTTTAATTTATAAACTTTCATTTATTTTTTAATATTTCACTTTCATATCTTAATTTTCACCACGCTCACATCTTATTGTTTTCTTTATATTTAAATACAATCTTTATTCATGCACACATATATTTGTTTTATTTAAATAAATGGCAAGAGATTTTCTTTTTTTTTTTTTAGGTTTAAGATTTCTCTTATTTTTTTCTTTAATAGTTTAAGTTTTTTTTTCTAAGTCAAATTTTCTCCTCCTCTACTTACTCTTTAATTCGTAAAACTTTATGAATTGACTTTTAGTAAACTAATAATAAAACTCTTTAAACTTTTATAGATTAAACTTCTTTTTATTAAACTTTTAATTATTTCTTTAAAGAACCTTCTTTTTTCTTTAAAATCTTTGAGCAGCTTATGAATTATTTTTATCTTAATTTTTTTAAATAGAATTAATTTTGAAATCTTCGCGATATTTAAATATATGATTTTATTTTAATAGTTTTTTAGACAACAATTATTACGAATATGTACCTTGCCTAGCGGTACAATATACACACATACATAAATATGAGGATATTAAAATTGATTTGTTGACATTACAGTTATTTTCAACAAATATAGACCACAAGTAATAATCAAACCTTTGATCTTCATTAATATTATTAATTTATTAGTATCTTTCTAAAGTATTAATGCATTCAAGATGTGAGTACTTATGTATAATATGATTTTTGAAAAGAAAGTGTATTAAGAGGATAGAAAATGGTGATATATTATCATCAACAATAGTAGAGTATTATCAAAAATCAGTTTTTTTTTTCGGAAGAGAAATATAATATATGTTTACATATGCATGATGACTCATATATATGTATAAAAAGCTTTGATCCAGAAATATATTTTTATATATTAGACCGATAATAAGTAATATTTTTTTATTATTATACAGTTCAATATAATATTTAAAACTGCTTCTTTTTGAAACTCTTAAATGTCCTATCTGATTTTTACAATTAACTCTAAAACAATATCATATAAATAATTAAAATACATGTGTTTTCAATAAAAACATATAAAGATGAGAAATGTTAAAAACAAGCTATTATCATTTATTCTAATAATATTTTTCCATAAAAGAAAAAAAAGGGCTAAATAGATGTCTAATCTCGAAAAGTAATAAATTATAAATAACTATGATAACTCCAACACTAAATGTGATAAAGACAATATTACTACTATATTCAGAAAAAACATTGAAAATATTAAATATAACTTTATTGTATTTTAAGATGCTGAGAATCTAATGTGCATTAAGGTTGTATTTAATATTTTTAATGTTTTTTTTTAAATATAGGGTATTAGTATTGTTTTTTTACTAAAATTAATAAAGCAGATATTTTATATATATTTAAACAATTATCAAAATTGTTGAAACTATGGTATTTTTTAAGATTCATTGTGAATGTGAAAGCTGGACACTGAAGAAAAACAATAGGGAAAGTATTGATGATTTTAAACTGTGGCGCAGGCAAAGTCTTGAGAATACCATGGTCAACATATGAATACTTTATTAGGTTAGGACTGTTTTTCTCGTTAAGGTATAGATGACTAGATTAAAATTGCCTTATTTTGACCATAGTGCAAGATGATCTTTTTGATCAAAATAGGATTTAGATGCTCAGAAAGATTAATGAACAACATGAAGAGGATAAGCAGTGAAAAAATGATTGATCACCATAATGAATGAATAAGTGAGAAGTCTAAAACAAAGAAAATAACAAAAAGCAGATAAGAACTATTTTTTCTGTTGTTTATAATTTTCTAGAGGTCATAGAACTTTATGTGAATGAAATAATTAACATTTATGATTGAAGCAGTGTTAGCAATTTCAAAAGAATTATCATCACTTTTTAATTCCTATAATATATCATATTTATAATATCTTAAATCTTAAAAGCAAATTGATTATTGAAATTTTTAGAATATATTGCTCATGTTCAAAACATTTAAATCAATCGGATTTAATCATTATTCAAACAGAAATTCAATATGTTAATTCAATTGTTATTATGATCAGAAGTATATTGCTCAATCACAACACTGCTTTGCATTAGTACTTGCTGAATACATAGAACAATATCTTGATTTCATTCAGATATCGCAAAAAATTAGTACTCTCCATCATTTGGTCAGAACATTTGTATCGGTTCTTAACTGACCAGTTATTGGGAAAAGAATTTATTGCCTTTTACAGTTGTAAAAGAAAATAAGAAATAACTTGAAAATTGTCAGAATGTATATTGACATATTGCATTGCAATTTGCATGACTTCCAAGTCTTTTTGGTAAAGAGCACTATGGTCATTTACAGTGGCAATTTACCATTGTTTTTTACTATTCTGATTTTCAATGATTTGGTTTGAAATCAGGCTGGGTAAAACGGAAATTATTCTAGGTTCCAGTTATTCTTAAGATTTTTTCTTCATGTAGCCAGCCCTAGTCAATCTAGTTAACTATCCAATTCTTACAATATTCAGAAGAAAGAAAAAAAACAGTAATAAAATTATCAAATATGTCAATATTTTAGATAATGCATCATTTACCATTAACAACAGCTTTAATATCGATCTAAAACCATGTGTAATTTCACTATTTGAAAAAAAAATAATAATAATAATTGTTCTAGAAATTGACATTATTTTTTGTAATTCTGTAGTTACTATCACCTGCTACTTCTTGTTAATTTAAAAGAGAACCTTATCTTAAACTAGGATCATTGGCTATTGTTTTTTAAAAAAAAAATTATTCTATACCTTATTTATAAGATCGTTGTTAATGAATTTTAGATGCATATAAAATTCTTAACCTTAATATTTAAATTTCCATTCTCAGACAGATTTTTGGATTTTGCCTTTATCAGTGAAATCAAACCAACCTGAAGATTGTGGATGTAAATATGATCGATAAGGGATTTATATTTATCTGATAATCATTTATGCAATCTTATTGTAGGTGTCATTAGGGTGGGGAGCTGTTTTGGTCTTATGATATTGTTTAAGCTAGTAATATTCATTTTTTTGTGAATAAGTACTTATTAATTTATTTTTTATTAATTTCAATATCTTTACAATTTTATTATCTGCTGAGAAGTTGCTGTAGCTTTGTAGAATGACTGTCTAGAAAACTAAAGATTTCTGGGTAAACTGACTAAAATAAAATAGAGGAAAAAAAAATCCATATGGCAAATTGAAAAGAATTTTAATCTATAATTTTTTGGTAGTTGATTGTTGCTTAACTATATGAATGATTTTAATCAACTCTTAAATGATTTTTAAGACTGGTCAAATGTAATGTTAGAAATATAAATCTATTTGACAAGTTTATTTTATGAAATAGATTTTTTTCTTTACTATATTTATAAACATCACGCTATATAAAATAATTGACTCATTTATATTTACTTCTGTAAGTTTTTTGGAATTTAAGTGTAATTTAATGTGCACATTTTTTATTATTATTTTTGATGCATCATCAAAATACTTTTTTTTTTTCATTTTAATTGTAAAAGATTTCATTGTTTTTATAAAATTGCAAACACTAGAGGTCATTGAAGTTCTTAATGGTAAATGACTATTGATGATCAAGGTATCAGTGATTTAGTCATAATACCTTATTGATTTTTGTCTTCATGTAGGCATAAAACTTTTTTTTTCTCTCTTGAAGTAAAATTATTTTTTTCCATCCCATAAGTACTTCACATTAGTATAATTGTTAATACATTTGTCTTCTATGCATAATTTAAAGCTTGAATCAGCAAAGTAAAACTTAAGAGTTTTTTGATGACTCAAAACTGTCTTTGGATTTATTTATTTTTAGATAGCTGTCACCTAGCTAGTCATTGAATATTTGATTTGTAAATAAGTGTCTAGTTATTATTTGATAAAGGATAAAGTAAGCATAGAAAGGGGTAGATCCTCAGCCCTCAATGTCTTATGCTTCACTTTTCCTCTTTCAGAATTGTCAACGAAGCTTTTTTCCTGTAGAAGATAGTTCTAAGACTGTTTATGTAGAGATATTTATTAATTTTTGTGAAAACTTTTATTTAATTAATGTTAACTTAAAATTTTACAGTGTTCTACTACATTATAATTAATTATTATGCTGATTGCTTTCAGATCCCGTGGTATTACAATGGATGTTGGACAAACAAGGTTCGAAACCGATCATAAAATTGTAACTCTTCTAGATGCACCTGGCCACAAAGATTTTATTCCTAATATGATTACTGGTAAGGATAATGTTTTATTCATTGTTTGTAATTGTCCTTAAAATATAAAGTGTATTTGGAATTATTTTTTATATAAGAAAGATGTTTTATTTATTGTTTGTAATTGTCTTTAAAATGTAAAGTGTATTTTGACTTATTTTTTATATAAGGAAATATTAACAATAATAATAAATAATTGAACTTATATGATAGATATTTCTATCATCTATTTTAATTATTCAATGTATTTAGAAAAATTCAAACTTTATTTATGCTATGTCAAATGCTTTCAGCTGTTAGTAATAACACCCTAATTAGTAGCTATAATCTAACATGGAAAGCAAATTGATAAACTTTAGATTCGTGAATTCTGAATTTATGTAATATTGTCTTTTACTACTAACCTGTGCTTTATTATTGACAGCTTAATGTGCAATATTTGAAAAATATAACTAATGTACCAGTCAAAACATGTTTATCCATCTAACACGAGCGGGAATTCAAAAAAATGTACTTCGAACCCAGTCAAGCCTGAGATTGAGGTCAGGGACCACCCTGGATTTGAACCCACTCCATAAGCCCCAGATCAAACACTTAATGGATAACATAATGATGGACATGAGAATTAATTTTAAATCCGGCCCACTAGCAGAGCGGAGATGACAATGAGACATCTATCAACTATGACTTAACTAAAATATATACACGCATAGCTGTATGTGTGGAAGTGGAGAAAAAGGAATTCGAACTACTCAAATAAGTTAGACAATAAAAATATAGTTTAATACAATGACAAATTATTAATTACATATAGGAATTAACTGCACACATTAATATGTGCGTGAATGAGCAAGCGGTCTACCAAACGATAGATAATTATATATTGTCATTCACACTATATTTCTCATGTGCTCTTTATTAGCTAAATAATATATTATAAATAAACACACATCTTTGGTGGATCCAATATTAAGATGCCAATTGATTATTAGAAAGAATTTACATAAAATTGCTATTAATGCTTTTATATACAGTTCTGAAACATGATGACTAACATTATTTCGGGGAGCATCCTGAGATTCGTTACAGATACAATACAAACTATTTTCATGCCATTACAGACATGAAAATAAATAAAATACATTTGAAAACATATTTGATTATATGACAAAATACTTAATAAAACTTCTTTTAATTAGCACTGGTAAGAAGAACGCTTATTTTCCCCAAGTTATAAAGATACTCTTAAATACAGAAATAAGTTACGATGGTGGGATTGTATAAGACTGAAATAAATTTAATTAATAAAACTCGAAGTAGTTGGCATTTATATATATATTGAGCAGATCGCGATTTTAATATTAGAACAAAAGAAATAATAATATGTAGAAGTATAATAGCCAAGAAATAACAGGAAATATCATGCTTCTGAACGAAAGCGAAGTGGATAGGCTTGCCGTGGACATCACCGATATGCAGGCCCTTTTTTACGAAGAAAGTGGACAGGCATAGTGTGTACCAGATTTATGGGAATCACTGCCAGAGGTCTTTTTATACAAAATAAATGGTTCTGGGAAGGTCAACTATCCTCAAAACAAGGCCTGAGAAATAAATCTATGGGTTCAAACTTGTCACAACCCCCAGATTAGAAGCACATAATATATATATATATGAAGATAGGCCGAATGTCAGTAACGCAGTAATGATAAATGTCACTAACGACATTGAATAAGTTTTACTGCTTTAAAAATAAATGACTCTAGTTTGAATGCCATAATTTATATAAATAATCCGCTATGCCGCTATAATATATATATAGAGAGAGAAGATTTCATTTAATAAAATACACATGAAGATTTTATTTAGTAAAAGAAACATTAAGATTTACCCCCATCCCTTTTCTGCTATTTTTAAATAATTCAATCCCACCTTCGCGGATTTTATAACTGAGAATGTTTAAACATCTGATATTTTAAGAGTATGGAAAAATAAAAGAAAACGAGCAGTTATAGAAAACCAATAATAGGTCACCTATTTCAGAATTAAAAAAAAACCATTTTAAAAGATTTCAAAGCGTTAATTAGCTTGAATGGTGGATTTACCCCAGGTAGAATTACTTTATTCTATTTGGAGTTGAACAAATAATTTAATAAGAAACCAACATAAAATGTTGATTCGTAAAAACAAACTGGTGAACATATATCATATAATATATTTTGAGGGAACGTTAAAACCTTAATTAATGGAGATTTAATTGAAAGATATAACGGATTTTAGAAATTATGTTTGCCAGGTTGCTGGAAATTGGCATATTAATAATAAGCAAGCAGATATATAAATCAAATAATAAATACATATAAATAAATGATCGCACGAAAGTTAAGGAAAATTAAGAGCATATGAGAGAGAATTAAATTTATAGAAATTACTTTAGAGCAAATTACATATTAAAACAAAAACAAATTTAAATAATACATTAGAAGAAATTCTTGATAGATGAGGTGACGGCTTGAAAAGTTACCTTGCAATTTTAAGAATCCAATTTAGTATGGCATGTGCACGGCAATTGAAATGCAAGTTCTTTGGTGGCAGCAAACTTCTATTAGCATTCTAAAGTTTTTAGGTCGGGCTTTTACTTCACTCTTGGGCAGCAGAATGGTACGGACGCGGGAGATAATGACCCAACAGGGCCGAGAAGGGTGGTGGACTTACTACTACATCATTATAAGTTTCAAGCGACATGTAGTATGTTAACATCGTTCTCTCAATAATAGCTATTCTATCTGTTGGTGACTTAAAATCCGGCTATTTTATACTCTGCCCAGGTATTTCTGGAATGCTTTTAATTACTTAGTTTTAGCCTTAAAATCTAATCTCTGATCTAACAGAAATTTTACATTTCTTTGTCCATTGTTTTTGAAAGATGCAACTGTTAGATAACATTCCAAAAGTATATTCAAATCTATTTCCAGATTGGAAATAGATTTGACAAAATGTTTATAACAAAAGAAAATGTTTAATCTCAATCCCTATGTTATTTTAAGTGAAAACTTTAATTAAAAATACCTTCCCCGAATTAAAACAACAGTGTTTCCAACCCTTTAATTATTTTTGGACAATTAACGGTTGCATCTTCCATCTTGGATTTTATAAAATACAGTTTAATAGGAAAAAAAATACTTTAAAAAGAAAAAGTTGTATAAATGACATATAATAAAATATTTTAAAAAATCAATATTTTGTTAATATTTTGCTCCTATATATATATATTTGAGCTGCACCCATGTACTTTAATAAAAAAAGAATTAATAATTTTTTAAAAAAATGTCATTGAAACGTTAAAATTTTATAACTTAGGCGCGCATCTCAAATATATACATAAAATATATATACCTGACAAAAGGAGCAGGATGGGATATAGGGTTTGAATTCAGATTAGTAGATGGAATCATGAAGCTCAATCTTAAGCTAAGATTGACTGCTTCACTAAAGTTTGAATTTTTCTAAAAACATTTAACAACTCCAACAACATGATGTAAATATTTAGTCCAACTACAATAAAATGCTATCATCACAACATAATACTTTTTTTTTTTATTTAATTAGCTGACCTGCATAGTTCTGAACATTGGTATTACAAAATTTAACATTATTTGTACTAAAACAAGCTTTACGAGATGTTAAAATTGAACAATTTTAGCTTTCCAGAATTCTTGACTAAATATGAAACTAAGACATCTATGAGAATATTCTGTAATTATAATGTTTAAAATTTGAAAATAAATTACTAAAAATTAAATATGATAAATGTTCTTTAGTAATATACAGATAATGAGATTTTGATTCTGAAATTGTCAGGATGAAATCATTCTTGAGGAAGGGAGGTTTAGTAGTAATAATCTGATGTAATTATTAATCTCAAGACTTTAATTGGCTATTGGGAGCACTGCCAACAAATCTCATTGCTTCTACTGACCAACAGTGTAAAATAAAAACATAAATGGGAATAGTTTTGTTAATCCTACATCAAGAATTAAACAGTCATAATTCTCAACATTAAACTGGTTTTGATCATTTAATGTTTTGAATGGTAATATTGATGCTAACAATAATATATTTCCTGCTTTAGACATTGTAGTTTGTATTAATTACTGTAAGTTAAATCTAGTAATCATTTAAGAAGCAGTGTGTTTTATAAAGGTCAATATCAAATCAACCAATTTTATAATTACTGCATAAATATATGCATTTAAATTAATATATGATAATCAAAGTCTGAATTGAAATTTGTTTGATATAAATAATATTTAAGTCTATTCTGATTTCTGATTAATGATCTTGAAACTTGGCACAGCTTAAGGGAGTTCTCCTAAAATCAGTCCATGTACTTTGTACTGCCATAGTTTACCATTCAGAATTTGATTATTATGTAACTTATTATATTATAATTAAATTATAAGCCAATAGAAAGTACTTGAATGCTCCTATTTATAGTATAAGATAACTATAAAGATAATACACTGAGAATGAAAAATATAAATCAATCCCATTATTCAAAGGTTTTTTTTTTCTTCTGAATCCATTTAATTTTAGAAAAGTGATTTATATCCTCAAGTGTTTGATTACTAGAATTCTACCAATGATCAATTTTAAAAAATAAAAATTTAGACCACTCACTTCTCCATCTTGTAATCCAGGGCTTTTATCTATTTTCTGTTTTTGGCTTACTATTTTAGAATTTCTGTTATTATTTCTGTCTTTATTAAGTATATATTAGTTTTAATTGTTCATAAAAATTATCTTTTTAAAAATGAAAAGAAAAACGTACTGTATATAATTTTCTTTTTCTTTTTTCTAATAAAAAGCTGTCAAGAAATCAATTATTTACCTGAGTATATACTTTTAAATTATAAATGTGCTCACTGACCAATTATAGGATGAGGTAACTAGTCAATAGGATTTTAATATATTTTATTCTAGCATCTTAAATTTAAAGCTGCATCATAAAATAATAAAGCCTCTTAAACTGGTGAGATGTATATTTTCTTTAGTACAAATATTTTAAAAATTTTTATTTCAGGAGCAGCTCAGGCAGATGTTGCTGTTTTAGTGGTTGATGCTACTCGAGGAGAATTTGAAACTGGATTTGAATCTGGAGGGCAAACCAGAGAGCATGCCCTGCTTGTACGGTCACTAGGTAAGAAATTGCACTGATACAGCTAAATTAATTTTATTATATTTTTAATTAGAAAATAATAAAAAAAAATGTGCTTAATTATTTTGTTTGCCTTTTTTTCTCCTTAGGAGTATCACAACTTGCTGTTGCCGTAAATAAACTTGACACAGTAGAATGGTCTGAAGACAGATTCCAAGAAATTTGCAAGAAATTGGGTCAGTTTTTGAAGCAAGCTGGTTATAAAGATAGCGAAGTTGTCCACATTCCTCTCAGCGGACTTACTGGAGAAAACTTAATTGCTCTTTCCTCAAACTGCCCTTTAACAAAATGGTATCATGGACACACTCTTTTGCAACAGATTGGTATGCTGTTTGAGTTTATTTTATGTATCTTATGTGTGTATGCATATGTATTTATAAAATAGCTGAGAGGGAATCCATAATTAATTTGAATATTTTAAAATATATTCAGGGTTTTTTTATTTAAAACTTAGTATCTTCATACCATGAATTTAATATATTAATTTTTAATTTTAAAAAAGATTGGAAAAATTTTCCATTTTGTATTTTATCTGCAGTCATATTTTAAAGTAGCTGTATGTGAAATACAAAATGTAATTCTTCTTGATAACAATTTAATTTAAATTTCCTATTTAAAAGTTTAGTTTTTAAAAAACTTGACACTTTTAAAGTTGAAAAATAAACACTCCCCTGAAAAAGATTTCAAAAATATAAAGTGTTATGTTTTGAGGGGGGGGGGGGGGTTTACAATATCATTAATTCCAATATCCTTTTATTAGTCAATAAAACAATTTTTTTATTATTATTATAAAAAAATATTCATTTAATTTTTCTTTTTTAATTCATGCTCATTGTAAAAGCAAATAGATAAATGCACACATATAAACTGTAACGGTAATTACCTCAATAGTTCGAGTTTGAACCTAAACCACAGTCTTTACGAAACAACCAATGGATTAGCAGAACAATAATTTATATTTATTAATAGACACAATTATTTAAGGGTATTCAAGAATCGACAAGCACATATGCACCCCAAAGTATTTTATTTGTTGAGTTTCACTAATAAGAAACTTCAGGTGCCAAACCTCCTCAAAAGAAAAAGTTTACTTAGAATACATGTATAATAACGATAATCATCAATTCAAAATTATTACCATTCTAGTATATTTCTAGAGGTTTGCATGTTATCTCAGAGTTGTGGATGATTTTTAAACTAGCATATGTGAGTTGACATTACAATATTTTAATAGAGTTATAAACAAACAAATGGGTTGACAATTTAATAATTTATTAATACAACAAAATATAAGTAAGTGGATTATATCTATATATTAGTGATTCCAGGTGTAGATATAATATCAAGCGCATCATTATAATTAATATATTTTCCACCATTTTCAGTATTTAAGTCTATACTAGTAATTCCAAATACATATTTCACCCCACCAAAAAAACCAAAAAATTTTTTTATATTATTATTATTTTTTAAGAAATATAAAAAAAAAAAAATTTTTTTTTATTAATAAATAATAAAAAAAAAAAAAAAAAAGAGAAAGAGAAAATAATTTTTTAGAGTAGGGATATATTATTGTATTGGTTTGGGGGGGGGGGGGCTGATCAACAGCGCGCCAAGGGGGCGGCCCATTATTTTTCTTCATTAAAATAAATAAAGGTTGATGGCTATTAGTGTTTATAAGATTATTGTTAAATTTTTTAAAATATTCTCCCCCCAACGCAACACACACCCCATTGGGGGGTGTGTGGAGGGAGGGGGAAATTTTGCAGTTAAAAAAAAAATTTAAATTTTTTTTTTTTTATAAATTTTTTTTTTAAATATTGAATTCTTATATATTTTTTAAAAAAAAAAATAAATAAAAAGGGGAGGGGGGAGGAGATAATAAAATGAAATGTATTGCAATATATTTGCAGTTTTTAAGTCTGTACTAGTGATTCTAAATACATATATAAAATGAAATGTATCACGATAGTTAATATATTTTCAGTTATTACAATAATTAATATCTTTTCAACTAGATAAGTCTGGAATATCTATTAATTACTAGTAAAATTGCATTTAGATTTATGTTACTAAAACTACTATCTAAAAATAGTTAAATAATAAAACGGATATAGATTAAAACATTAATTGAATAATGAGAATAAAATCTGATTTCATAAGAATTCAGTTGTCAATAATTGATTAACAATCGAATTCTAGAAAGAACTAATGTTTAATAAAATCTAATAGATAAGATAAATAACCTTCTACCTGGATATAGATGAACAGTTAGATTACTCCAGAAAACAAAAGACAAAGGAAACTATTTAAGCAGGGGAAAAAAAATGCAATATTTTTTTTCTCTATTTTTCATGTACTCATGCAATTAGATTGAGTATATAGATGAAGCAGTGGAAGAATAGTGGGAATTTGTTTCTAGACCCAGGATCTCGGCTCCTGAAGGTAATCAAGCCAACTAGGGATTAAACAGATCGCTCCGATCTTATTACAATTTATATGTGTATCAAGAGCTCACAGAACTAAAGACCATTTGCCAGAATTAGATAAATAATGATTTAATTAATAATGTGATTAAGCAGGAGATTTTAATCATGAGAATATTGACTTTATATATAATGAATTATTATTATAACTTATGTATACCAACTATATATGTATATATTAATATTATTGTCTTGTATTAAAATTAATTATAAAATTGATCCGCAGTGGGGTTATTTAGTTATTTGAAAAATGTAATAATTTTAGAAATCACTTTCTAGTCTTAATCGAAATAAAATTAAGATCAAGATATAGAAAAACTTGGCGCAGTCGCATAAATTGATTCGAACCCCATCACTTTGCCTAGTTAGTAAAAACCTGACATAGGTTATTTTGAGCTTAGGGAAGGATAGTAATATTAAACAGTCTAAATGTCATTATTTGGACAAACAGACATAAGCGAATTTGATGTGGAGAATGCTGCAGAATGGCCACTATATGTGACACAGATAGAAAACTTTTTTACCTTGAATGAAAACTTTTTTATCTTGAATGATATTCAAGAAAATAAAAGAAAAGTGGTAGCACTTTTGTGTTTCTCGAGGACAAAAGTTATAGAAATTGTTAATAAGTTTTATGCTCTCCCACAACCGATAGTATAGAATATGAGGAGTTATTTAAGAAACTAACAGAGAATTTTGGTCCCCGCCCATGTCATCACATAGCTTGTTTAAAACTGAGGAATAGAAAACCCTTTAAAGGGGAATCAATAAATGATTATAATTTGGCCCTTAGAGAGCTAGCTAAGAATTGCAGGTATGGGATTATATCAGAGAAATACCCTTTGATCAATTACTCTGGAGTATATACAATGATAGATTGCGAGAACAATTATTAACTGATACTGGCGCGATCCAAAAATGAATAGCTTACAAGCTAATAAGTGAGCAAGCTCAAGCTTTAAAAAATAAAACTGAAAATAGTATACATACACAGATTTATAAAACTGAGACAAAAGGTAATAACCCTCACAAACCAGAATTTGAAAAGGGAACTAAAATGGCGTGTTACTGCTGCGGAAAAAATAACCTTGAAGCAAAAGAATGCAAGTGGAGAGAAGAGAAATGTTTTAAATGTGGGTATAAGGGACACATCGCACACATATGTAGAAAATCTGATAATGGCTCAAATCAAGAGAAAGAGTGGGGTCAAAAGAATAGGGGAGGTAAACCCAATAATAATTTTACTGTTAGAAATACGAGTATGGATGGCAGCAACAATTTATGATCGAATTGGAAATTTGTGGTGTTAAAATGAATATAGAAATAGATAGTGGCTTGGGGATATCTCTAATATCAGACATAGACTGGAGAGCACTATCATCAGCAGACTCTAAATTAAAACTTTAAAAAAATTTAATGTAAAAGCCCGGGATGTAAGCGGCAATGCATTAAACTCACTGGGGAAAATACAGACACCGGTTAGGTACCATGATAAAATAAATAGATTGACGTATACATAGTACAAGGAAGATTCAGCCCTATAATAGGCAGGGACTGGTTTAAGTCAATTGGAATTCAAGTTAGTCTAATAAAAAAAAAATTCCTCAAAAGGGAAGTTAAAAATAAATATCCAGACCTATTTATCATTGACTTAGGGGTGATAGATACAAGTCTGGTAGAGATGGAGCTAGTTGACAAGGCACACCCCACAATTTGTAAATCGCAAAAGATAGATTTGCTCAAAGAACAAAAATAGAATAAAAAATTGGTCATTGGTCAATAAAGGCGTATTGACACCAGTAGAAATGGCTGACTACGCTATACCTATAGTCGTAGTTACAAAACCCAAAGAAATATATGCATATGTAGCGACTCTAAAGTAACCGTGAACAAGTTTTTAAATAAGGGAGCATACCCAGTATCTAATGTAAGAGAAGTACTGGCAAGTTTACAAAAAGCATCATACTTTGCAAAGGTTGATGAAATATTAACTGTCACAACACCTTTTGGGTTATTTAAGTGCAATAGATTGCCGTTCAGCATATCAACAGCTCCAAATATATTTCAGGCAAAAATTGATACACTATTGCAGGGATTTGAGGGCATCTTAACTTATTTTGATGATATATTAATAACAGTGGACTTGGAAGAAAGCTTACGTCAAAAATTGATTAGGATATGTGCAAAATTAAATAATTTCGGAGTAAAACTAATTGCTGAAAAAATTATATGGAAAACAAAAGAATTAATTTTTCTAGGACGTGTAATCTGGCAAAGAGAAACACTCTTCACCCAAAAAAAAAAACCGTAGAAAAGACAGAAAAACCAAAGAATTGCAGACATTTTTAGGCCTGATTAACTATTTCAAACCATTCCTACAGAATAAATCCAATGTAGCAAAATCCCTTTTTGAGTTACTTTAAAAGAATCAAAAATGGCAGTGGTTAAAAATCCATGAAGACACTTTTAGATGCACTAAAGGCCTACTGTTATCAGAAAAAGTATTGGTCCATTTCGACAATAATCAAGAAGTAACTTTAACCACAGATACCTCAGAATGGGGGGTGGGGGCGGTTCTATGCCATCCATGCAATAACGGAGAATGGCCTATTGCCTATGCATCCAGAACCTTCTCCAAAACTGAGAAAAACTACAGTCAGACAGACAAAGAGGCTTTGGCAATAATATTTGGACTAAAGAAATTCCACCAATATATATATCGCAGATCATTTCTTGATCATAAGTAGTTACTAGGTATATTGGCAAGCGATAGACTAGCTCTCAATCATTTGAGCCCTAGAATGCTAAGATGAAGAAATATACTGGCATCATATGACTACCAAGTGGTATATAAGAAGGGTAAAGAGATACAGCATGCAGACACATTGTCCAGAAACCATGATTGACGGGAACCTCTGATGAATGAGATAGAGATTAACTATATAGATTTTATGCAGTCTGAGATTCTCAGCAGTAAAATAGTGGAAAAATGAATGAGAGAATTTAAAGCACACCAGTTGGTAAAGAGCTGGATTAGGAATGGCTGGCCAACAAAGAAGCCACAATGTGTGGTGCCAGCTTTTTGGACTAGTAGAAATGATCTATCATTTAGTAAAAGGTGTATATTAATGGGAGGCAGGGTAGTTATACCATCAGAAAGAAGAAATAAAGTATTAAACTTATTACAAAACTTGTGATGTGATGTTATTATGGCTTCTCCTTAAACGAAGTCAAGAATATCTCAGCAATTATGCCCAGATAAAACTGCTAGCCACTTTATTTTCCATTCCCCACTCTAAATTTTCCCATAGTCTGCTCCATCCCATTTCCACAACATATCAACTCTATAACTTTTATATCTAAATCCCCCTTCTCTTTTCCCAAACCCAACATAAAAACCAATAATTCACTTTCTGTATAATCACTTTTTTCATATTTATTCTTCCATAACTTCATTATATGTGCCCTCAATTAACAATAACAATCGACGTAGAAAATTATATTAAAAAATGTTCAGTGTGTCAATCACAGAACAACATGAAACTGAAGGAAATATACTCTGGCCTAAAACAAATAAATCGTAACAGAGACTCCACCTGGACCATGCGGATCCTATTAATGACAAAATATTATTAGTACTAGTTGATGCATATTAAAAATGGCCGAATATCACATTGTCAAAAATATGAGTGTAAATGAAAGAATTTCTGGAGTAAGGAGAGGATTGGAATATCTTATTAATTACTAGCATTTAAATTTACATTACTAAAACTAATTAAAGGTATTGAATAATGAGAATAAAACTAAAGTAAAATCTGATTTCGTAGGAATTCAACTGTCAATAACTGATTAAGAATCAAATTCTAGAAAGAACTAATGTTTAATAAAACCTAATAGATAAGATAAAAAAAAGCATTTCACCCTTATAACAGTTAGATTTACTCCAGAAAACAAAAGACAAAAAAAATTATTTAAGCAGGAGGAAAAAAAAATGCAATATCTTTTTTTTTTTGGCCATTTTTTATGTACTAACGCAACTAAGTTGCGTATATATGTGAAGCAACAGAAGAATAGTGGGGATTTGTTCCAAACCAAGGATCTTGGCTCCTGAAGATAGTCAAGCTGACTAGGAGGAGTTAAACAGATCATCCCGATCTTACTATAATTTATATGCTCTTCAAGGACTCACAGAACTAAAGAAAATTGCCAGAATTAAGCAGGAGACTTTAATCATGAGGATATTGACTTTATATATGCTAATTTATTATTATAACTTATGTATAGCAACTATATATGTATATTTTACTAGAATATTATTGTCTGTTGTCTTATATTAAAATTGATTCGCAATGGGATTATTTAGTTATTTGAGAAACTGAATAATTTTAGAAATCACTTGTTAGTTTTAATCAAGATAAAGTTAAGATCAGGGCATAGCAAAGTCTAAAGTTTTTTAATATTATAATGTGAATATTTTATTAACAAAAATATGTCAAGTCATAAATCTGTTTTTTTTTTTTTTAGATATTATTTTTCTTTTTTCTGTAATTACAGTTGTCTTCATAACTTCCCTTAAAGCATAGATTTCTCCCATTTACATGCTGAATACTTAAATTGTAGTTACAGAAGCATGGTGACACATATAGCATATAGAATATAAGTAGGTCTTTGCATGTTTAGCGGCATAGTACACTTTCTTTTCTTTGATGGCATCTTAGAGGTTGCAATAATTTAGTTCTGCAGACTTTGACATTGTTTACTGAATCAGATTCCATATCTAGGGTCTTCTGACTGATGTGCTACTTGTTGCCTAGCCTTGCATAGTAAAGAATCCACTACTATAGGAAAACATTATTATAGCTTCTGATGTAGGTGTTGCAATTTTAATTAGCTTCGAGACAAAATTCTCTTCTTCCACAGCTCACTTCA
Organism: Epiperipatus broadwayi; assembly: GCA_028023455.1. Lineage (NCBI taxonomy): Eukaryota > Metazoa > Onychophora > Udeonychophora > Euonychophora > Peripatidae > Epiperipatus > Epiperipatus broadwayi. Next base: position 1,878,041 of record JAQFVV010012587.1, read on the forward strand.
ACACTGCTCGAATGTATAGCTTGCAGTTTGGAATCAGGAAGTCAACACTGGAACAAAATTGACATCAAATTGAATGACTGCATACGATTAAATCATACATTAATAATTCTTTTTCTTTTAGTCTCATGGGCAATTTCTTTATTATATATAAGTATGTGTGCACACACATTCATATTGTTGCTCAAATCTAATTAATATGGGCAGCACTCTAGTTAATATAGTTATAATATTTATATATTGGATTATTTCTATCATATAATGATTTTTAGAAAAATTCAAACTTTATTTATGTGTTTTCCCCAATACATATTTTCAGTAATAATATGTATGTTAGTATAGAATACAAAGTTTTCAGAGTTTTTTCCTTTCTTTTTTAGATATTGCTGACTTGACTGAGTGATAGTTTAGCATGGAGATTGAACCAATAATCTTTAGATTCATGAATATTGAATCTTAGATGATGTACTTACCAATTAGATTGGTTTTCTAAAGGCAATATAATTAATATAAATTTATTATACTTATGAGGATTTTTGTAATGTCTCCATTTTTTTAAGGGCAAATTAATGGTGATTATGAATTATTACAATATGTTGACATATGGAATTATTTTCTATTTTTATATGAACAGCTTTTCTACATTTTTTTTTCTCTGGCAATATTCTTGTGTTTTCCCATTCAGTTTGATACATTGCATAGTCTTTTATTTTAGATATATATGACTTTTTAAAATCACTTATTAATAATATTTTTTAATTATTTTTTGATAGGGCATGTTTTTACACATTCACATTGCATTTCATAGATCTAATTTTCAGCATTTCATTCTTTAAGCTTTATTGTCATTAAAATTCCCTGTAGTTTGCCCAATTTTAGAAAACTGATGTTATATTGTACTGATTGCAGATTTTTCTTAATTTGTCTGGTGATTCTAATATATATGGAGGCACTACATTACTATTATTCGTTTTTTTATTTTATTTTAATGCTTTTAGTTTCCTATTCAAAGTTTTCTTAATGATAGGTGATGGATGACCCTTCTTCATGAAAATGTATTATATATGAGATTTTTTCCAAGTTATTGAGTTTTGAACAGAGTTCTTTTATTCTAATCTATAGTGTTAAAATATAATTACCACATTATGTTTTTATCATGATTGAATGTATATATTAAACATTTCTCTCCGTGCACAGGTTTTTTGAAAAACAAGAACTGTATTTATAAAATCCTGTATAAATTGTCAGGACATACATCGGTGAATTAATTGCCATATAAAACTATTAAAAGAGCACGAAAAATAATAAGGGAGAAAAAGTATGATATGTCTAAAGTAGCAAACCATGCATGATTTAAGTTCAATTAGGAAAATATAAAGAATATTTGGCAAAGAGAAAAAAGTAAAAAAAGAAAATTTAAAGAAGCTGCTCACATGACAAAGGCAAATAACCCATAAATCAATCTGGCAAGATAACCCATAATTTTTGGAAATCATTTATTTACCTTATTCTTAAAAAGAAAAAATGGAAAAATTAGTGGACTCTCATAGATAAATAGATTTAATTTCTAATGACTACTGTCTTTGATAGAATCTATTTGATTAGAGCCTTTTCTTAAATTCAAAGATAGCCTTGAGGAATCATTGTCCTTGAAATTAATTTAGAAATAAAAATGACAATTCTGCCAAGCGATTTTTGAAAGATTGAGCTGCTTTTTTGCATAAAATTAATCTTTTGATACAGCAATATTATAGCAGATTGATTGCTGTAGTTAAGACTACCATATAGAAGAAGCTGTGTATTTAGAAATTTACACAAAATTTGAGAGTGGCAATTTGATTATCCAGATTAACAATTTTATAAATATTTCTTGCATGTTCTCCGTCCTTTTACTGTAGCATTGAAACACTATCCCTTAGAGCATATGTTGTGAAGGTACAAAATACTATTGTTGCTTACTAAATTAAGATTTTCTTGACTTAATGATGTTTTTTTAATACAGAATCACCAAAATGTTATTCTTTGGTTTAGAAGAATCACTTATTTTTTCTTTGGTGTAGCAATCAGAAGATCTAATAGCAGCTTTTTCAAAATGTTAGCATTCAAAATAAGAAAATTATTTACATTTATTCAGTAATGATGATTTTCTTTTGCTTAATAATTCACAGTTTCAGTGGTTTTTAACTCGATCTTTAGAATAAATAAGATTTATCTTTTTCATTCTCAACAATAGATATAAAAATTTATGCACTAATCTGAGCATCATATATTTGCTACATCATAATTTATATAATAATCTATAAATTTTATTAGCACAGTGTTTGGATTATGATTGTATAGAAGGTAACCATCCCCCTCACTAGCACTGTTAAACAGTGATGTTAAAACTTCAAGGATATTCTCGCCCTAATCACAAGATAGAGACTTTGAGAAAATAAGAATGACCATTTTATTTTCAAACTCAAATGCATTTATATAAGCTAATCTTAAGGGTCTAGAAATGAGAGCATGAATATATAAATCATTCACTTTTAAATCCATTTCTTATTTTAATAAACTTATTTATATTTAACATTATGTAATATTAGCACAAAGTAAAATTATAATTATTCAGAAGTGCTAATAAGTTTATTGAAATAAGAAATGGATTTAAAAATGAATTTTATAATCATGCTCTCACTTCTAGACACTTAAGATTGGCTCACATAATTGCATTTGAGTTCGAAAATATGATTGTCATTCTTATTTTCTCAAAGTCTCTATCTTATGATTGGGGCAAGAGTATCCTTGAAGTTTTAACATCATTGTTTAACAGCACTAGTGAGAAGGAATGATTATTTTTTATATAATTATGTCATAAATATCGTACCAATAAATGAATCAGTTAATATATTTACCCAACTTTTTTAACTTTCAAATTAAAATACATACACTAAGAGAAATTCTCTTCACTCCAGAATTATCAGTTGGTTCCATCTAGAAAACAATGATACCAACAATGAATATTAAGTTTTTCAATAACTAGATTAAAATTAATAATTATCTATTCTTAGCACAATGCAGGAAAAGCTTATGATAATCAACTTTTCAAATCCACAACCACTTTTGACACTCCTATCAAGTCAGTGATTTTTTTTGACATTTTCAGCCTCTGTGTTTTTCCACTTAATCAAATGTGTTTTTTTTTTTTTTTTCGAATTAATTAAAGCATAAGATGATGGCCCTATGTTCATCATTGGAAGCAAATAATTTTTGAGGTTTAGTTAGTGTTCACAGGTTATACAAAACTTTTTTTCTTCTAATAACTGAAGATCTTTAAGCTAACTGCAAACTCAAAAGTGAATTTATTTTATTCCAGAAGTCTTAACTTTTGTAACTGAAAGACCGCCAACGGTCATCAACTATCATTTATCCAAGGCATGAAAGCTAATCTAGCAACAAATCTTCATAGTCTTCAAAGCTTAATCATTTTGATTATTAAGAACTTTCCTATTTTTGATCAATGGAATAATTCTTAGATAATGGGAATCTGCTACAACTCTTAGTTTTTTTTTATTGTTCTTGATTTTTCAATTATCAAAACCTTTTGCATTTTAAAATAAGTATTAACAAATTTTAACAAAAATGAATACAGTTAATGATGAAAAACGTATTCTATCATTGAAAATTTCTATTAAAGATGGACATTGCAAACATACTAAGATATCAGTTGATTTTTTTAGGTTAGTTAATAAAGAATATAGCTCTTTGTTCTAGTCCTGTCTACAGTAATTGAATAATTAGTGATTATATGAATAGATTTAAAATATTCAGACTAGCCTCTGGCCTCCATCTTTATCAACAAAGATTTGGGATTCAAAGCTGAAATTAATGAAGCAATACTTCCAGCAATAATTTTCAATTTATTTTATTATCCAAGATAAAAGCTTGAAAATAAAAATAAAAAAGAATTTTAAATCAAAGTCAATCTGCTTGAAAAAATATATAGGTTTGATCTATGATTAATAATTTTATATTTTAATAACATCAATTTTTTTCCCCCTAACATTGGACTTCTTTCTCCTACCATTCAAAAATGTTAATGCTAATACATCATTCAATTCTTTAGCTTATTTTACATGATAAAATAAGTGCAGCTTTCTATTCTACTGCTATTTAGTAATTGGGGATTTGAATGCATGACTATTTGGCAATTCAATTACTGATTAGTCAAACTTATTACAGGAAGCACTAAAATAGAGAGTTGCTTTTGTTCTATCATTACAAGTATAGTATAAATACAGATTTCAATTAAAAATTAAACCTATGAAACAATATTTATTCTGAAGTTGATTTTATCTTGTGATAAAACACAAAAAGCTTTTAGTCTTTCTAATAATGGTTATTAAAAGATTTGCAAATTATCTATCATGTATGAATTTATGTATTATTGTTTATATTTATTCCAATCTTTGTTTTTTACTTATGAAATTTTAATAACTTTTTTTTTTAACTCTATATACTACTGTAATTGCTTTAATAATATTTATATTTCTGTAGTTAAAAGGAGAAAATAATAAAATGAAAATTAATTGAAATATATATTGCTTTTTAGATAATTTCAAATCTCCTGAACGGTCTCTAGACAAACCTTTTCGTCTTTGTATCTCGGATGTTTTTAAAGGTATGACTGGTGGATTTTGTGTCTCTGGGAAAGTGGAAGCTGGTTTTATACAGAATGGGGATAAAATTTTAATTATGCCTTCTGGTGAAACTGCTCAAATAAAAGGTAATTAATATGTATATTTATTTAAAAATAGATTAAAACCATGACTAAGCAATAATGCTTAGTCAATATCAGATTATTTTTAGTCATTTTCTTTAATTATTTGTTATTTTTAATATTTTATTTATTCTATTGACAGTAAGATAAAAATATAACTGTTTTTTAATAAATAGCTCGCTGCCAGACAAAAATCTTTCCAACAATCCCTCATAAAAGAATGGTGAAGGAGAATGCTGTGCCTACTTTGCTTTTCAATTGACATATAGTGAAAATTTGACTGGTGTCCTTTCTCCTTTTATTCTGTAATTAAATTAGCTATATGCCCATTTACTCATTAATGTTGGATGGTTTTCTGGATTATCCAACTACGTGAGAAAAAAGTCATAAGTCTCTTGAAAAGAATTTCATTTGATGTAGAGTAGAATTCCAAGTTATATGTATGATAAGTAGGTACGCTGCCTCTGGACTATAAGGCTCTTTGGTTATTGGTAGTTTAATACAATGGTTGAAATGAGCAGACAACAGCAAAATCACCACTAGGGTAATTTATACCGTCACAACTCATTCCAACACCACATGATACTTCATTTTATTTAGGCCGGATATAGAGAAAGGGAGAGACTCGTAGAATTACCTTATAACTATCTAATTTTCCTTGCGGCAAGAAGACACCCAATGCAATGTGCATATATAGGATACAGACTCTTTATTAGTAATATATTACAAACATAAGAAATGACTATTGTTTAATTTGTTGCGAGGCCTATCGGAGACAGTGGGGATGACATTAATTAGGATTACATATGTACAAGTTTCATTGCATAACATATATATATATATATAAGGGATTTCGGATGATTGGGGGGGGGGGGGCAGATATCCTCAAGCAGATACGTGATACTAAATGAAACAGAATAATTGAGATAGAGTTAATTAACTGTAGCGAATATGATTAAATAGATGTTTGCATAGTGCTCTTGATCATGACCCACCACTGCCGAAATATCAGGCTTTACGATCTACAAGAATAAGGAAGGCAGTACCGAATTTCTAAAATAATAAACAATCCATTAAGGAGGCAGATGGGAATATGCTCACCTCTGCGATGCTATATCCAAGTCTTCATAAAATAATTGGGTTATAATAGGAAAGAATGGGCATTTTCCCCATAATCACTAATAAATCTTATCAACAGTCGGGAACGATTCACTGCCCAAATAGTAAGACAAAACGAAGGTCCACCGAGAAGGAATATTTCCTCATTTGCATGGATGATATTCTAAAGGGACCTGTCAAATTAATTTTCTCTGAAGCAGGGGTGTGCATCTGCTGAAGGAATGCAATAAAATAACTATGAAATTAGACAACCCAGTAACGCTAAATTTATATGAATAAGGAATATTTGACCTTGACATTAAGTTTACAATCATGGACATCTATTATAGAGGCTCAATCAAGGCCTATGCAGATATAGATTTTAAAAAAAAATTTATAAAGAAAATTACCCTTGCTTAATTGGAGATCCACACCATAGGACTTACATGTATAAGGAAAACATTGATATGACAGCGTCACAATTATAATATTGAACCGGATGCTTTATCCGCTTCAATAGTTCCATCACAAAATTTAAAATGGCTTTCATATTTTCTTAAGTTTTAAAAGAAAGTTATATCAAAGTTTTATATTTTATGTATTAAGAGTACATGATATAACACACATAATCGCTTATTTAAAAAAAAAAAGTCTGATTTTTTTTTTTTTTTGCAGTAGATTTTATTTTCTTTTGACATTTTTTTTATTATTTTAATCTATTTGTAAAAACATTGAGAAAGCTTTTAATTTTGGAATGTTTTAATGACATTCCTGTTTCTTTTATTTTAAATGTAATCTATTTTAATTTATTTTGAAATGAGCGGAGATTTAGTTTTGTATTAATTAATTTTTAAATAAGATAAGCACTGGTCAGAATTTTTAATTAAGATTGAGCATGAGATAGAAATTTGCCCTGGGCTAAAACTTCTAATTAAAAAAAGAAAGATTACATGAGAGAAGAGAGCATATAAAAGGTCCAAAAGTTTCCGACTTATTATTCTTGGCTTGACCTAGTTTATTCTGCTTGAAAAAAGTATTGACTCAACTTATTTTTATTTTGCTGATTCATTATTATTTAGTTATAGTAGTCTGCGGAGATTCTTATTCGGTTTGCAGTCCTGCCGTATATTTTAAAAGATTGCTGTTCTCATCCTCGGATAGTCGTTGATATTATATTCTGCTGCCTGTCGTTAAGACATATTGCTAATTTCTTATTATTGCCTACGTCTGCTTGATAGTGTTCACTTTCACAAGATGACCAAATTTCACGCCATGAGTGGTCAAATCTACAAGATGCAGTGCTAAACCAACCCAAAGATGGATTCCTGATCCCAAGCTGTTTCTTCCGGATCATGCCTTGAAAGCCTAACTAGAACTGATCTAAAATATTGCTCTAAACTTGCTGCCATGAAGAGATAAAGCCACCTGAATATTTAACTTAAGAATAACTGTGCGCACCCATTGAAGGACTCACTGGACTCCTTTACCGTAAGGTAAATTATTTCATCTTTTTTCCAGGGTATAAGTCTCTAATTAAAGTCTCCGCTTAATCTAAATCTGTTGCCTAATGTTTGCATATTTATTTAATATTGTAATTATTATATGTATTTTTTTATGGTATTTATAGTGTATTTTGGAACTTTAGTTTTAAAATTTCACATTTTTAATTTATTTATCTGAGAATGTATTACAAGTTTATATTTGATATGCTTTATATTCTTTTCATTTATATTACTAACCCTTGCTAAATGCTTTTATATGTTAAAAATATGCGGCTTCTTTTGTATTATGGCGTAATTTAACCTATAACAGCTTAAAAAAAAACTTTGCAGTGAACTAAAATTCTTTCCTCACTGCTCCTATATATATCCCTCTTAAAACAATGGCATCTGGATTCCCCAAATTGATTAATTAATTTTAAAACTTAAATAAAATTATCTTCTTTATTAAATAAAAAAAAAAAAACCACTGATTATAATCTCGATCCAATCTAAATTTTAAAACCTTATTAATTACATTTTCCTTAAATTCCAAATACCTTTGGGTTTACCTAATCTCCCTGTGGTAATTAAATATTTCTTGTCACCTTTTACCATAAGGACAATAACAATAAAATAATTCTAAAATTAGAATTTAATTCATGCATTCTTTTAACATCAGTTGATTTTAATTAATTAGAAAGTTAAATTTTCTTTCTTTACTGACTTGAGACCCCCCCCCCCTTTACTCACATGTGTCTATTCATAATAAAATTAAATTTCGTTATCATACTCAGTATTTTATCTCATAAAATTATTTTTTTTTATATAATATATACATGAAGCACATATATATATATATATGCATGTATATATGACCGCTTCAATAGTCCTTTGTTTATATAGCCAAACTGTGAAACAAAGTTAAATGATTATTTTTAAAGATTCATTTATATTTAAATACAAGTATAGTTTATATACTTATAGTTTGATGTAATTATAAGGAATTTGAACACAGACTTTCAAGCTCACTCCAGCTTTCCAATGCACATGACGACTTGTGTAAATAATAAATGATCTCCAATATATGTATTTTATCCTGAACCAGCACTCATCAGTTGATGCAGATCGTCATCTCCCACCCATAAACAGTGCTTAGTTTATATTAAGATAGCAAATCTTCAAACTTTAATGGACAGGCTTCACTTTATTCCATCCTTCAACTCTTCAGCCATCCATACCATTGACAATCTGATAATGGAATGCCCAAATCTCTTGTTGATGCCAATATTATTGTCATATATCCATATTGTCCTTAAGTCACTCTGATCCCTCATGTATAGTACCTTATTCATTTAAATATATAGAAAAGACGAATCTAATATTTAAATTCAATAGTTTATATACTTGGAGTTTGATGTAGAAAGAAAACAAAATACAACAAATATATAATTTTGAATTCCTGATGGCAAGATTATAAAACCATTGAATATGTTGTTCAGCTTGCTGGATATAATACTATAAATCCATTATTGTAAAATCACATTTTTGTTGAATTGAACGTGTAAAATTAATGATTTCTAAAAAATTTAATTCACAGTGAACTTGAGAATAGTTTTTATAAAAGAGACATCTCAGATCTCATTTACATTATAAAGATCATCTCGAAGACACTTTAATGAAATGCATTATTGATTGTTTTCATTGAGCAGATATGTTTGAGGATAAAATACAATGGAGAGCTACAATTCAACAAGGAGTTGAAGTTTTTTTTTAAAAAAAAAGAGTGCTGCAGAAATTAAAAAACAGCATACAAAATATCAAAAACAAAACAGTGAACCTATGTATTCTCTATGTGCGTATATATCTATTCACTGATTGATCTGATTGATTTAAGTATTAATTACAAAATTTATTTCTAATGTACTATTTGTTTTTCTTTTGTTTTGGGTTTAGAAAGCCATATTTGTTTGCAAATGGTGATAATTATTTTGAATATAGTCTTCACAAAACTCATTTTCATGTATTAAATTTTTTTTTCTTGGTGTTAGAATGGCCATACTTATTTGCCAATGACTGCTTATGATGATTAATATGAATATGATGATGTGTATTCATCATTATATGATGCATTATATATTGAAACAGATTCATTGTTTCATATATATCCTGAAGTCTGCCTCCCCCCACCCATTTTAGAAATATATAAATGAAAATAAAAGCTGATGCAGTTAGTGAGTGAAATTTAGAAAAATAGATAAATAATCGACAGTGATTTAAAATCAGTTTTTCACTCACGTTATAAAAACCAAATGTGTGAGTTTAAATTTTCTAAGAAAATCAATATTTAAAATCTACAATTAAAATTTTTGCAGTTTCAGATTAAAGTGTTACTGATATAGTATTTTTTTTTGTTGTTGGAGCTGAATATTTTTCAAATTAAAGCATAGAAACATTATAATTAATTTGTCAAGAATGATAGCATCGCTTTTTTGCCTTAAACAAAAAAAGTTAACACGTTTTTTGAAAAACATGTTGATTGGTGTGGGTGAGATCAAAGAGGATATTGAAAAACACCGTGGGAAGTAGGAGAATATATAGAGAAGAATCGGTCAATTTGAGGCAGTTGGTTGATTGTGGTAGTTGCTCTGCAGTAAATTGCACTTCAGTCTTCAGTCAAAGAAGAGTAGACAATTGGACCAACTAAATTTGGAGCCGCCGTGACCATTAATTAAATAAGTGCTGTGGTAAAGAGAAATCCAAAGTTACCATAAAACTGCAATATAAAGAAACAAATTATCAATACAGTAAACGCTAAAATGTCTGGCTAGTAAGGAATAGCTCACTCTCCTTCCCACACCATGATAGAAGTCATGAGGATGAAGAAATATACTTAAAGGACCACAAAAAAAATATATAAAACATTCGGCTCTAAAATAAATCCCCATTTTAATATGAAGATTTTACCAGTGGTGAAACGTTAAACATAAAGACCATCACGGAGATTTGAAAAGGTAATAAGATTATAAGTAGTTATTGAAACGTGTTTAATTAAGATTTACATAATTGTGTTATGATATAATGATATTATCTCTATTCGTTTACTTGATAATTATGAACCTCCACTATTTTATAAAATAGTTATTTTGACAATTGAAATATTTAAAGGTATTTATGAAAATGTTGTAAGAAAAGCATTTTGGGAAGGGTAAAATGAAACATAGTTATAGAGTTATTCAAAATAATTAATTCAACAAAATGATAAAATGTTCATATCAAATTGAGAAACAGATGTTGTAATGGGTAAAACACAATGATGATATGAAAACAATTATGAACTGAAATACTTTCTTATTGATAGAATAATATAATTGCTAATATTGTTATTAGAATGAAGAAGATAAACTGAAATATGCCAATAGAAATGGTGAAATGTTATAATGAATATATTTCCATTCACTGATTTATTTATTTTTTACTTGATAAGTGATAAAACTTAATAATGTTGATTCAAAATTAGGCTCTAGAATAAAGAATATAAAATAGTATGTGTCATATTGTTAAATCGCATCCTACTGAACGAGATATAGAAGTTATAATATAAGGATTAATTTAAAACAGACATACTCCGAAGTATGTATACACCGTAAATGTTTAAGGTAACCAAGAAAGAGTTAATAATTTTGTATATGTAAATTTACTTACTAAAAAAGATGTACATCTATATATATATGAATTGAATATGTTAATATATTCGGACATAATGACTGGCTACTAAATAATTGAATGAAAATAATTAATTCAAATATAAATCAAGTTTGCCTAGGAGGATACTGAAATAGGGAATTAACGGATATATCTATGAATTATATATATGCGCATACAAGGAGAATGTAAACTTATAGAATGAGAATTTGAACTTGTGGAATGATAAGGGAGGTAGCCATGATGTACACAAGGATTTGTAGGTCCTTGCTTTATGAATGCTGGTCGAACAGGATCATTGACCAAGTGCTGCATGAAGTATGAACTTAGCCTTACTGCAAAGATATACAGGCACGTGAGCTAAGCATTAGAGAAGTTACTGATGGAATAGACTAATTGATCCATAAAAGCTGAACTGTCGATGAACTATAGGAAGGAGTTGCTGTTACATAAAATTAATATATCTTGTCAGTTTCATTTCATATCATCCATTTTACAGGGTACTTGCTAACAGGAATCTCATGTGTCTTGAACTATGTCTGGCATAACCTGATCTGGGTGAGTAAGGTTATAGTGAGCTGGAACTCTAGTGGTCCCATTTGGGAAACCAAACAGATAAATTTCTAGCTGTTATCAGTCTCTTTAATGCTACATCCTCTGGTAATCAGGCAATATTGTCGTAGGAGGTGACATCAGCATTGAGTAATGCCAGTTATTCTTTCCTTGCTTCAATCCGCTCATCAGGAAACAAATCAACCACCAGAGGGGGTGGAGACACAATACATCACATCACAATATATATTAGTACCTAATAACTTAAGGGTCTAGTAATTTTTATTAAGTATATGTATTACGGTACAAGATGTATTAGTCATCATTTTATCATTTCAACAAACAAGATGAACATTTCTTTTTAATAGTTAATAAAAAAAGTATAGATGTACACAAATACAGAAGCATATATGTGCATAAATCTTATTATAGGACCATTATAATAATGTTAAGAATTCGCATTAAAGCAAATGATCTGACTTGTAGGATATAAAATTATAAATAATTGTATAACATAAATAAAATTACAATTCTCTATTGCAGACAATGTTAATGCAGTGTTAATATAATTTTTAAAAAAAGTTCCTAAATTTTCTTTTAACAAATATTTTCTTCTCCATTGTACATACATGAATGTACGCACAGATGTGTATATTTTTTGTATATGCTTAATTTTCTAAGACAATTAAAAAGTTTTTAATGATAAATATATGTTTAGGCATTAAGCTTGGTTATATATGTTAAGAATTCTTTTTTTTTTTTTGACTTAAATAGAAATCATAACACTAAATATTTGATTGATTTTTTTTTAATTTAAAAGTTATTTCTTATCAGATATGTTTGTATGTGTATTTGACTTAATTATTTTACAGTGAGCACTGGTAATTAGGAATAAAGGTAGATTAATAGCATTCGTATATAAAATTCTGTGTTTTTATTTAAAAGACATTTGTAAATAGTGTATTTTATTATTGATTTGCAAATATATGAGCACTAATAAAATATAGTTAGTAAACTTTTTTTTTCTTTTTTTTGATGTTGGTATCTTTTATAAAGATTAAAATTTGGAAATACAAAAATGCTTTGTGCTTGAAACATAGAAAGTCAGTTGATATAATGATGATAGGAGGAGGTTAGTGATAAATAATAAACCTTCAAGTTTGTTCAGATTATTTATTTGAAACAGTGAAATAATTTCATTAAATGCTTATAATTTTATATGAGAAGCATTCTGGAAACTGTCAAATAAAGAAAAAGAAATGTTTTGTTAATATAAAAGTATGTATTTGTTTCTATAAGTGAACTCTGTAAAATTCTGTTTCATTAAAACCTAAGCACTCCCATCTATGAGTTGCCTGGAGAAATAGAAAGAAAAAAAAATTAGATTGGAAAAAATAGAAACTCATAAATGTATCTTCATGAGATGACCAGAAAATATCAAAGTAAAAATAATAATACAAAAAAAAAAGAAAAGTTTAATACTATACAATAATATCTTCCAATAAAGATCTCATTTAACTATAATGGCATTTATTCTAATTTATATGTGCATGCACATTTCAGCAATGTACAATTAACGTCCAAGAATGAGAATTACATTTAATATTTTATTTTTGAATCTTCACTATTTTTAGTATTTGTTTGTATTTTTGGAAATTTCCGTGATAAAATATTTTTTATAATAATTATTTGATTCTTAAATATTTAAGTTTATATTGCAAATTGAAGAAAAACAAATACTTGCCATTACAGTATATTTTTATGATGCAATAAATGTTGTAACAGTGAAAGCAATTATGTATATATAGTATGATGTGTGTTATGCTATATATAATATGAGTAGAAATAACTCAAACTTATATTTATTTTTGATGAAGATTTGTTTACATCTGGTATACTCTTAAATTTGACCTCATTAATGTTTACTTGTTGATTTGTCCGTCATAAGTTCTGGAATAGCAAGTAAAAACAATCATTTTATATTTTCTGACTTTCTAACAGATGGGAATGGTATAGTGATATTGACTATCAGAGAAAAAGAATTTCAAATTTATACATATAGTTTGAAAGTATTGTATTTTATTAATATTTATATAGTGTATATCTGTTGTATTGGAAATAATATGCGTAATACATAAATAAGAAGAATGAAGAATGTACAATGAGTTTTTCTGAATAAATGATGTGTGTATGAATTAGATATCATCCATAATTTCTTACTCTTAGGGTTTTAGTTGTAAGGATAACTTACAATCTTATTAAGTAATATTAGGGTATAAATCGCATATTGATGTTGAATCGGTAATAAATTGAGAGGTTGCTGAACTCTCGCACGCACCTAACATCTGATTGGCTGTCTGAGAAGCAACAGTAGGCGCATGCAAGAGTTTGGCAACCTCTCAATTTACTACTGATTCAATCTTATTAAGCTCATTTATTTATGTGCAATATCAAATCATAAACTTAAAAATATAATTGTAAGTTTATAAATAGTAAATACATTATCCTTTTACGTTAAATATCTATATACACACGTATATAACTTAAACGTATATTATAAAATTTTAATAACAGAAGTATACTTATATTTCAATCATTCATATATATGTATAAAATATTTATTAAGTTAATTAACATCACTAATCAGGACGCAAAACATAGGGATAACCTTAGGTCAAGTCGTATCTTAGTAACTAAATGCGAAAGAAATAAAATTAGAGCTCAATTACACAATTATTAATTATGATGCATTCAACAATATATGAATACAAAATCGTGAAATGAAATAGTACTTTAACACATGCTAATTATCGGAAGTCGATTCTACTATAAAAGCTAAATCAACTTATATCCAAATAATTCTATCTTTTACAAATGAACTAGTCACTACGTATAGTTATTTTGCTGTGTTCAAATACTTAACACATTAAAAAGATGGATCAATAGTTTGAACACATTTTCCTTATTTATAAAATCTTCGTTAGCAGAGAACTCTAATATCACTCAAAAAAGAGTAAATAAATTACTCTTTAATATAATATTTAGAGAAATTCTTAACAAGATCGTTCTAAATTTGAATTTTAAGGAAGATAAATATCATCAAAAACATTTATATATCTAAACAAAATTATTTTAAGAAGATTTCAAGTTATAGAAAATGCATCATAATTAAAGACAATTTGCCATAGAATCAAATGCTATTTTTTAACCTAAAATAGTGTAATTACTTATTCCTACTGAAATACCTAATATATATATATTTCATCTATATAATTCAATATTCAACTTCAATTTATAGCAAGATAACTTATGCAAAGGGGTGTCAACATCATGCAAGAGGAATGCATATGAAACAACGGAGTATATTGACTCCCTCACCGATGATTGATGACCAGAAAATAAAAGAACTTTATTCTTATGGAACATTATTACTCAAATTATGGAAAATGAATAGGACAATACCATAAACTTTCAATGCATCATATCATCTTTGCGTATTAACATCCATAAATATCTAGTTTTATTTCTTTTGCTTCAAAAATCTACTTATGTTGGAATAATCCATTTTGGAAAATCATTAGATGAAAAGAAAGTGGAAACACCATTGGATTAAATTTTTTTTTTTTTATTTAATAAAATTTAGGTCTCCCTTACAAAGCGATTTGACCAGGTTAATAAGTAAAATTAATATGGAGGTAAGATTTTATTTTTCTTCATATTAAATTCATTCACTTATGACAAGACAGAATTGTTTGTTTATTATTCAGTATAAACAATTAATATCCTTGGATGACAGGTCTTTTCTTTTAACAATGGGATCATACATCTCAAAAAGATTGGATATTACAAAAGTTTTCATTTATATTTATACTGTTAAATTTAAATTTAGTTAGTGTTATCATAATCTTTGGAATTATAAAATTTTATTTATTGTTTTAATGTAATAATAAATTTGTTTCACCAGTTCTTCATAATTAATACAATACGCTTCAACATATAAAGGTGAAATTACTAAATTCTGAATCTTAATATTGGCTAAACACTTTCAGAGCCTGGTTAATCCATGTTCATAGCCTTAATATGTATTAAACTCATTATATGCAAATTTATGCAAAACAAATCAGACCATCTATTTATTGTTTTACAACCTATTAAATATTGTTTGTGTTATAATACATATCTACTATGGTGTACGGTAAGATATTTTAAAATTTATATACTAATATAGTAGAAATGTGCGTAAAGCACTCATAATAATAATATTTCGTTATATAAAGATACATTTAAATTGTTATCAGTTAATAAATATTGTTAATTTTTATTTTATTTTAAGAAAGTCTCTGATTTATTTAAATTATTTATTTTATTTTCATACTAAAATAAGATTGAATACACATACCATATATATATTGTACCGGGTTCGAATATGTGGCCTCGAACCACCGGTCTCTTAGGCAGAGAACATACTCGGAGAGTATGTATGCCCAAACCATAGCTATAAAATATATAACTAGCGTTACATTTCCAGGACATAACTTCTTCTCGACTGTTGAGTTCAACACCAGAGTTCAAAGCACTTTTTTGTTTCGTGTAGACACGGGTGCCAGTTAATTATCCAAGAATGAATAAATAACGCACTTTGAGCAATGGCCACTAACCCAACGCCTAAGCATCCACGACTAGCTCAGTTGTTGGTAATCACTAACAGATTATACATAATTAGTGGTTAAAGAATTGATAAAAGAATTGTAAAAGGAATTTATAAAAAGAATTGACCGACAAATAAAGTTTAATTTTAAAGACAATTTATTAACTAACATTTACTAATTTTAAACATTTTATAATTCTAATAAAACACACGCATATTTTAAATTAACATTTCTAAACTAGTTTAAATATTCTTGTAGATTTTAATAATAGAACACTGGGATTTATCTAATTTAACTAATAACACTGATATAATGATCACGCACATATTAACTCATACACTCACATATATAATAATAAAGTATTACATAGCATTTGAAACTTAAACACACATATCAATAGTTCATTTTATGTATGATATAGAGTTCATATAATTAGACACTTGGAGGATTCACACGAATTAATGCAATGCAATGGCTATTACAGTATAAACAAAAATAAGCAAATGTTTTACCTAGGATTTTGAACGTAGATTTAGAACTTTGTTTTCTTCTTGTTTGCTGCTTCCATTACGAATACTTCCAGCCGGCTGGGACGTTTCCTTGATGAGTTTCCTTATTATTCACGATTATTACTATTGGAGACAATTAGATACTGACGGAGATTTCCAAGTTGTTACGCTGACATTATTTCACGGGCAGATATTGCTGATCTTATTTGACTAAGGCTGGAAAAAGATGTGTGTTCCCAAAAGCTGCTTAGCACTGCATTTTGTTTCTGGATACAATTAACTCAACTGATTGTCCTCTCTTGACTTAACTGACTCAATTGATTTCTGAACTGCTTGTCCGATAAAATTTTTATTATTTATACCTGCGAAGTGTTTTTCTTTTCGATATCCTCTGGCAATATCTGTTGTCGAAATTCCATTGATAATCCTTTGACACCATGTTTTGGAAGATTGTTTAATTAGTAATAGCTATGCAAAACGGGTTGTTTTATATTTTAATTAATAGCCATTGCTGTGTTTTTTAATGATAATCTTCTTTTATTTCATTTTAATATTTATTACGCATACATTTTTTATATTTACAATCGCACATATATAATTAGTTTTAAGATTACTTTTCTTTAATTCGAATGAAAGGAGATTTGTATTTTTAAACTTTAAATTATTTATATTTTACGAATACTACTAAGAAAACTATTTACTTCCTTTTATGAAACTTTTAGTTTAACTTTTCTGATGCAAACTCCCCTTCCCACTTTTAATCAATTAGTTTCTAACTTTTATTTCAAACTCTTTTACAAAAGATTTTTATTTTAAAACTCTGACTTTTAATTTTACGTTTTTCTTTTACGAAAGATTATTTTAATAATTTTTTTTTAGATAAAATTATATGTGCCAATATTCAATATTGGTACAATATATATCATCATGATAACTTGATTAAAAATAATTTTGAGAATTTATCAAACTTATATAAAAGTATTATTATTGCTATAAGATATTGATGGATCCCTGAAAAGAGCGAAGTGCAAATTCACCCCAAGTTCGAATACTGAGCATAACGGAATAATCAAGAGACTGAGTTGTATCTATATTATATATTTAATATTAAATTATCTTATCTGAAATAGATTCAATCATGGATTAAACTTTTATCGCATCATTCATAGCATCCTATATGAAGACCATAAGTCCAACTATAGTTAGATGCATTCACCCTCATTTCTTAAGGAAATGCGGACCGTTACATATTCTGCCAAACTTTAGGGGTACTACATCCATAAAAAAAATTTTATAAAATTTTTATGGAATATTTCCTTGATCGATTGATTCGCATAGCAACTATATATAATTTCAACCACCAAAGGATGATATAATTTTCATGTGAAATCTTAAGATAATAAAAGTAGTTGTTAAATAGCCACTGTACATTGCTTGATGGCGCTGTTTCTGTGCAAAAACATGATTCTTAAACAATATATGTTATATTTGAATACGGCTTTTTTTTTTTTTTTAAATGTACGTTATTAATTTTTTTTTTTATTAAAAATGTATGTTATTATTTATTTATTTTTTGGTTTTTGTTAAAAAAAATGCCTTTTTTTTTCTTTTTATAAAAAAAGCAGTATTTTTGAAACAATACGCCTTTAATTTTCTTTAAAAAATATCTTATTCTTATTTTTTTTAAAAAAGCAGTGTTTTTTTTTTATTAATTAGTTTTTTAAATATCTTACATGGCGGCTTTTTTTTTGTAATTAGATTACATGTTTTTAAAAAAAGCTACTTTTTTTTTGACTTTTTATTTTTTACAAAAGGGGGGGGGTCTTTTGAATAATACGCCTTTTTTGATAATAGCAGTAAGTTAGCTTACAATGTACAGGCAATGTGTTTCAAAAAGTGCAATTTATTTTATAGTAATTAAGCAGAGGCAGCTTTCTTTTTTTTTTTTTTTTATTAATACTTCAACAAGTGTACTCTAAAAATCAGACTTTTTTTTTGTCCAATAATTAATCAGACTCAGCTTTTTGATTTTCCTGCTTTTACCTTTTCGTTTTGTTTATCTTCTTATTACAATAGTAACCCCAAAAAAGGCCACTTGCTTTTTATTTACAATAAAGAATCAAAGACTAGGGGGTTTTTTTTTAGGCTGGCCTACTTTCCTCCACCCCCTACCCTTCAACACTGACAGACTGGTTGTAATATTAAATTAAAGCTTTAAAGAAAAACAAAATACTTTGGAATTGATTGCCTTACAAATTCATCACATCGACCCAAAACAGATTCATTGAAAAAATAAATTGATTGATGACATATGACTGAAATTAATAAGAAAGCTTTGGCTGAAAAGTGGAAAGCGTAACATTTTTGAACAGCATTTGACTACCTACAACAATTGAAAGAACAAACAAGCCAAAAATGAACTTTGGAGACTAGTGAGCACACAAACTGCCAAGTTTGTGTACTAAGTATCATAGCTTTACCACATCAACATTGATTGACATGTGGCAGAATGTTCTG
Organism: Epiperipatus broadwayi; assembly: GCA_028023455.1. Lineage (NCBI taxonomy): Eukaryota > Metazoa > Onychophora > Udeonychophora > Euonychophora > Peripatidae > Epiperipatus > Epiperipatus broadwayi. Next base: position 1,897,308 of record JAQFVV010012587.1, read on the forward strand.
AGCCTGCAGAAAGGCAACTGCTTACCAGATTCTCTGTTTGGGACGTCCCACAGTTGAATCATTACGCTATTGCTTTCAGCCATTTTGTTTTTCTTGTACAAGTCACGACCAAATTCGCGAACACCTGCAATCGTGTGGTGGCTGACAATTAATAGTAGGTAATACTACGTCAGTTGGAGTTTAGGAGAAACCATTTGGAATAACATTTCAACAGTTCTAAGACATTCCAGTACACACAGCCTCAGATGAAATGATAGCAAAGTGCCATTACTGATCGTATGCATAGATAAGCCGTGCAAAGTTGGGTGGAACATTTCTGTTCATATGCCTAGAAAGTGACGCCATCACGCGGACAAATTAAATGACTAATATGATTGTAATGTTGTATTAGCCATAGGTTCGGTTACGCAGCAGATACTGATCGGTAGTGTTGCAGTTTTGGCCATGTTGAAACCGCATCACATGGCTGCTAAACCGCTACTACAATTGTAGTGGTGTATGAGCCGTACGCTCGCCCATGAAAGCGGTATTCTGTGTTTTTACACAGAAACAGCGCTACCAAGTGATGTACAATGGCTAATTAACAAATACCATAATAAATAATGAAATAAATAGAGACCTTAAAATAAAATAATAAATTATTAAATAGATAGGAAAAGTTTTAAAATTACACCAAAAGGGAAAGATCTAGCATGAAATCCTATGACAAATAATCTATCTTAGTAAATAAGGAATAAACAAATTTATAACCAAGATAAAACTTAATATATGATTACAAAAAGCAGAAAAAATTTAGTCAATACAATAATGAAACGTGTTGATAAAGTACAAAATATCAATATTAATGAAGAAGGAGAAGATATTAGGAATATTGAAGAAAGATCTTCACTGATTCAATTATCAGGAATCACTATGACTGAGAGTAACTATTCTACACAAACACCCATTCCTGATGAATCGATGTCTCAAACCAAGGTTACACTTGATGATGAAGTGTCTCCAACAACTACAGTCAATATAACACAAGCTACAATAAATAACATGACTGTAGAACAAATGTTACAAACCATCATAAATATGAATTATAATTTGACCAAAAGATGAATAATTTAGAAGAAAATTTGTACCAAAATATGAAAAAATAAATAAACCAAAATATAACTAATTTAGAAGAAAATATGAAAAAAGAAATAAACCAAAACATGAATAATTTAGAAGAAAATTTGAAAAGTGATATGGAAAATGTTAAATCAGAATTATAATTGGAAGTGAAGGTTTGGAGAATAAATTATCTAATGATATCGAACAGTTATTGATACATTTAAATAATGGTCAAAGAGATAATACCGAGATGAGACAAATCTTAGAAGAAATAAAAAAAGTTGTTGAAGAAAAGGATACCAGATGTCAAAAGAGATTCAAAGAATTTCAGACTAGTATCATTGATCAAATTATTATTCAATGCAATGAATTGTATAGAACCAGAGAGATTTAAAAAATTAAATAGATGAGAAACAAGAGAAAATACAAACAGAAAAGCAAAAAGAATTACAAGAAGTGAATCATAAGATTAGTCAAATCTTATCAAAACAAATTAATGATTCAGACATTAATGAAGAATCATTGAAAGAGTTGGTTAAAATTTTCAAACAGTTAGAAATTAAAATACCTTCTATAGAAAATGATAGAATATTGGAAAACATCACATTAGAAAAATTGATGGAAGGCACAACAGAAATACGTGATGAAGTAAATTGTATGGATGAGCATTTAAACAAAAATTCAAGTTTATTGAATTACAAATGTCTTAAAATGCACTTTGCGTGTTGATCACAACATAATGATGTCCAACATAAAACACAGATAGATAAAGGAAATACTAGAGAAAATCAAATAGAGCTCACTCTTAAAAATCCACTAAGATATAGAATCAACAATAATCGACCGAACACAATCTGAAATGAAGAATTACTTCCTAAATTTCAACATAGAAGGAATAATTCTGAATACATATAATAATAATTCTGGTGATCATATAGATTCTACACAAATAAACCAAACAGAGACAAATGCAAGATAAAACCACATTACACCATAATCAATTTGTGAGATTAAAAATATTTAAAGCATCTAATAATGAAGCACCTATAGAACATTTGAGAAGTTTGAATCTTTACTTCGCAGTAAATCACAACTTATTTGAAGGAGAAAAAGTGATTATTGCATATAGTCACAAGGAGCTGCTTTAATCTAGTGGGAATTGTTATTCCAAATTCCATGTACTTTTAATGATTACCAAATACTATTAATAAGAAATTTTTGGAATCAAGTGTAATGATATGGATGTTATATCTGTATATCATCTGATGTTCATTAATTACTCAGGTTCACAGTAGATAGCTCTAGAATATTCTGAAGAAAATTACTCTTAAAACCATGTGAATAATCATATGAGAAAGTCATGAAATATTGATTTTTTTTTTATTTATTTAAAATAAACAAGTCTATTTATTTATTTGTTTATTATATGTTTTATTTTTATAGATATATTTATATAAAAAAATTTTTAAAGATAATGTTAAATTAAAATGTTTAGGATATTCACAAAGCTAATTTATTTTTGTTTTTTTAATGTCAATTAAAAACAGTTAAATGGAATTATTTGTAGATGATCAGATGATAATGAACAATGGTAATACCAAGACAGTTAAATTTACCATTATTTGTAAACATGCCTTTTAGAAGTCTATTTAACATTTATTTCACTGCTTGATAAATCATTATTTTTTTATTAAATGGTTTTGATTTTTCAGGTATTGCTATTGAAGAAGAACCTTTATCTTGTGCTCTGGCTGGTGATTTTGCAGTCTTAACATTAGTAGGAGTAGATATGAACAATGTCTCCTTGGGTTCAGTTCTTTGTAATATAACTTCTCCAATCAAGTCAGCTACTCGCATCCGAGCCCGAATTGTAGTTTTCAACATTGAAATTCCAATAACAAAAGGCTTCCCAGTAAGTATTTAAAGCATTATATTACTAATACAACTTTTAATATATGAAAAACAAACTTTATTATGATGATTGTAATAGATTCAGTTAAATTAACATAAATTAATAGAACATTGTTTTAAATATCTATGCACAAATGACTATATTGTTAATATAATTTGCAGATATTTTTTAAAGAGTAATCTTTCCTCAAAACACTGGTAAAAATATAATATTATTCTATGCTGTATTATTTTTATTTTTCCATAAAAATTATAATTTTTGTAAGAAAGTTAATTAACTATTTCTTCAAATTTTTGTAATAATTCAAGATAAACTTTTTTTCCTATTGTGGTGTCATTATAATCTCTTTTTTCATTATGCAGCCTTTTCATTCTGTCTTACTTTCAATTAAAATTATTTTTTTCTTTATAGTTTTTCAATTCATTCGGGGATACTAATATGCACTGTTTATTAATTATTGTTATTTGAAACTTAATTTATTTTTAATGTGAGTTGATTCAATTTTTTTTTTTTTTAATTAATCAGTATTTAGAACTTACAGCTATTTTACTAAGAAGCAATCTTTTGAGAGGTTATCAAAAAAATATAACATTAATTTCATGATTGACTGGTTTGGTCAAATACGCCATAGAATAATATTATATTTTTACCAGTGTTTTGAGGAAAGGTTACTCTTTAAAAAATATCTGCAAATTATATTAACAATATAGTCATATTTAAAACACACATATGTAGTAAAAATTATTTTAAGTAAAAAAGTATATTATCAACTTATTTTTTTAAAGTAAAAAAGTAGATATATTTTATCTTTAAAATAATTTAAAGTTACATCTCAAATATATGAAGTTTAATAATTTCAAACAATTGTCACCATTTACTTTGGTAATTATATTAATATTTAATTTAAACTGTTTGAAGATGTACTGTTAAAAATAATGATGTTTGTAATTTAATATGGTATATTTTAAACTTCAACTTGTGTCATAAATAGTCCACATAGTGATAAATGCGTCTCCAGTGTTTTTTTGATGAGGAGCGATGGACAGAGAAGATTTAGTCACCAAGCTAGTCAGTTATTGAGTGATAAGAGTTTCATAATTTTTCTTTTCTTCTTGTACTCTTTAACTAAGAATTGCTAGATTACTTATTTATTGACCAAAAGTTAATTAGGGTGATTATGAATCACATACCTGAATTTGTACTTCAAATTGTGAGCATGATAGAAACCATAAAGACTTTTTTCTCTTGTAGACAGATTTACTTATGAAAAATGTTTTACTTATAACTTTCATTTTACCACATGTATTCTAATCCCATAAATACAGATATCTGACAAAGGCAGATGACCTCGAAGTTGCATTTCATGCTGAACCAGCATTCATCAGTTGTGATTAGAATATACATGATCAAATAAAAGTTATAAATATATTATTTCACATGCAAAAAAAGTGGTCTTTATTTCATGTAGATGTGTTTAATAACAATTGATACATTCACCAAAGTTTGAAATGTATATCTCGATTAGAAATGATAGAATAATGTATAGTCTAAAAAATGATTAATAATAATCAATATGACATTTATCTGAAGAGGATGGTATCATAGTTGTGAGGAAGTTTGGCACCTTCACATTAAATTGTAATAATTTAGGAAATCTTTCATAATAATTTTATTAAGAAAATTAAAATATTTAGATTTAAATTTTTTTGATAAACTATATCTGATATGAAAAGTTCAACTTTTGAGGAAGTAATTTATACCTTGTATAAATGAAAATTCAATTAATGTTGTTTTTTTGTTTTGTTTTTGCATGAATTTGTAAACTGCTCTAAAATCTGAGTCATTTAATGAAAAATTTGTTATTATTAAAACTTTAGTTTTAATATTAGACTATATCAGAGTTGGTTTCTGGCTAATAGAAGATAGTCAATGAAGCAAATATTTATATCAATCTGTCATATAATAAGTGATGAAAGACATCCAAATTATATTTTTTTGTATTTTTTTAAAAAAAGTTCTTTGTTTATACTGCTAATCAAATAAAACAGTTACAGAATATCATTTAAAATAATTTTAATATATTAAATACATTCAAATTGCTATTATATTTTGATGAGTACTTTATATGAAAGGTTGTAATTTTATCTCAGTTCAAAGCAATAGTTTAATTTATTGTAAATTTCATAAGAAGTAATTAATATTGTGATTTGTTCTTTTATAATTTAAAAAACCAAAATAATAATTTATGAACTTTTTTTTTAAAGGTTGTTTTCCATTATAAAAGTCTCACTGAACAAGCTACAGTGCGTAAATTAATTAGTCAACTTCACAAAAGTACTGGAGAAGAAATTAAAAAAAGACCTCGGTAATATTGCTGGCTTTAATTTTTAATGTTTCTTTGACATGATTTTTATAAGTATGCATGTGTAAACAGTATAGTAAGAATAATTATTTATCTTAAATGCTTATAATGATTAAGTACTATCATGTGATCATAGCATACTGTTGCCTTATTATTTTATCTTTAAGGAAACAATTTATCATATATATATATATGTAATATACAAATCAATATATATATCAAAATACAGTACAATTTACAGAATTGTGGGAAATCTGAATTGAATTATGGGTATTATTAAAGGTTGTCTCATTTTGATTATTCAATGTTATATAGTTGATAAAGACTAAAAAGTGTATAGTCGAAAGTACTTCTAAAAGAATATAATTTATGTAAATTGTACTGTATTTTGATATATATTTTGATTTGTATATTACATATATTTTGAAACGAATACAGATATCAAACTTTATTTATCACATATTGTACCTATATTGATATAGGCACATATAATTTTATCTAAAATTATATTATTAAAATAATCGTTCATAAAAGAAAACATAAAATTAAACGTTGAAGAGTTTATTGCAGTTTGTTTTAGAAAAAAGATAAGAATTAAATAGTTTTCTAGCGTTAGTTTTTGAAATAAAAAAAGCTACAATTAATTAATCAAAAGGGGGGAGGGGGAGTCTTGGTTTGAGAAATGAAACTAAGGGTTATAAAAGGAAGTAAAGAGTTTTTATTAGTATTTGTAAAAATATAATTTAAAAAGTTAAAACGTACAAATCTCTTTTCATTCAAGTTTAATTAAAGAAAAAAATAATGTTAAAACTAAATAGTAAATTGTATTAAAAATATATGTGCGTATATATGTGCGATTTGTAAATAAATAAAAATGTATGCGAAATAAAAGAAGATTATCATTAAAAACACGGCAATGGTTATTAATAAAATAAAACAACACGTTTATCAAATGATTATCACTGGAAATATTTCGACAACACGTTGCAGATATAAATAGACTTTTTTATCGGACAGTGGATCAGTTCACAAAAGTAATTGAGTAGTGCAGTTCAGAAATTAATTGAGTCAGTTAACAAACAAAATGCAGTGTTGAGAAGATTTTGGGAATTCACGCCTCTCCACAGCCTAAAAAGTCCGATGAAAACAGCAAGATCTGCCCATGAAATAATGTCAACGTAACAACTTAGAAAATCTCCGTCAGTATCTAATTGTCTCCAATAGTAATAATCATGAATAATAAGGAAACTCATCAAGGAAACATCCCAGCCGGCTGGAAGCATTCATACTGGAAGAAACAACAAACAAGAAGAAAACAAAGTGTTAAATCTACGTTCAAAATCCTAGGTAAAACATTTGCTTATTTTTGTTTATACTGTAATAGCCATTGCATTTCATTAATTCGTGCGAATCCTCCAAGAGTCTAATTATATGAACTCGATATCATACATAAATGAACTATTGATATGTGTGTTTAAATTTCAAATGCTATGTAATACTTTATTATTATTATGTGTGTGCATGAGTTAATATGTGCGTGATCCTTATATCAATATTATTGGTTAAATTAGATAAATACCAGTGTTCGGTTATGAAAATATACAAGAATATTTAAACTAGTTTAGAAATGTTAATTTAAAAATATGCGTGTATTTTTATTAGAATTATAAAATGTTTAAATTTAGTAAATAAATGTTAGTTAATAAATTGTCTTTAAAATTAAACTTTATTTGTCGGTCAATTCTTTTTATCAATTCTTTTACCAAACACCAAATTCTTTTATCAATCTCTTTTATAAATTCCTATTACAATTCTTTTATCAATTCTTTTAACCACTAATGAAGTATAATCTATTAGTGATTACAAACAGCTGAGCTAGTCATGGATTTAGGCGTTGAGTTAGTGGCCACTGTTCAAAGTGCGTTGTCTATTCTTTTAGTATTCTTTTAGAATAAACAGCTGGCGCCCGTGTTTATACACAAACAAAAAAGTGCTTTGGATTTGGTGTTGAACTCAACGGCTGAGAAGAAGCTATGTCCTGGAAATGTAACGCTAGTTATATACTTTATAGCTATCGTTTGGGCATACATACTCTCCGAGTATGTTCTTCTCTGCCTAAAAGACCGGTGTTTCGAATGTACATATTCGAACCCGGTTCAATATATATATGTTCAATATATATATATATTAATAAATATAAATATTTTAAAGAAAAGATATAGAATATGTGTGTACAAAAAACATCAACATACCTAAATCAAATATTCTGTATATTACACATTTAAGTTGATTATCTAGCAAAATTGATGATTAATAATATTTTATGAAAAAAAAAATTATCAGACAAATATAATACTATTTTCTGGATGGATGTAATTGCAATTTTCTGATTCAATTTTCATTGGTTGCTTGCTTAATTATATTATACAGAGCTATAATTAAAAAATACATAAGATTTTATTAAATTTTCATTAGAACCCGAGCAGGTCAAATTTCTATTGTCCACTCCATACGTTCTTGTTATTGCAGCTGTTATTACTATGTTATTATTCATATACATATGAAGATGGAGAATGGGCTGCTCAGCAACACGCATTAGCCAACATTGGCTTTTTACCTCCGAGTTTAGGATCAAGAAACACCATGGTCTTTCTTCTCAGTTGCGTGATAAGGCAGAATGAATGTGTGTGTGAATGAAAAATTGTTTTCTAATAGATGTATAGAATCATGACAGACAAAAATAAATCATAGCCCATATTCCCAGGAGGCTGTAAAGTCACCAACTATGGCAGCGGTTAGTGGCTGAAGACGGAGGGTGCTAAAAATCCCATGATTGTGGACCTAGGCTGCCATTTGATGACAAATTTTTATTTAGATACTAATAACTTCAAATCACTTTCAAGTGAAGGAAGATTTCAATAATTGCAAGAAGAACTGTCTCATTAAATAGGACATTATTGGACTTTGGAGAGTTAGAAGAAAAGCTAAAGTGACACTTGATTTAAAAACTGGACATGTACTTTACTACAAAGGCACAAATATTGGAAGTACAAGTGAAGTAGGATTCATTATACATAAAAAGTCAAAAAACAACATTGTGGAGATTGATGGTGTATTGGACAGAGTGGCAAGATTAGTTATTTCATTTAATAGCAGTTACCAAATGCAGTTAATTCAGGTTTATGTCCCAATAATTTCTCATAGTGATGAAGTAATAGGAAGATTTTTTATACGGATGTACGAAGGGTTTGATCTGACTAAACAACATTTTAAAATTGTTATGGGAGACTTTTATTAATACTAGGATTGGTAAACCAATGAAAGTATTGTAGGTAAATTTGGTTATGGTAATAGAAATGAGAGAGTTCATAGACTTGGTGAATTTGCCGAAAAACTTTATATTAGGAATTCTTTTTTTTTTTTTTTTTTTGAGAAAAATGTTAAAAGGAAATGGACACGGAAACATCCACATGAAGGTACAGCAGAATTGGATTATATTTTGACTAACAGAAAATACATATTTCAAGATTGTAAGGTCCTTAATAAATTCATCACAGGAAGTGATCATCAATTAGTAAGATGTAAGATATGTGTTAGTGCAAAACTAGAGACAGAAACTATTAAGAAAAACAATATTCACAGTTGATATTCCTAATCTTTAGAAACATTCTAATGAATTTAAATTAGAACTTGCACATCGTTTTCAAATATTAGTAGATTTTGAACATGATTCAGATTTGAATGAAATTAATAAGAAAATAACTCATACACTTTCAAAAACTGCAATAAAGATAGCTGGTAGAAATAAGCAGCAATTGACCAATAAAATTTCTACTGAGACTAGAGAATTTATGATAAAAAGAAGGAATATGAAGATATATAAAATGATGCATTATATCTAATTTTGTAAAATGGTACAAAAAAGAGTTGATAATGATATAAGAAAGTGTAATTGTGAACTAGCAGATAAAACTAAAAAGAGTTGATAATGATATAAGAAAGTGTAATTGTCAACTAGCAGGTAAAACTGTAGAAGAGAATAAATGGCTCAAGAATGTTAAACAACATCTTGGTATTGGTAGGAAACTTATATCTGCAATAAGAAAAAAAGATGGAACTATTACTAAAAAGAGAGCTGATGTCATAAAAAGAGTTCTATCAAGAATTGTATAGCAATAAAGAACAAATACTTCCTACAACTATTATATTTTCTGAATTGCTCAGGATTTTAAATGAAGAAATGAGACATTCAATAATATTTATGAGAAAGGGGAAAGCCCAGGTAATGATAGAATTATAATCGATTTATTAAAAGAAGCAGGTGAAGAAATAGAAAATTTTTTGGCAATGTCATATACAAAATGTCTAAATGATAAAGATGTACTAGATGATTGGAAGAATGCATTATTAATATTTAAAAAAAGGGATAAAGAAGATATTAGAAATTACAAACCTATCAGTCTTTTATCAGTTTTATACAAATTTTTTACCAAGATAATTACACCTCATCAACAGAGAACATTGGATTTCATCCAACCAAAAGAACAATCTGGATTTAAGAGTGATTTTATTATTGTAGATCATATCCAAGTATAGAGAAGTTATAGAAAGGACCAATGAATATGAGTTGCCATTATGCTTTGGATTTGTAGATTATGGAAAGGCATTTGATTCTATAAGCATTTAGTCCACAATTAAAGCATTGGATTGTCAAGATGTAGACCAAGAATATTGTCATATTCTGGAAGAATATTTATAAAAATGCAACAGCAACAATTAGATTACATAATGATACTAGGAAGGTTAACATCAAGATGTAAGACAGGGTGACACCATATCTCCAAAACTTTTTACATCAGTGCTGCAAGAAGTATTATTTTGTGGATTAAAATGGGAAGCTAAATGAATAAAAGTAAATGGAGATTATTTAAAGTCATTTAGATTTTTCAGATTATATAATTGTTTTTGCAAATAATGCTTCAGAGTTTCAGGAAATGTTGCAAGAAGTTTCAGATGAAAGTAAAAATAAAATTAAAGATAAATGTTAAAAAGTTGTTCAATGGATTTTCTCAAAAAAATGAAAATAAAGATTGATTATGATGAGTTAGAAGAAATTAACAACTACAAATACCTTAGTCAGATTGTTACTATGGATGGAAACATAATGGATGAAATTAATCATAGAATTAAACTTGATTGGAAGGCTTTTGGTATAAATAACTTAATATTAAAAAAAAATATGCCTATGTGTTTGAAAAAGAAGTTTTTTAATAAATGTGTTTTTATCAGTTCTTACTTATGGATCTGAGATGTGGATATTTAATAGAAGAGCAATACAGAGACTTCAGCCCACTCAAAGAAGTATTGAGAGATTTATATTAGGAATAATAATAAGAGATCAAAAATGCAATACATAGGTAAGAGAACAAACAAGTGTTACTGACATCATTGAAAGAATTAGAAGACTGAAGTGGAATTGAGCTGGACATATTGCTAGAAGAAATGATAATCAATGGACAATTGAAATCTTAAACTGGATGCCAAGAGATTATAAAAGATCCAGAAGGAGAGCATGTGTGAGATGGATGAATGAAATAAGGAAGTGTGCAGGAGTGATGCCGAGAAGAGAGGCTAGAGATTGAAGAAGATGAATTGAACTTGGAGAGACCTTCATCCTGCAGTGGATTGATAATGGTTGACGATGATAATGTTGTTGCACATTGTAGGCTTTAAGGATTTGCAATGATTTTTAATGCAAAATTAATAGCAGGAGCTATTTGCCATTCCAACTCCAAGAAGAAACAAAAAGGATACATAAAAAATAATAATAATAATATACTAGAGATAAATTTATATGAAAATTACACAAATCGATCTATAAACCACAAATACACCCATATATAAAACAAACTGAACAATTATTCTATTTATGCAATATTTTATGATAATTACTTTTAACTTCTTTTGCAGCAAACTTTTCTTTTTGCAGGACTTTAAATATATTGATTATATCACATTTTGTCGTCAACCATATCTTTCCAATGTTGCAATTTATAACATGAACATGATGTGCCTGCCTCACCCACAAAAACTATCCCTCAAATTCACTTTAAACTATTTTTTTAGGAAAATCTTATATTGTTTATTCGTTTCATATATCAAAGATGTGAATTTACAGTAATAGAAACTTTACATCAGCAAACTGAAAATCTTGTTGATTTGTTTTATGATCTTGCTATTGCATTTTTAGAATTTTACAAAACTTTTAAATAATAGTAAGTGTTATCATTCCAAGAGATTCAGCACTATTTTATTTTTTTTGCATCACTTATATTAAATAAATCTGCAAAAAATTTAGTTTCACAGTGCTTATCAAAGAAATAAATAAAACTAAATAGTTGAAATTTTCAGACTGGTTATTTAATATTCCCCCACTCACCCCCATAAATTCCATATAATTAATAATATCCTGTAAAGTATTTTATTTGCAGAAGTTTTATATCCATTGCAAATGTAAGACTGCAATTTACCCATGATTTTGTAAAGTGATAGTAGATTTTTTTCAATAAATTATTCATTATTAAATCCAATATATGGTTTAATGTTAAACTATTTGTAGTCTTTGCAGAAATTTTAATTACATTAAATTGAACGCTTTTTTAGATATAGCATTATAGATAATAATAGGACCTGTTTAAGTTTTTGAATAATTAATAAGAATTAAAACATTTTTTTAGTTATTAAAAATTGTGAAAATTATTCAAATCGATTTTATATTTAAAAGTTCACTGAATTTAGATATATATTACCTGCTTTCTATTATAAGTTAATTTTTCATAAGTCCTTATAAATATTTATGTAATGAAGATTTAAATAGAATAATTACATATTTCATTGTTATATTACTCAATTTTATAATTTATATAAATTCAAATCTCTTATATTATGCACTTATATAAACATTATATATTTTAATGCATCCCAATATACTATATTTTATTAGATTGTAAAAAACTTATTATCTCTTTATAATTTAAATCTTCATTAATTAAATTTTTTTTAAAAATAAGAGAAAGTTATTAGACAGGAATTAATTTTATATAAATATATCAATTTTTTTGGGAATGTAGTAATATTAAATTTTTTTTTTCTTTTTATTAAATTATAACGAAAAGAAATAGGTATTTTGTAAATACAATAAGTCTGTGCAAGAAATTAATTGATTACAGAACCATATTTGTCATATCATCCAATCATTGTATCATACATTGAAATGCATATAATTAGATATAATTTATTTGATTTAGATCAAGGTCTAGATCATAGTTAGCTTCCAAAACAACAATTTAACTGTGAAAAATCAAAAATACAAACCACAATTAATTGTTATGGAAACTGAAATTTAGTTCTTAAAATATAGAATTAAAACATAAACAAACTTTTACAAGCCTTCTGGAATCCATTGATTACTCTAACTTGCTGTGTGTGGCAATACATATAGTGATTTTTGCCTGTTTTAATGACAGTTATAAGCAAGCATAAAAACTGGTGATCATGTGAATTTAAATTCTGATGATGATATTAACAGATTCACAATAAAGCATTAAATAAAATATAATTTTTTTGCATTATATTTATTTTATTTTGTTTTCTCAAATATTGATTCAATAAAATTGCACAAAGTCATATATATATATATAATTTACAAATAGTAATAAAGTTATTTAAACATTATAAGTACCAATTTGTGCAATTTTATTGAATTTGATATTTGAGTAAACAAAATAAAATACATATAATGCAAAAAAAAATTGTTTCTTATTATTTTTTAATGAAGAGAATTGTACTTGACTTAATTTATATTTATTGAAAAGCAATATATCTATCTATATTTGCAAGATATTTTTTAAGTGTTTTTTTTATTGTGTAAAATATCACCCACACTCCAGCACACATACTAAATGAAAACATTACACCAGGCCCTGTTTCTTATTGAGCTGGCTATATCTTTAATAGTAAACTTAAATTTTCTACAATTATTAATGTGCTGAACATCTAATGTAGACTGATTCTACTGGGCTACAAAATTATACAAGATACAAACATTGTCAGATGTGATGTGATGTATTATGGCTTCTCCTTAAACGAAGTCAAGAATATCTCAGCAATTATGCCCAGATAAACCTGTTAGCCACTTTATTTTACATTCCCCATTCTAAATTTACCCATAATCTGCTCTGTCCCATTTCCACAACATAATTTTTGTCAACTCTATAACCTTTATATCTAAATCCCCCTTATCTTTTCCCAAACCCAGCATAAAAACCAATAATTCACTTTCTGTATAATCACTCTTTTCATATTTATTTTTCCACAACTTCAGTATATGTACCCTTTCTGTTTTCAAACATTTACATTCAATTAACAAATGCCTAATATTTTCAATTCCTTCCTTACATAATTTACAAAATAAATCACCCATATTTTTCCATTTACATGTATATTCTTTTGTAGCTAAAGATCCCGTTCGAGCTTTAAACAATAAACTACTTTCCTTACTATTATCATAAATTAACTCACACCTAATATTCTGTTTATTTCTATATATATTTAAACTCTTTTTACTCTCCATACTATTTCTCCATCTCTCTAACTCCCTAGTCTTTATTAATAAATTTATTCTTTTATCCCATTCCTTACTACTATAACACTCAATAATCCTCTTAACACAATCATCCCATCTTTTGTACAAATATACTGATATAAATTCTTTATCCAAATCTTTTGCATACCGCATTACCTTTCTCACCCATCTTGTTACCTGCCCTTTACTCATAACCCAATTAAATACTATTTTAGCTATTTTTTTATTATCCATAAACTGCAATCTACCAAACATTTTCATTTTACTTTTTGCATCTCTCATATGAAAACTTGACCATCCCATTTCTCCTTGAATTGCCTCCCTTGCTGTCCATACTTCTGCATCCAATGCATGTCTTCCTACTTCCCTTTGAGCTTTTTCTAAATAATCTAATATCTTTTTACTAACATATAATGCATCATTACCATATGTTAACCCTGCTACTGCAACTCCTTTCCATATAATTCTAGCTACATCATATTTATTATATGAAAATACTGTTAATTTCTTTATCAATCCCTTTCTTTTCTTTGCTTCATTTATCAATTTTTTCTCCCATTCATCCAAATAATTTTTCTGATTACTTAAAATAATTCCCAAATAACTATATCTATTCACCCCACTTAACTTAATATCTCCCAATAAAAATTCTACATCTTCTCTTTCCTCAGTATTAACCATCATTATATTTGATTTTTCTTCACTAAATTTAATCCCCATCTCTTTACCCACCCTTGCACATGTCCTCAACATAACTTCCATATCTTCTCTTTTTTCTGCACACAAAAATATATCATCCGCAAAAAAAAGACCTGACAAAATATATACTCCCTTACTACCTATTAACGGTATTTCTATCCCTCTTCCTAATCTTTCTATTGCTCTTTCCATTTTAGTCAAATACAACACAAACAAAATAGGTGACATAGGGCATCCTTGCCTTAGTCCCACACCATTTTTAACTTTAATTGATTCTATATTCTCTAATTGATATATATAATAATTATTTTCATATAATTTCTTAATAATATCTATTAAAGCTTCATCCATTCCCAAATTTGCTAAACTTATCCATAATCTATTTCTATTTACTCTATCATATGCCTTCTCTATATCTATAAAACTCATATATAACTGTTTACCTGCATTCCTACTCATATCCATAAGTTGTGTAACTACAAATAAACTATCTCATATACGCCTATGTAATCTAAAACCTCCTTGTATTAAGTTATGTATATATTTTATCTTATATATATATAATTTTTTTAATATTTTAAATATATTGTTTTCATATCTTTGAATACAGAAACAATAACTAAAATAGCAAAAATCTATAACTAGTAAAAAAATATATATATATTACAGCAAAAATAGGGTAAGGTTTCTCATCAAAATACTTTTTTATGTTAGTTACACTACAATTTTAGAGGATGACAACTTATTTATAGCATTTATGTGCATATATATATTGTAATAGTCATTCTTAGCTTAGTTCATTTATTTACATTTTATCTATTCATTTATATAAATTACACAGGCACCAGCATCAGGAAATAAACTAGCACATATATTTAAACAATATTTTATTCAATATAATAATTTAACCATTATACAGCCCCATTTGAAATGTCAGGTTAAATCACGGAGAATATAAGTTACTCCCGATGAATGAAGGTAGGCCATGCAATCTTACATAAACAAAGTAACAAATTATGTAATAATAATTTATTTACAAGAGTACCTGTTAATTGATTCACAATTTGTTTTCTTTAATAAAATTACAAGAGTACCTGTTAATTGATGCACAATTTGTTTTATTTAATAAAATTAACTATTCATATAACAGTAATTTGTTTACAAAGCATAATCATTAATTGATATACAGTTTTTTCTTTAACAAAAATGTATTTTTAACCTGACTTCAGTAAACTTAAATATAATTCTATGCATATATGAATCCATAAATACAAATGTTTCTTTGACTCGCATGTCTTCTAGTACTTACACATACATATGCTCTGTATGGGATGACATTAACGCTATCTTTATCACAATAATCATAAGGAATGGTATTTTAGATCCTAACTCTAACATAACCGCTTATATAATAATAATTATAAAGGGATTGCCTTTTGGTCCTAACCCTGAATAAATCTTTTATACAATAATTATAAGGAATGGCCTTTTGATACTAAACCTAATTTAATACAATTACAATTTATACAGGGATAACTCATTCTGGGATTGATTCCTAACTCATTAGGACTGGTAGGAGTATATTCGCCCATATAGATGTGAGCATATGTAAACTATTAAACATTGACAAACAACTGACCATATAAAAATCCATCTACATAAAATTCACTTTTCAGTAATCACATATAAGTTTAACTACAAACGAATGAGACTAATGGAAATAATTACAAGTTAACTATTGTTATTTAAAACTTAGGCAATTTATATGTGTGCACTGCATTTACATGATTATCATTATTTCTTTACCTTTTTCTCTTATTAATAATTTATATAAAATTCATAAACTTAAGGTCCATGTATGAAATATAATTTTTTTTTTTTTTTTTTTTAAAAAATAATAATTTTAACAAATGAAGAGAAGTTATTACAAATTCTTTTTTTTTTTTTTTTTAACTAACAGTTTCTTTAAAATAATACCTGGATAATAAGCATTGTTTACAAATCCAAATTATTTAAAATAAAGTACAAATCACTTTTTAAATAAGACTCACCCAAAACAGATAATTGTCATTTACTTCTTTCTGACAAATATTAAAAGTTCATTTAGGATGATAATAGTCAATTAATTTCTAGCTGTCTTTTAAATAAACCCATTTCTTCTTTTCAACTGGAGTTATTCAAAGTATCATTAAGAGTGTTCCAGATTAGATCTAGCTAACTGTTAGTAGGGTTTTCCCTTTTTATTTATTCACAAGGCATAGTCAATTCTGGTATTTGAATGAAGTAGCGTTCCTTTTCAATAAAAAAAAAAAAAAGAAAAACTGGTTTTTTATACCCAAAACTTAGTTGTTTTTTTTTGAACCTCACTTTAGTT
Source organism: Epiperipatus broadwayi (assembly GCA_028023455.1). Lineage (NCBI taxonomy): Eukaryota > Metazoa > Onychophora > Udeonychophora > Euonychophora > Peripatidae > Epiperipatus > Epiperipatus broadwayi. Next base: position 1,914,400 of record JAQFVV010012587.1, read on the forward strand.
CTTTTTTTAAAATCAAATTTTCATATCATTTTTCTTAGAAGAAAAAAAAAGTATATTTTTTTATTAATTGAAATTAATAATATTTCAATATATACATATATATAATAAATAGAAGATTTCCTTAGATCTTTAGATGTAAATGTTTATATTTTTAATGTGATTTCTCTGTGTATTTCAGTTATGTTGTAACTAAACAAAGTACCAATTAAATATTCAAACTGAAATTATGTCTTTTAATAATAGTATTTGTTTGAATTATTTGTAAACCAAAAGTTGTTTCTGCTTTATTACTTTACTTGTTGAAAACTGGAAGTATCAGAATTTCTTAAATATTTTCATAAATAATTTTCATTAAAAGTTATATATAATAATTAAAAGATTTTAATGGGTTTTTAGATGTAAATATTGATAATTTTAATGGTATTTTTCTATTTTTTTAGATAAAATTTAACTATAATGTAACTAATATATATATATACATATAGACAAATTAATACTCATATTTGAAAGAGAATTTTGAATATTTCAAAAAGTTGTGCTTGACATTTGAAATTAAACTTACAGTGAATATATTATGAAATGAAATATGTTTTAAATAGCTATGAAAAATGTTTGCAAAAGTGGTAGATTTTATGGAGAAATTGTATTGTTTTCTTCTTGCAAAAAAAAAAAATAAGATAAATCTTGTTCTGTCTGCCTTATACAGATATTTTATTTGATATGATAAGAAAAGATCTTGAAGCAAAACAAGTTTTAATTTGGAATGAAGATATTAATTTATTGGTAATAATTATTTAACATTAAATAAAAGATTTATGTAAAATCAGTAGAATATATGAAAAATATTATGAACTTATTCTCAGAGCAACTAAGCCAGATTGGCATTGATATGAAAAGCGCGATATTGTTTTTAGATTTGTTTAAAAAATAATTCTTTAAGAATCTGTCTTGTGAATTATTATAAATAATATATTTTGATTTAATTGCTATGACAATAAATTTATGTTTTCAATGTTTATATTTTAATAACAATTTAATTAAAGTTCATTAAAATTATTAGAAAAAGTATTGTTTTTATTAAAGTAAAGTTAGAACTTCATATATTGAAAGGGAGGAAAAAATTATTATTTTTTTAAAAAATAAAGTAAAGGACAATGAAATTGACAATAAAAAAAAATAACTTAAGCAAGAAGCATATATAGCATTAGGAAAAAAATTTTAATGTTGTATTCGGGAAATATATTAAAATAATCATTCAACAAGTTTTGTTAATCATTAACAAAATCATTTCCAAATTTGAATATTAATATTTGAATAATGTGAGGATAAATTGTCTTATTTTATATTAGTTAATAGTCATCCGATAAGAGAAAATAATTCTTGAGGTAAAATGAAAAAAAAAGAACCTAATGCCTGTTTTTGTTGCTGTAATTAGTAAAATTAGAATCCCAAAATGTAACTGCAGTAATTCAAAAATAGAAAATCATATATCATTAAAATACTAGCTAAAAAACAAATGTATACTAAAATGTTTTCATGACGATGGTCTTTCATCCATTAACAACTAGATCTTTTCAATTGAAAAACAACTAGATACAAACCACATATTTGTATAAATATATATAAAACAGAAATAATCTTCTCATAAATTATTTCAAAAACCACCCACTTTTAATATCTAAGGAAGTTTCTTGAGATTTTATGGCATCATATTCAAGATTTATCATGAGAATTTCTTTATTTTTTTTAATAATATATATATATTTTTTTATTTCACCCAGAGGAAAAACACAACACACCAAACCAAAAAAGACTCACAAACCAAACCCAAAGACCACCCAACAAACACCAAAAACATTAGACCCTAAACATACAATCATAGACAAATAGAAACAACCGAAAACAACCACAACACTAAACACAATTAACATTTCAAGACTCATAGATTCATTGAAATAAAATATTCTATCCCTATTTACCTTACAAAACAAACACAATTCATCTGATATATCATCAATAAAATCGACACACAAAGTAAAAAAAATTCCCTTATAGAAGAAATCATCTATCTCTAAGAAAAAACAAAACCCATAGAAACTACCGACTATAACCTTCCATACAAATTCCCCAACAATATACATCTACTAATCACACCAATATATCCAATCCATTGACCCAATTTACCACAAACAAATAACCTAAGATACCCTCCCCTAATAAACTTTACAAACTATACACCATTCACCCCGACTTAGTTTAATATTTATATAATTTAACTTAACGAAACAAAATCATAATAAAACTAAAGACAAAAATAAATAAATAAATATTTTACAAAATAAATCATTAAATAAATTAACTAATTAATAAATAATGTTGCAGATAAATAAATTCAATTATTAAACTAAAGTTTTAATTCTGTTCATAAATTTTAAAGTCTTACGTATTTAAAAGTTCATCTTCATATATCTCTTAGAATTCCCTCCGAAGATATTTTCGATTTATTTATCCATCCGGAGATTTTTATATTCCAATAGAAATGACTCCTTTTTCTTCCTTTCTTACAGAACGAAGGGATGAGCTTTTCAATCCCCCACACTAACACCTACTTTACATCGTAAAATCACAATACTACACTAATAATAATTTCCAAAATTTTTCCTTTTTCTATGATTGACTTACATTCGTCATCAATGAGAGACCTTTCGGATCCGATTTCCAAATATTTATTTCATTTCGAAAGTTTCTATTGTTTTCTTATCTGACTGTTTTCTTTAAATCCACGTTTCATTTAACTAATTAACAATCATTTCCATTTCTGATTAATTAACCTGTTTTCCAAATCAAAAATATGTTTAAGAAAATTTAAAGAATTTTATCTCCAAATCTTTTAAAATTTGTTTTCTTTTCTTTAAAATTTTTTTTTATTTTTCATTATCTTCATTTAATAAAGTTTGTGTTTTTTCATTTTTATTTTAAAATTTTACTTTTTTTCTTTCGTTTAAAAAAAACAACTTTGTAATACTAAAATTTATCTGGTATAATAAATCTTCTGAATGTTTATATGTTTTCTATTATTAATTTATTTTTTATTCATAACTCGTAATTCTTTCTAATTGTAGTACTATTCATAGTTCTTTATATACAGTATATATATAGAAATCTTAAATGTGTGGAGTTAGCCATTTAAATCAACTTAACTAGAAAGCACTTAACCTAGAACAATTTCCCCAGGCCAAAAGTCAAAGTAAACTGTCAGACTGATGTATCCAAAAAGGGGATAAATATATAATTATCTATTTAATTATTAAATTTAAAGATTTTTTTGATGTTTTACAATTAAATTTATTTACATTTAGACATACATATATATAATTGTTTGAAGTAATATTAAATCTTTGTACACCATCAAAAGAATTTTCTAAACTTCTAAATATTACCTATTAATGAAAATGTTCGGAAGTTGAGAAAATACTACAGAAAGTACATGAAGCTTTAATATTCAAATAATCACACATTTACAGCATAGACAACGTAATTAATCTTATATATATATATATTACATTTAGATTTTTGACAAAACATAGCAATGCATTAATTGAACTTGAAATAGGAAGACCAGTATGTGTGGAACTTTATAAAGATTATAAAGAACTGGGTCGTTTTATGCTTCGTTCAAGTGGAAATTCAATTGCTGCTGGTTTAGTTACTGAGGTAATAATCAAGTTAATGATAATATTTACTTTATTCAAATATTTTTACTTTTAATTATTCAAATCATTATTATATGTATATGTTCATTTATTAAATTGTTTGATGGTTCTAAAATAAGACGAAACAAAATTTAAATAAAAAATGTATATTTTGATAATAATATCAAGAAACTTTAATAGAAACACGCAAATACAATTTGCAGATTATTATTATATAAAGTATTGGAGAATTATACAATTCTAGTAGCCTCTACATTCTTTCAAACATTATCCAAAGTGATTAGAATATCTAATAACTCTCTGAGACAAACTTTTGATTGCTTTTTGGCTTACTGCAATATGTGTTATATTGACCCAAATTTTAAATACACTGCATATAAGCAAAATCTGTCCAGATTTTTACTCTTCTTGTAACAATTTATATTTTATTAACTCTGAATGAGTACATTCGTGCTCATTCAGTAAGATCAAGCACATATTTTGGAACATTTGAGCTGTTTATAGAAATTCTGGATAATAAATGATATGTTATAATATAAAATGATGATCATAGCATCATGACACAATCAGTAGGCAGCCAATTACAATCATAAAAGAAATGACATTTTATACTATCAAATGCTGACTTATGTCATTGGTCTTGTATTCTAAAGATCTCCATAGTTAATTGTCACTACTTCAAATATAATAATGAATTATTTCTGTAAAGGTACTCCATCATCTTATGAGCATCCCTTAGCAAGAGCAGTTGTATTATAACTTTGATATTGATACATAAAATTCATAGATGTACAATGTCCTGGTACATTAAGAGAAAAATATAAAACTATGACTTCATTTGCAAAAGTATTATTATACTGTATTTTATTATTTTGACCCATTTAAAATCACCTAAAATTGTAATTTATTTTTGTCATTTCTTTTGTTGTTATTTTGTTTTCACTTTGGTAATTACTTTTTATGTAAATAATTATTTGTATTAAATATTATAGTCATATTTGTGAATAACATTTTGCTTTTATAGATTCAACAACAAACTTCATTATAGTTTAAAATAATTAATGCATGTTGTCTGTCTAAAGCTCAATTAAGCTATGTAAAAAGCAGAATATTACAACCAAGCAGTTGTGGCTTTTCATCAATAATAGTGTGCCACTCTTAATACAAATTATTTTAGCTTATAGTGTTTAAATGTCCAGAGCCTTTTTTATTTAATATTTTGGAATATCTGATACTAATTTGCTATTTATTTACAGAAGAAAAAATATACATATTTGTTCTCTTTTAAAAGCAACCTTTTAAGTGTCAATAATCTGCAACATGCTTCATTGCTTTTTTGACAAAAATGGTGTATTACTATAAGAACTATGAAATCAGATATAATTTATAAACCTTTCAATGGAATTTAAATCGTCAATCTTCTACTTCTTTATGAAATTTGAGATTAGTTTTTCCTGAATCTCTAAGAGTATAGGAAACCACTAACAGAATATCACATGACTTCTCTGCTCTACATTTAATGTGTGTTTTTAAGAGCAGTTTTTTTTTATACAAAAACTTAAACTGCCTTTTGAAGCTTGAGTAATCAGTTGATACTAAATGATATTATTATATCTGCACTCTCAGACTAGTTTTTGACTTATGAGTTTATCAATGAAGAATTAGGATGTGTAACTATATTAAGTCTATCCAAGCCTCTTATGCTAACCAGAAACTAGTCCGAAGGTGTGGATAAAATAGAAGTACTATCTCCTATCCATTAATCCTCAAATCTAAGAAGAGACTTGTTCTTAAAAGTTTATGTATGTATTCATATTTAGCATGCTAATAATAAAAATAGACCTTATCAATCTTGGATTTTTGATGCAGTTTTTGGGAAACATGGAATGACTTACTATATGGATCTCACATAGTCATAGCATCAGATATCAGCTTCATTGAGGCTACAAGTGCACTATACCAAGGACAGATGACGATGATAATTTTTTCCTGAATACCATACCAAGAAATAAAAAGATGCAGATAACATTAGTATCTTTGTTATACAAAGTATTTTTCTTAGTCTTTTCTAACAAATATCATATTCTTGGAAAATTTTTATTTTCATAATAGTAATAATTTAATATCATAACTACAGAATTTGAATATTAATTCATTGCATTCCTCCATGAATAAAATTTTATTCTATTGTCATCTAATATTCATTAATGAAATCAATGCTTATATAATTTGTTGTGAATGAGTATAAAAATCACTAATGTAAAGAATTATGTTAACAAAAGCATTTATACTTGCTATGGTTTATACCAGTTCTGTTTACCCATTTTTAATATGTAAGCTACTTTTTTATACCAAGTTATTTGGTGATCATATATTTCACATAATATTAATCAAATAATATGTTCTTATATCCAAACAAATATTTATTAATGAATCTAGGACACAACAACAACAATCTTGACTCATATTAGTTTTTTTAATAATATAAAAACAAATAATAAAAGATAATTATCAATCATACATCAAAAATTACAAATGTCAGATATGATACTGCTTTAATCTCACATGACTTTTAATCATATTGATAAGATTTAGCCAATCATAAACATTGACCCAAGTATTCATTTGTTACTTGATTTTTAAATTGTTTTTTATGATGTTCATACTTAAAAAAAAAAAAGATTTTGACAAATAATTAGATCCAAAATAATATTCATTTGTTATTTGATTTTTAAATTGTTGTTTATGATGTTCATATTTAAAAAAAAAAGATTCTGACAAATAATTAGATCCAAAATAGATATTTTCTTGGAGCAACATTGATTGATATTGGAAATTTCTCTTTTGAGTGATTCCAAATATTTTCTGCATTTATTAATTTCAAATATAAATTATTTTGAATGTGAACTATTTCTAGTTTTACTTCAGTTTCATTCACATTAAATAATTGAACAATTTTATTTGAAATTTCTGAGATGTTTAAGTTATTTTAAAATAGATCATTGATAATAAAAAAATTGATTCTCAACTATTTTATTTATAAATTTTTTTAAATGAGTATGAATTAGATCATATATTTCATAATAAAATAATAACAAGTTTATGTTTTATCTTTATAGTAAGTATTGATGGAAAATTTTTATTGAACTTAACAAGTGATTTTTTTTTATCTTTTCCTTATAACTAAATTTAAATTGCTTAGGTTTGAACAAAAATCTTGTAGAAGCAATAAATTTAGTGACCACTTCTTGTTATTACTTAATCATACCCGCAAATTTACTTCTTCTGAGCTAAAGAACATCTGTCATCATTTTCAGTTTTATAATTTGAATAATCATTTTTGAAATGCTTTTCTTCAAACAGAATTGACAATTTTAAACATAATAACTAAAACATTTTTTGCATGCAGTCTTTTGTCACACAAGACTTGTTGATGAATAATACAATAATATGCTTACATATGTCATCGATTCTTGCAAAATGAAATGATGTTTGACTTGGGACCTACACCAGCCCCATCATTAGTAATGAAAACTTGTTTACAAAAGGAAAATTAATATTATTTCACAAATTAGTCAAATAATGCAAAAATGTTTTCTCTTATTCTCCTTGATAATGGTATTATTGGGGAGTAACAAACTCGGGATGTTAAGTTCCAGGGATATTGGCTTAGCTCTATCATTTCTGGCATTCAAATTTCTTAGGAATATCCAAGCAATAAATCATTCAATTAATTATTTTTGGCATTACTTTCAAACGGTTTTTTTTTTTTTTTATTTGACTAATCTTGAAATATCATATGAATAAATACCATTAACTGATTAATATTATTGATGTATTAACAAATTCCACTTCTCTCTCTTTTCATTTTTCATATAAATAAAGATACAATAAAAGACAAATGACCCCCAAGATGCATTTCATGCTGAACCAGCACTCATCAGTTGGCCCAAGTCATCATCGCCCATATATATCTTTATTACATGAAGTGTATTTATGTATGGCGATTTTTCACATTTTCTTCATCAAATTATAATGAAAACACACGTGAATGTTTGGCATTGTTTGAGGATTAACATTGGCACTTAAAATTTTAACTTTTCTCAATATTGTTCTGAAAAATTGTAAATCTTTAATATTAGAAATTATTTGATTTGATTTTGAAATTGTAATTGAAAATTTTGCTACTGCAAAAAAAAACCAGTTTCTTTATCAGTTCCCCATTACAAATTTTTTTTTTTTTTAACTAATAAATGGTACAATTTTAAAGAAATGGTCAAACTGATACTGATTTTTCATTTTACTGAAAACATGATTTGTTGTACAGCAAGTTTGTTTTTTAAAATTCTGATAGATTTGGTAAATTCTGAATCTTTTGGAAAACATTCATTCTATTTTCTATGTAGTGATTGAAATGTCTGTCGATATTACTCTATTTATGGAATTAGTCCAGACAAATTAAATAACATCTTTTGTTGATGATTATAAAAAATAATCTATCTCCTCTTCCTGATAAAAGAGATACATATTTAATTCCCTTAAAATACTTGACAATTTATTCTCAAAATAAAAAGAAGTATCTTAAAATTTGTATTAAAATCAAATCGTAATTTAATTATCTATTTTAACAAGGCAAATAAGTTTAAGTTTATATCTATTGATAAGCTCAGACTTCTGAATTCAACTTGGATTGATCCAAAAATGCTGTGTTTGTGTAGTCGATGAAATAATGAGTGAATTCAATCATTAATAAACACACCTTAATTCATAAAAGTCAGTGAAAAATTTATTATTATTTTTTTTGAGAAATGAATTTGATATCATAAATATCTTTGTCATATTTTCATTGTTTGACAATAATCCTAAATATTATTATTCTAATTGATCAAATTGTGAAATCATAAGTAAAAAATATTTTTTATTCTAATTTTTATTTTAGCCTACAATATCATTGTTTTGTATATATAATTTGAGCAATTGATTGATCAACAATCATTTCATGATTAATGGGTCAAATACTAAAGATTTATACCAGTGTCTACACTTAATAAACGTGATCTAGATATTTTAATGTCATAGTTTTTTGCTTTCTTTCCAGCCAGTGCTTTTATTTATTTTTTTTATTCATATTAACTACTCTCATAAGTAGCTTTTCATTAATATTATTTTCATCCTTGTCAACAGATATTTTTTATCATATTTAATAACATGATGGTGAAAAAAAATATAACTTGAAGTTCGATATTTGCAAAAATATCCAAACCATCTTAGAATCTATTCCATGTTTTGACAATATATAACTTATAATAACCATACTACTTATGATAGCTTTAACAATGTATTGTGAAGCAGTGTTTTACTGATAATATATTTTGTTGATTTTGAAAATTGTTTGAATTTTTTTTTTTTTTTTTTGTAGATTCTATGAAATATGGACTCCATTGATGTTATATTTTGGATTTGATTATTCATTTGGACTCTGGTTTTGATCTCAGAGAATTACTCTTACATTGGCAAAAATGTGTTTTATTATTGTGTTTGCTGGTCATGAACTAATTTTGAAGCAAAAATTAAATTTCTCCAAAAAAAAAAAAGTGGACTTCCATTTCTCATTTTTATTTTTATTTGAATTTTTAAATTATAATTTTGTTTTTAGATAAATTTCTAGTGTGCAGCCATTTATTTAAGTTGGCAGTTTAATTTTTTTTTTTTTTTTAGCTATGGATAAACTCTATAGGAACATGTATTAAAATACACTATTATTAAATCTTATTATTTAATAAATACAGATATATTTATATAATAGGCCTAAAAAAAAAAAAAAATTACAATTAAATTCATTAACTTTTAACATTTTTGTGAAATTTTATTTTATTTTATTAATGTAAAAAAATTAGCAAAAAGTAGAAATGAAATGACATTCATAAGTCTTGATATATAAAACATAAATTTTCCAACTGTATATATATCTAATGATTGGAGTGATGAATTTCCAAGCATTAGCTATATTAATACTATGTTCTTTATTATTAAAGTAATCCATGTTGCAGATAAAAAATGAATCATTTTTGTCTGCTGTTGATAGGCAAAAGTAATTCATTTTTTATCTGCAATGTGATTACTTTGATATTAGAGAATGTTGCATTGTTTTTGGAAGTTTAGCATTCCAATTATAACATATTATAATATATTATACCATTTACAACTTTCTTAAACACTTTATCAATACTCTTTGTTTATATCAAAACTAACAGTTTCGACTGTCCTGTAGTCATCATCAGATATATTTATACACATATTCATATACATAATTAAATACACAAAATAAATAAAAATAAAATATATATTTTAATCCGACCATTATAAATAATCATTTCCCATTTTATTACTTTATTCTTAAATAATTCTAACAATATTTTATTTTATTTTTTAAAAAGATTATTATTTATTATAATTATAAACTTTAACATTTATTCTACTATTTAATACATATTATTGTCATTTTACTTATATTTTAAATCAACTTCTAACCTTTTCTTATTTGTATTAAATATTTTATAATTATCAATTAACTTTTCCCACATTACAAATTACTTTTTTATATTACAAAAATTACCTACCTCTTTACCATCCTATTTCTAAAAACCCAACTGACAAAATTTTCAAAATTTGTACACTTGTTTTTCACCTGTCTCTATTGTCATTTTCTTCAACTTTATTCTTTTAACCTTTTTCAAATTCAAACTATTATTAATAATAATTGCTTATAAAATTATTGTCTTTATTGTCAGTTGGTTTTTAGAAATAGGATTGTAAAGAGATAGGCAATTTTTGTAATGTAAAAAAGTAATTTGTAATGTGGGAAAAATTAATTGATAATTATAAAATATTTAATAAAAATAAGAAAAGATTAGAAGCTGATTTATAATATAAGTAAAATGACAATAATATGTATTAAATAGTAGAATAAATGTTAAAGTTTATAATTATAATAAATAATATTTTTTTTAAAAAAATAAAGTGATATAAAATAAATATTGATAGAATTATTTAAGAGTAAAGTAATAAAATAGGAAATGATTATTTATAATAGTCAGATTAAAATGTATATTTTATTTTTGTTTATTTTGTGTATTTAATTATGTATATGAATATGTGTATAAGGGTATTAATTATATAATTATATATTTGAATATTGTAACTATGATGATGGCTGCAGGACAATCGAAACTGTTAGTTTTGATATGAATAAAGAGTATTGATGAAGTGTTTAAGAAAGTTGTAAATGGTATGATATATTAAAGTAGAAATTAATACATAGGAAAAGGAGGAAGAAGAAAATTACATATTATAATGCATATAATTTGATCTTTATATATATATCTGTATATACATATTTATGTTGGTATCATTATTCCCTAATTTTAGTGATTTAACAGAGAAATTATATGTAATTTTATCATTTAATACTTTTTATTTATTACTAAAAAAAAAATATATGTTTCTAATAGTTAGTTGAAAGAAATTTTAGATTACCTTCATCAACCATTATAAATTTTTGCCAAATTCTAATTTTTTAAAGAGAAAATGTAAAAAATTAAAAAAAAATTAAATAAGTGGGAATTATGATATCTTGAACTATTTAAATTTGATTTAATGATGAGAAATTAACTTTTTTTTTTTTTCCTTTGGATGACTGAGGAGAAAATAAAATCTCATATGTGTGCACATAAATATATATATATATAAACAGTATGTTATGTATATATCCATAGTATCTATATATGCTTATAACAGTGTGTTATGTAAATATAAAGCTATCAACATACAAGCTGTAGAAGTACATACACCTATTCACATATATAGAAATTATATATATATATGTAGTTAAATTATTGTTTTAAAAGATTATACCATTTATGATTGGTAATAAAACGTATTTTTAAATGTTTATATTTAATTCTCTGAAATGTTATTAATATTATTTTTGTTATATTTATTATCTATTTTCCAGCTAATAAAATTGATTTCAAATAATAGACAGAATATTTGATTGAAGTTTTAATAATCAGATTGCAATCAAAATATACAAATATAAATTCTTAAATATATATTTCAATTGTTTAATAGGCTAAAAGTTTATTAAATATTTTATTTTTGTTCTGAGTGATACTAATAGTGATTTTTTTTGTTTTTTTTTGTTCGATTGATTTAGACATAGTTTATTATTCAATTTTTCTACAGATATAATCGTATTTTAAGATAAACTATTTTATTCTTTTAAGTTTCATTTCTAAAATATTATGTTTTAAAAAAGAGGGACACTGTTTAAGCCAAAAAAAAAACATATTATTTCTTAATGTATAAAGTATGTTAAAATAATTTGGAACAAACTGTATAAAATAATTGAATTAATTTCCTGTAACTTATTATTTATTTATATCTATGAATAATTATTATAATAAAATAGGTGAAAAATATATTTTATATGATTGTTTAAAGTGATTTTATTTACTATATTTAAATAAATGGCATAATAATCTCTTATTTTTTTAAATATATAAATTATTACATTCTTTTTATCTTTTCTATTATTTTTTCTTTTTATCTTTTCTATTGTTCTTTATTTTTCTCTACCCTTTTTTACATATTATTTAAATTCTTGGGCTTATGTACATAATGAGAATTACAATATAGATATAAAAAAATCTTATGTTCTTTATTATTATTAGAATCTGTAATACTGTGAAAGTGTAACTCAACAAATTTTGCACCAATCTTGAAGAATCTTCGATAATTTTTTTTTTTTTTTTTGGATAGAATTTTACTATCTTACAAATTTTTGCTTTAATTGTTTTAAAAAATTTTATAATTTGCAATATAAAAATATATGGAAAATCTATATCATAACTTTTTGAGTAACATCTTAAAAAGGCAAATGAGAGCAGCATTGATTAAAAGATTAGAGTTGGAAATTTTTTTTAATGAAAAGTATAGTTTTATATAAATTATAATAAATAATAAAAAATTATACTCTAAATTAATTAAATTGCATTTGTACCATGTATTTAATTTCTCATTTGAATAATGACAGTTTATATCAGTTATAATAATGAATTTGATAAACTTTTAGAATATTAGTTTAAATATAGATTTAACATGTATTAAAGTAAAATTTAAATTGGCACGGGTGCAGTAAGAGAAATACTAATAAATTTGATACACTTTTAGGGATGTCAGTTTAAATATATTTTAACACTTGAAAGAGTAAATTTTTAAATGTTGCAGGTATAGCAAAAAGAATTACTATTGAATTTGATAGACTTTTACATATTATAAAGTAAGTTTTAAATATATTTAATTAATACATGAGAAAGAAAATTTTAAAATGGCGTGGGTATTCATCTGATTTTAAAGATATTAACCTATATCAATTAATAAAATACTAACATAGATATAATAAAAAAGATCATCAAAAATGGAAAGTTCATTATGCTGTTTTTTTATATAAATTATAATAAATAATAAAAAATTATATTCAGCAACTTTATAAATATATATATATATTGTAATGATAACTGCATAGAGCAGCCAACTGGTGATGGGATAAGCAAAAATGAGAAACAAATGATAGTTTAAGAATAATCTGTTAAATGAATGAATAGTGGTAAAATTGAAGAGTAGTATTTGGGTTTTATATATAAAAGTCACCATAATATAGGTATTAATAATCATTTGCTTCTACAACTGCACATTCCAAACATCACACATCATGGAGCATCTTCTCAGTATGGGGGGGGGGGTATTTCTGTGAGTCATGTGTGTGGCACTGATGCTATATAATCATTAGCATGTATTATATAAAACAAGGTATTATGATAATGCACTAATTAAATATAATTAACTTGGATATTTTTAGAAAATGGAAAAGTATTATAAATTTATACTTGCTTTATTATATGTATAAAAATAATCTGACAAATTAATAAATAATAAAATAATTTATTAATGAAAAAAATAAATTAATAAAACATTATTTGTATTCTTCTTGAATACTTCTCCAGTTGGATAGCAAAACAAAAGTTCAAATCTTTTATTTATATTGTTCATTATAACTTCGCACATGTGTACATGAAAAAGAAATCATTACTTATTTCAATGCAACTCTCATTGAAATAATTTCATTTTATTCTCAGTTAATTATAACAGATTGCTCCATGAATAATTCAAATTTAAAGATTTTATTCATTCATGAAAATGAACAAAATGTATCTTATTTGACAATCTCAAACTTCAGTTTTCATTCTATATTCTTTTATAGTTCACTATGTGTTTTTTATTTATTGGTCTTAAATATTCAAAAACAATATAAAATGTTAAAGCTTTTTTCCTGTAGGCTATCCTACTGAAGTGTCTTGAAAGTCTTTCTTCTTCCTTTGAATATTTCTCCTCTTTTAATTGTTATCACACAAACATTAAATATAGTTATACATAGTGTTAGTATTTTATTTTGGTTGAAACAGAAAAAAACTTTTTGGGCAATTTATCTGCAAGATAGTTCCTTTCACTCTTGGCAGCTTCTAATAGTTGATGGTAAACACTGAACAATGTACTAAGGATAAAAGCTGATGTGCTACTTGCTTTGGTCTAGTGCTCCATATTAAAAGAATATCCGAATATAATGACTGTTTTCATAATTTTTAATAAATCAAAGTAATTACAATAAAGATTGACATTCCTTGCATAGTGAGAGAGGGAAAAACTTATCTCTTTTACATATCATCGATCTCATTTACATATGAACCTTGTTGCTTTATTTATAAATCCTTGGAATTGTCTCTTCAATGACTTTATAAAGTAATCTGTTTTCTAACCAAGGGGAAAGTAACTGAATATATCAGCACGTATTTACTGAATAAATAAAATCTATTCACACAATTATTTTCTACGCATGAATATTTCATTCCTCGTTTGTTTATTTCCATCTTGTATGTATATACATGCATAAGTAAGCACACTCATGTTATTTTCCAAAACATAATCACAATGTAACTTTGGCATCGCTATGACAATGATTACATATCCAAAAAAACAATGGGATTGTGAAACATTCCATTTCTCTTCTTAATAACTACTCAATTAATTTAAGTGCAATTATTTTCTTGACAAATAAAGTTTTTAAATTAGAGGCATGCTTGTTTTCGTCACAAGCTAATAATTATATACTATTAGTCATTTTCAGATGTGACATCACTTTATTTTTTATTCTTTTTTTTTTTTTTTTTAGAAAACCATTATATTTTTTTCATTGTTTGCAGTCATTGATCTGTTTAACAAGTCTCTGGGTAGATAGGGAGCAAGCCATCCTTTGATTTTTTTTTTAATATCGGCTCTCGCTTCCAAAATATGCCTGAAGTCGAAATGGAGTTGGCAGCCTTTTATATTTCAGTTCTGTTTTTCTATCTTCTGGATCATTATGAGCTGCCTTCTGTTAATGTGGATTCCATTCTCTTTTCTGTCTGGGTCTTCCTTTTTTGTTTGCTGTTGCATTCCATACATGGTAGCTATCTCACTTAGACTCAGAACAGGTGATGAGGGTAGTTCTTGCTTCTTAGAAACCTTTTGCAGACTAGATTGTGTATTAGAGCAATATATCACTAGTTCTATTATCATTAGACACTTTTTTTTTCATCAATCATCCATAGGATTGGTATCTTTGATTATGATCCACATTCATACTACCAATAGCTGCATCACCATTTCTAATTGATGATTGACCTACCATAGGAAACTTACTTTCTTCACTCTCACTATGTTAACTCATATCTAAGGCATTCAGAAGCTCCACCACCTTTTCAATGGTTTTCCTATCTGTACTGATGATCATCTGTTCAATTCCTAATGGTAAATTATGCCTTATAATCTGAATTATCTGACTTTCAGTGATTACACATGCAGACAACGATTGTAGTTTCGCAATTTGTCTTCTGAAAAATTGTGTATATGTTTTGTGCCTTTTTATACTAAATTTCTCTTGCATAATCTGGTATTTTATAGCCTTCTCTCTTCCTTCAGACCCAAAATTGCTTAACATTTGTTTCTTATATTCTGGATAAGTAGTTGGTTTGCTTAATAGTGAATTCCACCACTCCTTAGCCCAGTCCATTTAAGTGGTTATATGTGATGGCCACTTGTTCTTTCTTAATCAGTGAATTTAGTTCAAAATAGCTTTCTAGATTATCTAGGTGCTCCATTGGTGTCTCCTATGTCACCTTTAAATGTTTCAATTTTAATAAATTGATTTATACCTTTAATATTTTCACCTGGTCCTCCTGGCCTTTAACTATTATATCTTTCTGCTTTTCTTTAACCATCATGTCCATATTACTTTCATGCTCTTCTTTGTATTCTTTTATAGTCTCTTTGAACCAACTTCTGGTATTCTCCTTTAATTTACCATAATCTGCGTAAATATGGTGACCACTACTTTTTTTTACTGTCGAGTCCTCCATTTCGAATCTCTATCTTTTCTTCATCTTTTACTTTCAGACTTTGTAATCTCTCACTCATGCTTAAAACTATTTCTTGAACTTGTCCTTGATATGTTTTAACAGCTTCCTGTATCATATCTTGAATATCCAGGTACAACATTTTTCTATAGACTCCATCTTTCCTAGGGTTGTTAATTTATTTGTTTTGTCATCTCTTGCTTGGAGGGATTAGAGTGATTATCTTCTATATCCTGAAATGTTTCTTTCATTTCTTCTTTGATCTGAACATATGCTTTCATTTCATTACAGATTTCCTTAATTTCTATCTGTATTTCTTTTTGGTTTATTGTTTCTAGCATTTTGTCTTCCATTTTTTCTTGTTTTTTCTCACTTCTTCTTTCATTGCTGCTAGGAACATTTCCAATATGAATGTGACTGCAGCTGGCTTTTGCTCTTCTAACATTGGCATTGTTGACCCTTCCTCTTCAATCACTGACTTAGCCTTTATTGGTTGTACTTCTATGGTACTAGGTGAATCCATAATTATTTGTTGTTCACAATTTCTCTGTTTCAAATGTCTTAACATTAGTATCTTATTTTATGAATTAATAGCACATCATTCTCTACCCTTGCACAATATTATCCAGATCTTCTCTCATTCAACTTTATTAGTGCCTTCTAATTTTTGGCTTTTCGACACAAAAAATTATATTTATTTTGTGCATATATATACCACACATATTCGTCTTCCAATCTTCTTTCTTAGAATAGGATCTTTAGCCCCATGAACACCAATTTATTTAATGGTAACTATATGCAGAGCAACCAACTTGTGATGAAGATAAGCAAAAATGAGAAGCAAATGATAGTTTTAGAGTAATCCATTAAATAAATGATCAACAATTATTTAGCAGTAAAATTGAAAAGTAGTATTTTTGTATATAAAAATCACAATACAGGTATTAATAAACATTTGCTTCTTCAACTGCACATCAGGTAGTATGTTCTCAAAGCTATGGGTAGGGGATTCTTTCTGTGTTATGTGTAGCATTGATGCTGTATAATTATTAGCATGTGTTACATTAAAAAAATATTATAACTGTGCTAATTAAATATAATTAACTCGTGTTTTTAGAAAATGGAAAAGTATTATAAATTATGCTTGCTTTAGTATATACATAAAAATAATAGATAAATTAATAAATAATAAAATAATTTATTAATGAAAAAAATAAATCAATAAAATATTTGTAAATTCTCTCTTCTCCAGTTGGATATTCAAATCTTTTATAATTAACTGTTCATTATATCTTCTTACATATGTATATGGAAAAAAACTATTTATTTCAGTGCAACTTTCATTGAAATAGTTTCATTTATATTATTCTCAGTGAATTATAACAGTTCGCTTTATGAAAAATTCAAATTTAAAGATTTTATTCTCGTTCGTTCATGAACAAAATATACCTTGTTTGACAATCTCAAACTTGTTTTCATTCTCTATTCTTTTATAGTACAATATATCTTTATCTATTCATCTTGAATAATCAAAAACAATATAAAACAATAAAACTTCTTTCCTTTAGACTATCTTACCATAGTGTCTAACTTTCTTGGCAATTTATCTACAAGATTCTGTTTCCCTCTTTAGAAGCTTCTAATAGTTGACAGGAAAACTCCGGACAGTATACTGAAAATAAGAGCTGATGGGACTTGCTTCAGTCTAGTGCTCCATATTAAAAGAATATCTGAATATAATGACTGTTTTCATAACTTTTATAAATCAAAGTAATTAAAATAAAAAATTGACACTCCTTGTATAGATTTTAATTTAATAGTTAAGTATTATTTCTACTATTTCAAATAAGAGTGAGGGAGAGAGACTTATCTCTTTTACATATTATTGACTTTATTTACATACAAAATTGTATTGCTTGCTTTAGAAATTTTTGGGATTGTCTCTTCAATGACTATTAACTAATCTGTTTTTTAACCAAGGGGAAATTAACCAAATAAATATAGCACATATTTACTAAATAAATAAAATCTTTATTCACACAATTACTTTCTGCATGTGAATATTTTATTCCTTTTTTGTTTATTTCCATCTTGTATGTATATACATGCATAAGTAAGCACACATTTTCCAAAATAATTACAATGTAACACATTGCTGTGACAATGGTTGCAATATATATTAATAATAATTATAAGCTTTTTCAGCATCTGGTTTTATACTCTTTTTCAAATACTAAGCATTTATTTTAAAGTTAACCATAATGGAAGTAAAATAATAAAATAACTAATAAATTTGAATAAAATTATCATGCAGATTCAATATAAGTTTAAAGAATTGACTATATAAATAACAATATATAGAATAAATAATACACTACGCAACTTTATGTTTTCCATCCTTTTTCAATCGATCAGTTGCTAACTAAATTTGTTGAAGTTTTATAAATATTCATGCTTAATATATGTTCCATATATTTGTCATTTTTGGATCTTTATTGTAATTTAAAGATGTAATATTTTTTGTAGCATTTATTTTATGTCCATATGCTAAGTAATGAAAATATAAAGCAGATTTATCATCTCACCTATTAAGTGCATTGTTATGCTCTTTTGACTCTTACTTCTGTTTCCCTGTATGACCATAGCAAATCATATTGCAAAAATTAGTTAATTTTATATACGATTCCGTTTTTGTATTTTATATCATCTCTTAATTTATAATTACCTACTAATTTAGCCAGACTTTTACTGTTCAAACTTGTAATATCTTTTATATTTATCAATATAATTTTTGTTTTTTATAAAGTCTTAATACATTTTTAGGATAATATGAAACTTTGAGCCATTTCTTATTCAAACTATTGATGTTATCATCATTATAATCATTTTGCTTAGAAACATTGTTAAGTAACATAGATTTTTTAGAATTAAAAAGCATATTTTTAGGGTTGTAACCGTAATCTTTATATACTTTAATAAAATGATTCTTTTGAAAATCAACTACATTTTCATCTGTATTATATTTATCATTTCTATATTTAAAATTTTTAATGACTATCATATTTTATACCCATGCTTGTTGTGAACCTATAGGAATAATTTTTCTTTAGTAAAATGTTTTATTATTTATGATAATAAAAAGATAGGCTAAATATAAGAAATTTAAAAAATAAGCATGAGAGATAGGCTCGCATTCTCCATTTAAAATAAATAAAAGGTAGGGGAACTTTTCTACCGTAATGAAAAAATATTATTTTTCCTCTATTCTGTATTTATCCATTATCTGTGTATCCTTTTTTAATATAGGTATACATAGACTGTGGATTTTTACATTATGGGTACTTAACTCTATTTAAGCAATAAATCAATAAAAAAAAGTAAACAGTATTAGCCTTTCATTATTTGTATTATATTACATTCAAATATCAGCCTTTCAAGCTAATTGAGCACGCGCCTTTTGAGAGTGTTCAGTTAGCTTGAAAGGCTGATATTTGAATGTAATATAATTGTAAACACGGTGCTAGATAAAATAATTGCTTATTTACTCATAATTAAGTTTCAGCAAGAATGACGTTTAGTAAATTCTAAGTAATTTCACCGACGTCATTCAGTCAAAAAACATCGTAAATAGTAATTTAAAATGAGAATTCTACTCACGCTCTCCTCAATAGTACTTCAGATTTGCTCATATAAAAGAATTTGAGTCATAGGAATAAGAGGATCTTTTTTATTCCTGCATAAATACTATATCTTGGATTGAAGAGGAAAGTATTCATTTATTTAACACTCTCAAAAGGCGCGTGCTCAATTAGCTTGAAAGGCTGATATTTGAATGTAATTATTTGTATTAGAAAAAATGTCTATTTAGAATAATTTTTTTAAAAAGCTAATTTTTCTACCATGCTTTATAAATTACTTGAAACAATATTAAAAATTATCAAATAAAATAAATGTACTTTTAAAAATAATAGCCGTGTGTGTAATAAATCAACAATCTTTTATAAAGTGCTCTATAAATTATATTTATGAAACAATATTAAAAATTATCCAGTAGAATACTGCAAAGAATCCTTAAAATATATTTTTACTATCCATTATATATATTCTAACCTATGTATCGTGCATCCTCACTTCCAGATAATATATGATATGAAATAAAACGGGTTCTATCTCAGTTAATAATTAATAACTAAAATATTCAGCATTAAAATTAAAATATTTCACTAGCTCAAATTTAAAATACGAATAAGGTTCAGTTTATAAAAATAAATTAAATAAATATTTAATATTTTCATGAGACTTGAAGTGAAAATACAGGTGACAAGATAGATTACATTGAGCCAATATCCCACAGGATACTACCTCAATGGCATAAGAACACTATCCCCCTTTATTACTATTTCAAATAACAAACTCATATTATTCTTACGACTTTAATAACTTCTACTCACTAAGATTAAACTAATAATTAAATCTTAATCTTCTATTTGTAATAATCTAGCTCAATAAAATAATCTCAGGTTCATAAAGTTTATTCTAAGTTAATTTAAAAATACGGTAGTAAAATATGAGAAGGGATTTTATGTCATAATCTACTACACTTAAACTAATAATAATAAATAATAATAATAATATTCTTCATTGTTTAATTACTACTGGATATCTTTTCTTTTCGTTATATTTTTATTACCATAATAAAATAATTTTATATAATCTTTTATCTTCATGAATATAATAAATAAATACGTGGTAGCATTTGATAATCTGATAAACAAAATGTGTGTGGCAACTGATAGCATATAATTTAATATAATATTGTGATAACTGATTTATGACCAATAAAATAATGTAAGATTATGATTATTTAATTATAATGAATACCAATAAAATATTTAAAATTCTTAAAATAATTCTCTATTTATCTTTTGTGCAAAATTATATATTTGTTTCAATTATTATGCATATATCGTGATTTCATGCAACGATGTGGAGAAATAAATAACTCTGACACAAAATTTTTGAAATAACAAAATTTAACAAAGTTTATTACTAACAATAAATAAATAAACAATTTATTTACACTATTTACAGTGGATATCCTTAACTTTTTTACTTTACAGTTTGATCTACCGGGTTATAAAAAAATAATTTATATTTCAATTACATCTTTATTTAGATTTAGGACAAAATTTAAAAAAATGTTACTATTTGGTTTCTCATTATGGTTAACTTATTACAAATATATTTATCTACTTTATTAGCAACAGCATTTTATCCTTAATATTATTAAACTATCTTATTTTAAAAATTCATACTTAGAAAAACATAATGAGTATGGAGTTCTCAAAATATTAAAAAATTTCATCTTGCAAAGTCAAAGATGTTACACAAATATTATCCAAAATTCAGTACTAGATTTTAGTATTTATCACACAATGTTTACTAATCATAATATATTCTTCTTTAAGCCTTACTTTAGTATGATATAAGTGTAATCATCAATACATGTCTGTTAATCAATAAACAAAAAATATACTATGCATATTGTTTACATAATTTACTTTGTACTATTGTATTTTAAAATATGCAATACTTATTTTCTCTTAAAAAAAAAATAATACTAAAGCATTTAAAATTATTATCACTTTAAAGAAAATATCTTTGTTTAGATACCTTATTTAAAAAAGTTTATATTTCATTTCCGAAATAAAATTCAAAATATATTCTATGATTCTTTCTTTCCTTAGGATACTTTGGATCTTCAATTTTAAGTTATAATGTCCTATTCCTTCTAAGCAAATAAACCAATCTTATACAAAACAATAGCATAACCTAAGTTCTAAATTATTTATCATTTCTCTTAAACATATCTTACTGATCGATGCAGTTACATGAAATAAAGATAGCGAAAACAGATTGCTAGGATTAAGTAAGAAAGCTAGAGTATTACTCTTAACATATCTCAAAATCATGGCACAGTGTGAAGAGGTATGACATTTACTTGCCTAATATCCTCTAGTATAGGGACAATGTTAAAGCTATTTCTTCAGCTTTATTAGAACATCAAATATTTAAAGAAATATAAACACTGTCCAAATAAAATGTGTATCAGTTATAGAGCTTTGTTAACTATGCTGATATTCACATAAAGACTAAATATTATTTCCATTCCTTATAACATCCTATTTCTTAAAACGTCATCTTGGTTTCCTGTTCACTAAGTACTTCCAAGCCACTATCTCAACATTATTTCTCAAGATTTTCCACATCTTACATCGATAAATAACTATCTGCATTTACAAAACAATAAATAAAATTCATTAATAGTTAAACAATCTAGCTGTTCCACAAGAAAAGTCTGCTTACTTCATTATTCTATATGTCTAATCATATACAATCTACTTAGACAATATTTGAATATCCCATAACATGAAAATTTTAAAAGAATCACATAATTATTTGTTATGTTGGATTATATCACTAATAAAAAAATAATAATCGTCGTATGCATATTTTCAAATCAATCCTATCTCATAATGTTTTTTAAAATGTTGTATGAAAATGCATTTACATTTATAATAAAAAAAACTTTTACACTTCATTCTTACTATCCATAGATGATCTAAAGAAAACACAAAAAAATATATACTATAAATTATCAATAGTTATTATTATTACCAATAACCTTTATCTAGTCATCGTGTTCAGTAGGCTTCCTTAATCCATTTGAGCATTGCAGATATAAAAAAAATTCACACCCATACACTTTATATTAAAATATTTTTAGCTAAATTATTAGATTGTTATATTATAAAATTTTAATATTAATAAATTAATGTTTTTCCTAATCTTATATAAAAATTTAGATTTAAACTAGGTTAACAAAATAAAAAGAATCAAAACTATAATTACATATTTTCTTGACGATAGTTCCTGATAAGTCCAAAATGCTTATTATTTTCTCTAGAGTTTTCCAAAAATGTTCTCCTCCAAGCGTGTTAAAGTTTAAAAATAAAAATAATTATTAATCCATTTAGTAAAATTTATAGAAAATAATCCTTGGTTTTAGTATTTAGGATGATAATTATTAAATCATAATATTAATTAATCCCGTGAAGCTTCTTAATCTTCTCTACCAATATTCTCTGCGTATCCGATGCATCAATCCATCTAATTTAACTTGAAAAATATTCGATGAACTTTTAGGTACTATTTGTATTTACATGGATCCATCTCTTATTCAACTATATGTTCACTTTTTTATATAAGTTTCCTTCTTGATACATTTAAACTTTCGTTTGGTATTTTTATATATCATTTTAAAATTTAAAAAAAATGTTACCTTCAGAAAGGATATAACATTTTACTCCTTTGAATATCATATTATATAAAATAATTCATGAAATATAATTGTCTTATTTCTATTTAAAAACAAATCTTGGATCAGCTTATAAATAATACGTTTCAATACATTTTTAGACTCCGTATAATGTCCGAGCTGTGGTTTTTATGTACCAAAACAGTTCTTCGGTGAAATATTAATAAAACTGTATCAATAAATATTTCAAATATTTTTTCAGCATTACAACTTATATCCCTTTTATTCCATAGTATATCCATTTTTATTGCGAAGTTTAGGTTAAATTTTTAGATAAAATACGACTGATAAAGGAACTTTAGAAAATTTAACAAAGCATGTTAAACGAAATTATTAAAATATTTTTTAATTTACACTCTCTTTTTTGCAAGCTATTTTTAAAATATTAATTAGTTTTTGCAAATAAATTATCAGAGAGCGCTAAAATTGACTAAAATAATAATTTTAAATACTATCTCTTTGATAGCTATAATTTACCTTTCTCTTGTTTCAATACATTATTAATCTCCCCTTATACCCCCATGCAAATCATATTTATAGTCTGTAAGAATACCTATTCCTATTGGTTAATTCTTACTTTAGCTTGAGAACAAATTTACATATTTTTAGTTTATAGTAGAATTAAATTTCAAAATTAGAAATCGTGACGTAATGAACTGAAAATATTATTTAAAATACCACTTTTAATTCAATTATAACTTTATTTAAATTATTTTAATCTTTTAAAATAACATTTAATAACATTCCATTTCTTAATATTCAATTTATCTATTTTTATTTAAATAAAATATTTAATTTTTATATTATGAATGTATTCGTCTTTATTACATTATTTAAAACATTACATACGATAGTTAACTTAATGTTTAATACTATTTACTTTTATGATAGGCAATAATTCTATCCAATTCTATAATATAACTTTTAAAATATTTTAAACTGTTATTATTTCAAACAAGCGTGTGTGTGAAAGTATACATTAAAAGTCACATGATTAATAACTTTGACAGACGATTTTTAATCTATTTCTCTGCCTAGATTTATAAAATTGATATACTTATTATATTATATAAAATAATTATAAAAAATTTGGAAGAACAATTTAGAAAATATAGAATTAAATATAATTCTCACCATCATAAAGTTTATTTTTAAAATATATTATATTAATTTTGACTATTAAATATGATTATAAATTTAAACACTGTATTTATTAACTTATCAGTTTTAAACTATTAAAATCGAATTTATTAAATATACTTTTAATTTTTATAGCTGTGTTATTTAATATGGCCAGCTTTTACAACCATATGAAACAATATTTTAAACTTTACATAACTACTTTTTAAATAATTCGCTATAATTTTATATACCACGTATTTTCTTTAGCTTTAAATTGTACTTTAAAAATATAATTGACTTAATACAATTACCATATTAAAAGAACATATTCTAAATTTAAAATTTTTAGTAATTGACTGTTATGAACTATTACCGACCTATAGAAAAGGGCACAATATATATATATATATATGTACAATACAAGCTAATATCTTATAATTTTTGTGATGAATAGCTATAAGTATGTTATTACCCAATATATGTATTGTTCAGAGATGGAGCTTCAGGAAGTTTATGGAAAATAGAATACCAGTCATTTTTTTTAATTGTACAGACATATTACAATTACTGTCATTGATAATAATATTTGTTAATGAAGTTTATTAATCAAACCATACTCAAGCATAAAAATGAATAAATAGTTACGCACTTATGTCAATGCATAAAGAAAATCAACTATCTTATAAATTTATAGTATTTTAGCCAAAAACAGAGCCATCATCAGATGCCCCTGGAGATTTGATGATTAAATCACTCTTAACACCCCTTCCCATATGTCAACATGATATTTATTGGTTAAATTAGAAATGTATAATTCTACTCAAGAAAGAGATAGATCAATATATATATATATTGAAAAACTAATAAATAATTATGTATTATAAATAAAATACTAGGAAGTGTAGCTCTTAAAACTCACCATATATAAATTAATATATTATATACAATTGTTGAAATTAGAAATGCAAGATTCTGACCAATAGAATGAAAGTTAATAATAAATGCCTTGGGGGGAAATAATTGAATATTTAAATATATTATAACTTTTAAATAGCATACCAGAAACAAATTCCATGAAATTATTATTTATAAATGCTTATTATTGTAAGTAATCAATTTTGTTGTACGTTTTTGTGTTTTGACATGTCTTGGATATATATATGAGTGTATGATTAATAATACAATTAATTTATCACTTGAGGAATATATTTAAAATAAAATAATAAAATTTGATTGTAAAAGGTTACATTTTTTGAGATATTGCTGTTGATAACTTATGTATTATTATGTCATTTAAATAATATGTAATCATAGAAGCCACCCAGATACATATTGCATTATTTCATTCTATTATTGCAAGTAAATCCAAGAGTAAGTATAACTAGTAATATATATATTATTTATATTTTATCTATCCAATTGCCAGAAACTATTCAGTGATGTCATTGCCCAAAATCAAATATTTAACAACATATATAATATAGAAATACCATAAGATTGTATCTTATCATTAAGTAATTGCCTTAATGTCTATCTGAAGGTTTGTGATGATGACATTTTAGTATTAATTATTTGTTTGGACTATTTCTATCATTTAATATTAAGAACTGAAAGTATTTAGAAAAATTTAAACTTTATTTAAATCTTTTAAATACATTCAACTATTAGTAATATCTCATAGGTTAGTATTTAACACAATGTTAGAAGGATCAGTAAACTTAAAAAAGTATATTGGTGATATACTTCTACTTTTATCATTCTCTAATCTAAGTAGTCTCCAGCACTTTCAGTCTATTTAGTTTTTATCTCATCCATTCAATAACTCTAATTTTAAAGTCATTTTATCATTATTCAATTCCAACATAAAATCTATTTATTATATATTAATTTAATTTACACTTATTAGTTTGAATAATGCTCCCCTTTCTTTAAATTAAATTGTAGGGGAAAATAAATCAGATATAGATTATTAAACAATCACAACATCAGATTAATTAATAAAATGTAAATATTGTAAAAAAAAAATACGTGTAAAAGAATGGTGATTTGCTAAATATTAATTTATACTTATTTTTCCATAAATTTGTTTCAAAATTTGCATCTTTCTGACTATTTATATTCCAGTAATATTACTTTTATAATTTTCTTTATATTTGCAAAACAAATTCAAATTTTTCTTTTAAACAGGAAGTGTAAATATAATTTATAGTATTTATTATGAAGAAAAAAAACAATTTTTTTATTTAATTTAATAATTTTATTAAATCACAATAAGAATAACATACAAATTACAATTAAGTACAATCTCTTAAATCTTCAGCATTTAAAATTCCTGTAGTCTAGTTTCTACACTCAAACACATCTTAATACAAATGTTTTTATCATTATCAATTTCTAGGCATGTTTCTTTTACAAATGTACACATGTCATCAACAGTGCATAGTTTTCTTGACAATATGCCAAAAGGAGAAAACTATTGGAGTGAGGTTTGGTGTTTATGGTGTCTTCAACTGGCCCTTATTGACCTATCTATTTATGGGATAATTTTTTGTCAAGAAATTCATGCACTGTTACAGCATATGGAGAGAGGAGCTCCATCTTGCTGCAAATAGAAGTCTTCATTATCATGCTGTAGCTCAATTGTGGAATAACAGTGTCCTTCAACATTTTAAGATACAAACCATGAGTAACAGGTATGTCAAAAAAGATGGGTCCATTAATCTTCTTACATGAAAGGCCCACCCTAATTGTAACCCCAGGTTGATTCAACTGTTCTTCAATTGTTATATAAGGGTTTTCTATTAAGTAACAGACAAAGTTATGCCTATTAGCAGTGCTGGAATGTTTAAAATTTGCTTCATCAGACCAACAAATTTTTCAAATGATCCCATCACCTTTTTTTTCATTCAAAAGTACTTCACAGAAGTGTGAATGGGGATCTGGATAATCCTTTAATAATCCACAAAGTAATCTTGACCGAT
The DNA here is from genome assembly GCA_028023455.1 of Epiperipatus broadwayi. Taxonomy (NCBI): domain Eukaryota; kingdom Metazoa; phylum Onychophora; class Udeonychophora; order Euonychophora; family Peripatidae; genus Epiperipatus; species Epiperipatus broadwayi. The sequence continues at coordinate 1,942,103 of JAQFVV010012587.1, forward strand.
ACATTTTCAAACCTAAACATTGCACCAGATGATCCAAAGATCTGCAGGAAATGTCTAACCCAATAGAAGCTTTTTTTATTATTACTTTTGGGGGCTTTTGATAAATGTCTGTGAAACTAGCATTTCATTTTCATGGGTAGTAACACTGACTGGTCGACCATTCTTTGGCACATTACAAATAGATCCCCGTTTGATTAAATTTATCACATAATCTATAAATTGTCAGTCTACCTGATGGAGGTGTAGTGAATTTCTGTCTAATTATTTCAGTATTCTCTGCCAATACTGCATTAGCCATTTTCTTTTATCATTGTTAAAATTACCTACCATGATTAACTAAAAAATAAAAGAATGCAAAACAATAAAAGACAAAATATTAACAAAAAAAAATAATAATATAAAGAATGTGCTATAACTCTTATTAGGTATATACCTACTTTTGCACACACACATGCATATTCTTTTGTTGCCAGAAACCTTGTTATAAGAAAAAAATATTTTGCTTACTATTATTAAAAAAATGGCTCACTCACTACTTATTTCTATATATTGTAATGAAATCATCTGGGGATATAATCACTGGTTACTATTATGAATAATTTTAATCTAGAAAAAATGATTATCTGTTCATTAATGGCCAACAGGTAACCTTGTGGAGTGACTATACAAAAATTGTATTTTATTTGTTAGTAGCCATGGATAATGATCAGATTGAAGCTTACTTAACATACAAGCCTTCATGCAGATCCGGCCATATTTCCTAATCATTATCCATTTCACATTTACATTATAATGCAAACATTGAAATACTTTTATCTTAGATGAGAAAGTATGCTTAACTATAATAAGTTTATTTAATACAACTACAATAGCATATAAACAATATCTTTTATATTTACATAATAAAATTAAGTATGGAATATACATGACAAATTTAATATTTAAAAGCAACTTGAGAAATCATTCCAGCATATATATATATTTCTCAAACTTGATCTATTCCTTAGACTTAAAAGTAACCATAAAATTATAACACCTGCAATATTTTAAAATTAATGTTTCTACTATATTTGAATTTAAACATAACTAAGAGAAAAGAAAAATATTAATATTGACTTTAAAAAAAGAAAATGAGTATTTTCTAAATTAAAATTGCTTTTGATGTAATTCAAATTACCATTTATTTAATAAAAGTCATTTAAAAACTTTACTAAATTTCTCTTAATTTGTTTTTCTGTTGAGCTCAATACATTTTCGACATTATTGTCAATTTAATAATGAGATCTCTGGTCATAAGCATCATAATTTCATGACTAAATTTATAAATAATTCAACTTGATTTTTGGTAGGTCTTGCTTTATAATAAAGGAAACTAGATATATCTAATTTAAATTGCTTTATTTGGTAATTATCGAGTTTCATTAGTGTCTGCAAATAAAATCCAACATTAGTAGATATAATTAGGTGAGATTCAGTATTAGAGCATTATCACACCTCTATTAAGAAAACTAAACCTAAATTTTTAATAAGACTAAACTAAAATTAAAGGTAGTGCATGGGCTTTAAAGAGTATTCTCTTTTGCACCAACCAGGATGATTGTTCATCTCTGGATGCTCAAAAAGCACTAAATACCCATTTCCATTCATATATTCATCCCATGCTTGAATCTAGCTCAGAGAACATAAGCACATTACTGTTATGTGACCAAGAGATGATGCAATACAATTTTTAACAATCGAATACAAGTTTATTAACAACAATAACAAAAAATTGAAATTAAGGTCTTAGAATATGACTACAATTTTTGATTAACATACATAATAAAAAATATATATTATCACATTGTAAGTTACTTATTAATACACAAAATTTAAGTTATTATACGGTGGTTTACATATAACACATATATATATGTGCACAGCCGCGCATTTTACAATTACATGAATATATTTCAATTGACATTTAATAATGACAAAAATGATTAAAATTTGCATATATGTCCTACTTGACAAGCATTGACATATATGCACACACGTAAATATGCAGTACAATTGACTTGTATTACAATCGTCATATAAAATAATAAATACATCATTAAACTTTTCAGTTGGGTATAAAAAAATACTATAAATGTTTATACATATATAGATATATATATATGAGTTGTTTGAGATTAGAAATTGATATAAACATTGTGAAAACTACAACCATTTGTTGATTTATTGCAACATTATAAATCATTTTAAAATATAATTTACGTAATTCAATTGTTTGCTTAGTTTTGTAACATACTGAATTTGAAATTATAACTTATTACATACTTGTCAATAAGAAAATAAATAAAATGTGCTTTATTTTTTCGAGCATTTACATATTAATAAATAATTTGTAACTTGATATCAGTGGTAAGTAAAATCTATACTGTTACTAAATTTTAATACTAAAAATAAAAAGTGTTTGTTTTTGTATATATTTCTTAGATATATCAATTCAACACAAAAATCGAGACATTTGAATACCAAAATTTGTATTAATTTTTTATTCATTTTAAATTAGACTTTTAATATTCAACTTTTAAAATTTTCAATAATCATGCATATTTGATTCTGCTACAATCCTAATTGCAAATTTATTATTATAGTAGTCTTACAAATATTTATTTTGGAACTACCTGATAAATAAGCAGATTTTATATGATAAGTCTTCATCATAGTTACTCACTAATGACAACTGAATAGAAATATCGGTGCCATTTGGGTCATCATAATAAAATGCTATTAAAAAAATTGATGTATATTTAATGTATAAGAATGTTTATATATATTGTAACCTTATATATGCTTCTGTAAATTGTCTATTATAAATTTAAAACCATAAAAAATTTATTGGCTTCTTTTTTTTTAGTTAAGTAATTATATTCATCACTGTCATTGGTTGTATAACATCTTCCATAACCTCTCATACTAATGCTTAAAAAAAAAAAAATTTATAAAGCATTTTTGAATGGTTTCCCAAGAAGGTTATATGACTGAACTTGTATTAAAATACAGACACTTATATTTTTGAAATTTTTATTAAGGAATAAATCTGTTGAATTATATACATAAATAGAGGTGCTCATACACATAAAATAACTAATTTAATGCAAAAATATAGAATAGAATTATAAATCTAACATTACTACACTAAAATATTTTAAAATAAAGCAATTGTATTTCAAATTACTTTTTTTTATTTAGATATAGAACAAACAGTTCTTACATTTTATATTTTGTGTGCAAAAGCTTACATATTTAGATTTAGCAAAGATAGATTTACTTTGCTAGAATATTTATTAAATAATATTATTTATTTAAAAAAACTAAATTTGATTGCAATAAATATCTGAAAACTTTATAATTTTATCATTTATTTATTTTAAATAAATGTTTGCAATATTATTTTAAAACTTGGAAATAAAAGTAAAGCAATGGAGAAAGTCTGAAATTATTGGGTTTTTTTTTTCTTAATTTTTAAATGTTGTTCATAAAGTTGTTAATGTCTAACATTTTGCCTAATAACCATGCCAATCTCTTCCAACTTTTCCTGGAAAAACCAAGAAACCCCAATGCATAATGGGAAATATATTGAATCAGACATCAGCTGATCAAATGGGTATAAAAGCTGAAGTTTGGAAGATGCAGACAGTTTTTACAAATTTTTATTGCAGTCAGAATCTAAACAAGTTCAAATTTTTAAATAGACATGTTGGTTATCTAAGCTAAACAGCTTGGCATTTTGCTTTTGCTGGTTGAAAATGACTTTTTCTCTTCATACTAAAAAAAGGATGAATCACAACAAATAAACCAGAAACTATTTCAAGAAATCTCATTTATTACAATCAAATGTTATGCAATGCTGTCCTAAGTCACTGGGCTTCCTCCGTTGGAAGTAATAGTAAATAGCTGATATATTTAGAAAAGTTATATTCATTAACTTCAAATGAATTTCTGGTGTTTATTTTTCAAAATATTATAAAATATTTGTTTTCTTCACTTCAAGAAAAAGTACATCTATCAATATTGTGAATTTATCTCATCTTTAATTATATAAGAAAAAACTTTAAATATTAATTTTTAAACTCAAATATGACTCCTAAACTTGTCACTTGAGAGAAACATTGAACACTAATTCAAAAATTAATGGAAATCACTTTGTTATGGATTATCAAACACTAAATATATAAATAATCATTAAATGGATTACTAAAACTAAATATTTAAATGCCACTCTTGAATTATGGATTAATGTGCTAAATATAGCTTACCATGGATTAACAAATATGTTAAATGAAGATATTAATCTTGATATTGTGCTCCAGAAAGGATTATATTACAAAATAAAATTAATTGTACTTTACATCATCTTTGATGTTATTTTAAAATTGTTTGTACATTCCCAATATTTCATTGGGATAAATTTTAAATCATCATAATAAATCAATACTAGTATATTGTAAATACTGAACTTTAAGATGTAATTAAAGGGGATTTGAACACAGACTTTTAAGCTTTCTTCAGCTATCCTCTCCAGGAAGCTTAAAAGTCTGTGTTCAAATCCTCTTTAATTAAGTCATCATAACCATTGGAGGATTGTTTAGTGCATTTTCTCATAATTGCTTCTCTCTTAGTTAATAACAACAGTAATAACAATAATAATAATTATTATGATGATAATAATAACAATAATAATAATATCCTGTCAACAGAAACAAGACATCATATATAGCTCTGACTGTACTGCAACACAGTAAAAAAATATCAAAAAAGGATACCAGTTTTACAATAAAACAAGAGGATAGCAATCACAAGTAAGAAAAGTAAACTTTTTTTCATAAATAAAATAACTTGATTTACAAAATAAAGTTTTTGTTGCCAGAGAGAAAAACATGGTGTAGGCGCAAAAAAGCAATGAGCTGAATAAATGACACTGCCAAAACCTATCCAAATGCTGCAAAGCCAAATGGACAAACAAACAATGCAGAAAATGACTTGTACCTAGCATAGACAACTAGATTCAGAAGAGCAAATCAAAAAGATATTGATCCACTTAGCTTTATAAATGAGAACAACCTAAAACCCACATCAGTAATTTGGATTCAACAGTAATTGCAAGTGATTAATACTAATGTCTACATGGGTATGACTATAATAACAAATTTGCCAAGGGCTTTGAGCATTCCATCAACAGTTTTTCAATGAAATGAATGGTTGAATAGTTGCAAGGGTGAGAAGATTGAAGCCTGTACATAAAATTTTGAGTAATTGCTATCTTAATGTAATCTGAGCACTGATTTTATATATGTGAGACATTTATTATCTGGCCCAACTGATGAGTACTGGTTCTGTATGATATACATATATTGGGTATCATATCTTTTTCACATGTGTGTGATAATGTGTATCAGTAGTTTGAGATAGGGTAAAGGATGAATAAACCAAAAAATCCTAAGTTCAAATCCCTCTAGTTATTAGGAATATTGTAAAATGATGTAAAAATATATATAACTGTGAATTGGCAATGAAAGCTAAACAGGTAATAAACATACTAATATTGAAAAGAAAGTCGGTTCTGCAATAACAAGAAAAAATAAATTATTACTGAAAAGATGTATAACATCATGAAGTGCATAGAAGAGATTTATAAAGAATTTTAAAATAATAAAGAACAATTAACATCTAATGATTACAACTTCTTTTGAATTGCTAAGCATTCTATTAAATCTATGGGAAAAAAAGGAAAATCCAAATAATGGGATTATTACTGCATTTAAAAAAATAGAAAAATAATTGGCAAACTATATACCAAATATCAAAATAAATATGTACTGGATAGATTGAATAATACAGTGATAATATCAATATTTAAAAATGATAATAAAAAGATATAAATTTCTCAATCTTTTGTCAGTTCTATAGTTGGTCTTTACCAAGATAATTACAGCATATCTACAGAAAACATTGGATTCAAACCAAACAAAAAAGCATGCTGGGATTAAAAGGCATTTAGCAAAATAAATCACATTAAAATATTGAGTTTGGTTATAAAAAAGTCCAATGAGTATGAATTAGACCATTATTACTTGGATTAATATATTATAAAAAAAGTCATTTCTACAAGATTAAAGCTTTAGTTCATGAATATATTCACCTAGGATATTGTCATTCTAAAGAAAAATTACCAAAATACAACATCAGTGACATTAAGAAGATTATCATTAATATAGACAGATGACAGGGTGAGGGCTAGGGTTAAAGTAATATTTGTGTTAATTGGGCAATATTTGTTAGATTGTGCAATACTGTTAGTGCTTTATTTTAGTTTTTGTAAAATATATAAATCAACAAAGATGGTTAGGGTTAGGGATAATGTTAGTGTTTGGACTAGGATTAGGTTTAAAGTAAGATTTGTTTTAATTGTGGAATATTTGTGAGATTATGCAATGCTGTTAATTGCCTACATGTGGTTGAAGTGTTAGTATTCATTCATTTTATATTTAAAATCCAAAGCGCATGTGCAACAGTTTAATGCTGTTTAAATATTATTTTAGGTTTTGTAAAATATATAAATCAACAAAGATGACTAGGGTTACTACTACCCTTGATTATGATGACAATTATTAAGCCTTTTACTATTTTTTCTTTATTTTTTTACAACACACAAAACTTATCAGTAGTTACTTTTTCTCATTGCTTATGAGTTAGGGTTAGGATTAAAGTAAGATTTGTTTTAATTGTGGAATATTTGTTAGATTATGCAGTGCTGTTAATTGCCTATTTTAGTTTTTGTAAAATATATAATTCCACAAAGATGGCTATGTTCAAGCTAGGATTTGGTTTAGGGTTAAAGTAAGTTTTGTTTTAATGGCAGAATGTTTGTTAAATTATGCAATACTGTAAATTGGCTATTTTTGTTTTTGTAAAATATATAAATCAACAAAAATATCTAGGTTTTGGTTTAGAGTTATATTTAGGGTTAGGTGTAAAGTCAAGATTAGGGAGAGTTCATTTTTAAATGTGGAATATTTGATAAAGTGTGTAATGCTGTTAATTGCCCATATTAGTTTTTGTATAATTTATACATCAGCAGAGATAGTTAGGGTTTAGGTTGTTGTTAGGGCTAGGGTTATTGTTAATGTTAGAGTTAAAGTTATGATAAGACTTGTTTTTAATTGTGGAATATTGCCTTTTTTAGTTTTTGTAAAATTTGTAATTCCACAATGAAAATGTTCTAATTAAATGAAAAAGTAGTTTTATGTCAAAATCACATTTGTGTATCTACGGGTTATTATTAGCTAAAAATAAATAGTTTGGGCAAAAGTGAGCTTTTTATGATCTATCAAGTTGAATATTACATTTAACAGATTGTGACAAATTTCCAACATACACATGTATTGAATAGAATAAACTAATTGCCATGTTGTGAACCATATAACTTGTTACTGATAATAGATAGATTTACAGTACAATTTTCACATTCAAATTATTCGCGCTTTTTTTGTGCCATCTGAACACTGATGATGATTTTTCTATTTTCTGAGAAAATAGCATCATCTTCCAATGTCAAGTGAACTGAATTTGAAGTAGATTGTGTATGGGTGGCCGTTTCAACCTTTTCCATTTTTGTCTATATTCTTGGCGCATAAACAAACGTTTTAGCAGATAAAATGCCCTTTAAAATGTTGTAAAGCATATCTTTTTATATTAAGTAATTTTTGTACAATTTAAAATCAAATTCGAATTTTTACTATACTTTTGCAATTTATTCGCTTTCTGAAAACTAACTTTATTACTATAATTTCAAAAACAGGTATTTGTTGTTGTTTTTTTTTTTTTTTTGCTTTGCTAAAAAAATCTCGTGGTATAGTAGTAATGTGAAAATTATTTAACTGAAGAATACTTCCACAATCCTGCAAATTATTAGTAAAACTCAAGGGGCATTTACTAATCTCCCTTCCCAACAGACAATAATTCATAAAACAGGAAAGAAAAAAAGTTTAAAAAATTAAATCTGAAATATGTTTTACATATAATAATCTAAACAAAGCTTTGATTAATTTAAAGTTTACATATAATCTAATATAAAAAAGTTATTATAGATCAATCCACTTTTTTTTTTCCAATAATATACTTTATTGTGCAAAATAGATTACATGAATTTGTTGTTTACCAAAAATTACATTGTTGAAAATACATGGTTTAAAACTATACGGGTTTGGAACAAACAGAAAAAATTGTTAAAAAAGGGATATGTAAAACAAACAACAACAACAAAAAAAATTGTTCTTGTTACAGAAAAGTCATAATTTGTTTTCTGAGGTTATGGTTTGTCTCAGGTTTTTAATAGTGACCATGTAGCAGCAAATATATCTGGGTGTGCAATTTTGCTATCTCTGGCCTTCAGTTGTTCGAACTTATTAGAGAATGTGGCTAGGAGCTTTGTGGTATTGTTTTCGATGCAGAAAGTACATCTGGTGCACCAGAAACTATATAAACAAAAAGTTGCTGCATGGTGTCTCTATTAGGTTATCAAGGGTGATGTTATTTTGTCTATATGTGTTAATCATAATTTCCCGGGTATTTGTTAGAGCTGTGCAGGTGCAAAATAGGTGCTGTTGTGTTTCTTCTTCCCTGTGGCACAAGGAACAAAAAGCATCAATTTTTTTGTAAAACCTGCGGTATTTAAGGAAATAGGAGATGGGTAGAGCATGAAGATTTACTTTTAAAAGAAAGTCAAAAAATATGGGTTCCTATGACCATTTTTTAAGTTGCTGCATCAAACGACTATTGTTCATATTTAGCATAGGAGAGTGAGGTTCTGTAGTTATGTCTGGGTACAGCATATTACAAATAGTCCAATAGGTGTATCTACCTACACCCAAAAAAGACACCTGATTATAAATGCTTGGAAGTTGATTTACGAGCAAAGACAAATATCCATGTGAAGGTGGTGGGAGTTATTTGAAGGATGCATTCTAGTGCTGGAAAACTTCTTATTATGGCAGCTAGGAGATCAATCCACATTTTTTTTAATTGGCAATTGCATGGTCTTTGCATAAGTCAAAACATCAACTTAAAATTAAAAAACTGCTTTTTGTAAATATTTCAGACAAAGAAAGTCTAAGCCATATAATTTTTTTTTAAATTGTAGAATATTCAATAAAATTTGCAATGCGTTAAGTAGCCTGTTTAGATTTTGTAAATCAGGAATGATGATCAGGGTGATGGTTTTGGTTAGGGCTTGACTTAATGTTTTGGTTAGGGTTAGGATAAGATATTTTTTAATTTTGAAATATTTGATAAATTATGCAATGTTGTTTGTTGCCTATTTTAGTTTTTGTAAAGTTTATAAATCAGCAGTGATGGTTAGCATTATGGTTATGTGTAGGGTTAGAGTGAGATTTTTTTTAATTGTGGAATATTTGATAAAGTATGAAATGCTGTTAATTGCCTATTTTACTTTTTGTAAAATTTATAAATCTGCAAAGATGGCTATGGTTAGGATTAGGACTCAGGTTATGGGCAAAATAAGATTGTTTTTAATTGCAGAATATTTGTTAAATTAAGCAATGCTGTTAATTGCCTATTTTAGTTTTTGTAAAATATATAAATCAACAAAGATGGCTAGGGTTATGGTTAGGACTCAGATTAGGGTTATAGTAAGATTTATTTTAATTGCAGAATATTTGTTAAATTATGCAATGCTCTTAATTGCCTATTTTAGTGTTTGTAAAATATATAAATCAACAAAGATTGCTAGAGTTATGGTTAGGGTTAGGGATAAAGTAAGATTTATTTTAATTTCGGAATATTTGGAATTTAAGTTAATGTAATAAAAAAAATTTCCCTTGAAAAGAGAAAATAAAAATAAATACCCAGACCTATTTACAAATGAGTTAGATATGATAGCTACAAGACCAGTAAAGGTTGAAATAGTTACCAATGCATGCCCCACAATTTTCAAATCACTAGAGATTCCATTTACTCGAAAAATAAAGGTAGAGGAAAAAATTCAGTTATTGGTCATTAGAAGCATATTTACACCAGTAGAAATGTCAGACTGGGTGACACCTATAGTTGTTACAAAATCCAATGGCAATATACCTATATGTGGCATCTATAGAGTAATCATGAACTAGGGTTTAAATAAGGGGCATACCTAGTACCTAATGTAAGAGAAGTACTGGAAAGTTATAAAAAGTATCCTATTTTGCAAAACTTGATCTAAATTGAGACTTTCACCAGATCCCAATGACATAGAAAACTATCAAAATTTTAATGCTCACCACACTTTTTTTATTATTTCTGATTAAAATTGATCCTCTATTGCAGGAATTTGAGGATGTCTTACCCTATTTTGATGATATTTTAGTAACAGCAGACTCAGAAGAGAGTTTACATCAAAAATTGATTAAGGTATACACAAAATTAAATAATTTTGGAGTCAAACTAAATGCCTAAACTATGGAATACTAAAGAATTTTTTTTTCTAGGACATGTAATCTCCGGCAAAGGGAAATTTTCATCTGAAAAAGTAAAAGCCATTAAAAAGACAGAAATGTCAAAGAATTGCAGGCATTTTTAGGTTTAATTAACTACTATGAATTCTTACAGAATCAATCAAAAATAGCAAAACCCTTTTTTGTTGATCTTTCATCACTTCTAACTCTGTGCAAAGTTTTTATGCTGTAACTTATTTTATTTTGGCTAACTGCTGCATCAGTATTTTTATTGAAAAAATTGATAAAGGAATGCATCTCATAAAAATTGAGAAAGGCTTACCACATTATGATACACAATTTCATAGGAATGGAATTACTTCCATTAACAAAAATGTGGAGTTTTGTTCTGGTTTTTTCATAGCTAAAAAAAACTAATCTGTCAGAGATCAAGTTCAACAACCATCTATTTATGAAGCATCATGCAGAGAAATAATAACATTATGTAAGTGATATATCATGATTATGCATAATCTTATTACTGATTTGTGTAGTTCTTTGGAGATATTACATCCTTCAGCATTGAACCAGGTGTAGAGATTAAAGTCATTCTCATGGATGCATAACACTAAATAAAATAAAATTAAGTACAATACTTTCAAAATTTTTCATATCAAACTTTCTCATATCAAATATCCACCAGCTCTTTCTTGCATTACAAGTATTTTGTGAACTGCCTTTGTCCCTTCTCATTTTCTTTTAAAATAAAATATTAGATTAAGAACTATAAAGAATAGAAAATGTTATTTGTGATTCATTAAAATTAAACTTTAAAGAAAATTCACTTATCAAATGTATTGATGTTTAAAAAGAATATAAGTGATAATTAGGAAAAAGGGGGAAGCAATATCTAGAAACTTTTTAGATTTGCATAAGAAAAATAAATTTAAAGTATGGAATCAGTATTGCTGTATGGTTGGAGAATATATATGAAAAAAAAATTATTAAAGAAATTATGAAAAAAAGAAATTGGATTCGATACACTTAGAAATAAAAGAATTATGAAGATGATAGAAGAATCATTGGAGAATATTAAAAAAAAGGGGGGGGGGGTGAATGATCTAAAAGAATCATAGTTACAAGGATTTGAAAAACAAACCAATGAACAAGAACAATTTAGAGAAAGTGAAATAATTAATGTGTGGAATCTTCTTTTTTTGCAAATTATATTGCTACAATTTAATCTAAAAGTGCCAAATTTCTTGCAATAACACATATAACAACATTCTCTTTAGATAAGTACTGAACCGATTCGAATATGTCCATTCGATACACCGGTCTCTTAGGCAGAGAAGAACATACTCGGAGAGTATGTATGCCCAAATGATAGCTATAAAGTATATAACTAACATTACATTTCCAGGACATAGCGTCTTCTCGGCTGTTGAATTGAACACCACGTCCAAAGCACTTTTTTTTTGTTTGTGTATAAACACGGGCGCCAGCTATCTATTCAAGGATGAATAAATAACGCACTTTGAGCAATAGCCACTAACTCAACACCTAAATCCACGACTAGCTCAGCTATTTGTAATCACTAATAGATTATACTTAATTAGTGATTAAAAGAATTGATAAAAGAATTTGTTAAAAAGAATTGACCGACAAATAAAGTTTAATTTTAAAGATAATTTATTAACTAACATTTATTTACTAAATTTAAACATTTTATACTTCTAATAAAACACACGCATATTTTAAATTAACATTCTAAATAGTTTAAATATTCTTGAATATTTTCATAACAGAACACTGGGAATTTATCTACTTTGACTAATAATATTGATATAAGGATCACGCACATATTAACTCATGCACACACATAATAATAATGTATTACATAGCATTTGAAATTTAAACACACATATCAATAGTTCATCTATGTATGATATCAAGTTCATATAATTAGACTCTTGGAGGATTCGCACGAATTAATGAAATGCAATGGCTATTACAGTATAAACGAAAATAAGCAAATGTTTTACCTAGGATTTTGAACATAGATTTAACACTTTGTTTTCTTCTTGTTTGTTGTTTCTTCCAGTATGAATGTTTCCAGTATGAATGCTTCCAGCCGGCTGGGATGTTTCCTTGCTGAGTTTCCTGATTTTCACGATTATTACCATCGGAGACAAATAGATACTGACGGAGATTTTCTAAGATGTTAAACTGACATTATTTCACAGGCAGATCTGTTGTTTTCTAGGACATCTGGGCTGGAGATAAACGTGCATTCCCAAGATCTTCTCAACACTGCATTTTGTTTGTTAACTGCTCAATTAATTTCTGAACTGCACTACTCAATTACTTTGTGAACTGAACTCACTCAATTAATTTGTGGAATGAATTGTCCGATAAAAAAAGGTCTATTTATACCTGCGCCTTGTTGTCTTTCTAATATCTCCGGCAAAGATCTGTTATCAAATTCCAATGATAATCATTTGATAAATGTGTTTTGGAAGATTGCTTAATTAGTAATAGCCATGCAATAAAACATGTTGTTTTATTTTATTAATAGCCATTGCCGTGGTTTTAATGATAATCTTCTTTTATTTCACATACATTTTATTTATTTACAAATCGCACATATATACACACATATATTTTTAATACAATTTACTATTTAGTTTTAACATTATTTTTTCTTTAATTAAACTTGAATGAAAAGAGATTTGTATGTTTTAACTTTTTAAATTATATTTTTACGAATACTAATAAAAACTCTTTACTTCCTTTTATAACCCTTAGTTTAATTTCTCTAACAAAACACCCCTCTCCCCTTCTGATTAATTAATTGTAGCTTTTTTATTTCAAAACTAATGCTAGAAAACTATTTGATTCTTATCCTTTTCTAAAACAAACTGCAATAAACTCTTCAACGTTTAATTTTATGTTTTTCTTTTATGAATGATTATTTTAATAATATAATTTTAGATAAAATTATATGTGCCTATATCAATATAGGTACATTACACTGCCCTTCCTTTTGAGAGTAAAATGCGTCATTTTGACCATTTTATCTCTGACAACATTAAATCTTAATTTATTATTCTTTCTAAGTTTGCTTTTTTGATATCTTTTCCTTTTCCATGTTAAGGGCAATCTCCAATTATGCTTTTCTTCTTTCTATGCTGGTAACATTGCTTACAATGTTCATCCTGGATAATGACAAGGACAAACTAAATTTGTGGCACAGGGATCTTTTATAAATGAAGCTTCGGCTGCCGATTCTCTTGATCGGACTTTGACTAAGAAAAGGTGGCTGCAAATGGCAGGAATTTCAACTGTCCATTTCTGACTTACGCCCTGGAAAACGATTGCTGATTCTCTTGATCGGACTTTAACTAAGCAGCTGCAATGGCAGGAATTTTCAACTGTCCATTTCCGACTTACGCTTTGGAAAACGAGGTATGAGACATGGGGATTCTCCCCTGAAAAGTGACTTACAACTTACTCTGGTTGTTGCCAGTGCACTTTTTAAAAGAGGAATGATCCCGGCCAATCCGTTGCGGGTACTAGAATTTATCCAGTCGAGAGCTTTAAACTTAATCCTTATCTAACTTATTTCAATACTACCCTCATCCCTTTAGATTCGAACCCTTATACACTCTTAATACAACTTAGATTGACTTTCATTTATATTATTTTAACCTTTCAATATTATTTTTAACTACACATGAACATTACTTTAACATATTTATTTGTATTACGATATTACTTTTAACCCATTACTTTAACTTATATATTAACGTGCGTGTACTCAGAAAAAAAACTATTTTGCTTTATTATGATTCATTCATTATTATTTTACTAGAGATTTTTTTTTTTTATCTTGATTATTTTAAACAATTTATTTACATCCTTTTCTTAACTTACGGTATTCAAAACAAACTTTTATTTTAACATGCGTATATTCAAAAAACTATTTTATTTTACTACGAATATTTTATTTATTTTCTACAGATATATTATACTTATTTATTTAACTTGTTTTTATTTTATGTATATCCGTTATTTTATTCATTTATTTAATTCTACAAACATTATTTCTAAATCCTTAATTTGACCCATTTATTTAACTTGATTTTATTGATTTTTATTTATTTGAACTGTTTATTTACGAACATTTCCTTAATTAATATGTGCGTGGAGAAAAAAAAATCTTTTATTTTGCGAAGCCTCCATTATTATTATTTGACAAAACAATCCATCATTTTAAATAGCGAAATTCTAATTCAGGCTTTTCACCTACGTCAAAATAATTATATTAGACTCATAGTCCATTTCCGGTCCTTTTTTGTTTATTTTATTATTCCGCTCGATTTACTGACAATTATGCTCGGTCAGGTGGCTCCCGTTTGATCATTATATTGATCTATTTTCCTATATCTATCTATCTATAGGTTCCCGAACCAAATTTTCACAATCTACTCGGGTCAGAAATTCTACCATTTCTTCCACTGTCCGACCATTGCTACTTAGCATCATTTGCTGCACAGGCAGTGGCATGTTGTGTCGGATTGTTCTTATAATTTGGTCATCCAACAATGGAAACGCCGTTAAAGCCTTGAGTTTTGCCACCTGTTTTAAAAAAAATTGCATGAGAGTTTCTCCATGGAAGCTGGGATATCTTTCTTTAGATACCTTACAGAGTATGCCATCCTGTCGGGCTTTGCTCCAGAAGGTTCTTAGGATGGCATACCTATACTCCTCAAATGTGCATGGTTTAGCATACTGGGTGTGCCACCAATCCAAAGCTGTTCCTTGAAGGTGACTGCTAGCAAGTGTAACTTTATCCCCTTCTTGCCACTCCTGTATTTGGAACAAACCAGTTAAGCTTTCCAAATGTTTTAATGGATTCTCACCTGCTTTGGCCTTGAATGTCGCGATCATAAATTTTTCTTCCAGGAATCTCTTGGTCGGTCCCTCCGGCTTATTCTCCTTATCGTAACTTATATTTGCACTCCATTTGGTCCATCTTATACTCTAGACCCTTAGTTATATTTATACACATTTGTTTTACTTCTGACTTCAAACTATCCCCGCTTTCAATTCTACATTCTACTTCACTCTGAATGCCTTCATTTTTTAACAAACTTAATTCTTCCTGCATTGTCCTAGCTACGCTTCTCCACTCCCGGCATGTTTCTTCTATTTTTATTATTTTCATTTCTAAATTATTATATCTAACACTACCTTGCTCTAATTCAGCCCTCACTTCCTTTATGCTTTCTTCTACTATCGCCCTTTCCTGACTTTCTTCATTCAAATCTTTCACTACAGCTTCTATGGCTATATGATTTGTTTCTACTTCATCTATTATTTCACCCCTCATTTCCTTCATTTCTCTAATTTCCGCTCTGAGTTCATTAATTTCTCCTTTAACCTGACTAATTTCTTCCTTCAATTCTGCTTTGAGTTCTAACTGACTTTGCTCAAATTTCTGACACAATTCTTGTTGACTTTGTTTAAATTCTTGACACATTTCTTCCATCATATTCATCATCATTTTCATCATCATTCGCATCTCAGATACTTCTTCTTTCTCCTTTTCTACTAACTGGAGATTTTTAAAATATATTGGGCTTTCTTTCAGATCCATTTTCAAAAATTTCAATTTCAAAGTACTAGTGCTTATGTTAAACTAAATTTAAATACGACTTATTTATTTATTTTTTCTTACTAAGACGTAAACTCGCGCTAACTCCACCCTTTTAGTCCTTTTCACTACCTGATCTTAATGCTTTAACTCTGCCCATAACATCCAATTGACTCTGATTTGATAGCATATATGTCAAAATCTCTTTTCATTTCGAAAAAAAAAAGTTTTCGGTAAATTCTTTTTTTTAAAAATTAAAACACTTTCACATACGTAATTTAACTTTTAGATTTTTATTTTCAACAAGAACAAAGTATTTAATTAACTGTCATTTATGACAAGTTCGGCCCCACGTTGGGTAAAGCCATTTGAACTGATTCGAATATGTCCATTTGACACACCGGTCTCTTAGGCAGAGAAGAACATACTTGGAGAATATGTATGCCCAAACGATAGCTATAAAGTATATAACTAACGTTACATTTCCAGGACATAGCTTCTTCTCGGCTGTTGAGTTGAACACCACGTCCAAAGCACTTTTTTTTGTTTGTGTATAAACACGGGTGCCAGCTATCTATTTAAGGATGAATAAATAACGTACTTTGAGCAATAGCCACTAAATCCACGACTAGCTCAGCTATTTGTAATCACTAATAGATTATACTTAATTAGTGATTAAAAGAATTGATAAAAGAATCTGTTAAAAAGAATTGACCGACAAATAAAGTTTAATTTTAAAGATAATTTATTAACTAACATTTATTTACTAAATTTAAACATTTTATACTTCTAATAAAACACACACATATTTTAAATTAACATTTTAAATAGTTTAAATATTCTTGAATATTTTCATAACAGAAGACTGGGAATTTATCTACTTTGACTAATAATATTGATATAAGGATCACGCACATATTAACTCATGCACACACATAATAATAATAAAGTATTACATAGCATTTGAAATTTAAACACACATATCAATAGTTCATTTATGTATGATATAGAGTTCATATAATTAGACTCTTGGAGGATTCGCACGAATTAATGAAATGCAATGGCTATTACAGTATAAACGAAAATAAGCAAATGTTTTACCTAGGATTTTGAACGTAGATTTAACACTTTGTTTTCTTCTTGTTTGTTGTTTCTTCCAGTATGAATGGTTCCAGTATGAATGCTTCCAGCCGGCTGGGACGTTTCCTTGCTGAGTTTCCTGATTTTCACGATTATTACTATCGGAGACAAATAGATACTGACGGAGATTTTCTAAGATGTTAAGCTGACATTATTTCACGGGCAGATCTGCTGTTTTCTAGGACATCTGGGCTGGAGATAAACGTGCATTCCCAAGATCTTCTCAACACTGCATTTTGTTTGTTAACTGCTCAATTAATTTCTGAACTGCACTACTCAATTACTTTGTGAACTGAACTCACTCAATTAATTTGTGGAATGAATTGTCCGATAAAAAAAAGGTCTATTTATACCTGCGCCTTGTTGTCTTTCTAATATCTCCGGCAAAGATCTGTTGTCAAATTCCAATGATAATCATTTGATAAACGTGTTTTGGAAGATTGCTTAATTAGTAATAGCCATGCAATAAAACATGTTGTTTTATTTTATTAATAGCCATTGCCGTGTTTTTAATGATAATCTTCTTTTATTTCGCATACATTTTATTTATTTACAAATCGCACATATATACGCACATATATTTTTAATACAATTTACTATTTAGTTTTAACATTATTTTTTCTTTAATTAAACTTGAATGAAAAGAGATTTGTATGTTTTAACTTTTTAAATTATATTTTTACGAATACTAATAAAAACTCTTTACTTCCTTTTATAACCCTTAGTTTAATTTCTCTAATGAAACACCCCTCTCCCCTTCTGATTAATTAATTGTAGCTTTTTTATTTCAAAACTAACGCTAGAAAACTATTTGATTCTTATCCTTTTCTAAAACAAACTGCAATAAACTCTTCAACGTTTAATTTTATGTTTTTCTTTTATGAACGATTATTTTAATAATATAATTTTAGATAAAATTATATGTGCCTATATCAATATAGGTACAGTACATTAAAAATTATTACTAATCAAGTTAAGAGATTATCGTATTTTTTAGTCAGATGTAAACTTCAAACTTAATTAAAGTTTAATATATTTACACTATTTTTCCCCCATGTATAATTTTGCTTAGATATACTTAAAATTTTTGTTCCACTGTACACATGTTAACACATAAATAAAAACATCTGGAAAAGACACCTTTCAATTGAAAGGTTTTAGTTCAGATAGAAGTACCACTTGGAAGTCATTTCTCTTTTTTACATCTAACAACAAATAATAATAATGAGATATATATATCTTCTTTAATATTACTATTAAATCTTATAGTTCAATTTGTCAATTTTGATTTATTTTTACATCTTTTTTTTTATAATTCCAATTTATATTTATTGTATAGATGATTATTATCAGCATTTTTCTTTTGGCAATGATTACAAAGTCAACCCAGATGATAGAAGATATAGGTAAAATATTAATTAAGTTAATGTGATATAAAACAGATAATTTTTTTTATGAATCTACATAATAAACAATTATACCATGTAATATATATATATATATTTTTCTTTTTAAGAGAATGAACTTTTATTCACATCCACATTGTCACCTGATAACTTTGACGATATGTACATACAATGCCAGATTGATGAGGTATGAACTGCATTAACCTACTAATTCTAAAATTTCAAAAATCATAAAGGTAAATACTTAAAAATTAAACAAAACAAAAGAAAGGATATAGAATTTAGGAAAGAGTTGACATATGTTAGGAACATTTTATTTTAATTAACTAAATTATATCTAGAGAGAATGCTAAATATTCCTATATTTAAATTGTAAATAAAATAGTAAAATATATTTCAATAAGTATTTTAATTATATATTGAAATGGATACTGATAAAATAATTGATTAATATACATATCCAATATTGCTTTCATATTAAGACAATACTTGTGTATCTCAAAAAGTCAATCCAGGAAAAGCTCTGAGATTAAGTCCAGAAAGCAACAGACACAAAGTTATAAAATAAAGAGTAGGAAAATAAAAAGAAATTATACTATAGACCACTTCAACAGGAAAAGATGGTCATTATGAAAAGTCTTTCTCTGAAGCACAAAAGAGCAGTCTAGAAATTTTGGCAGGCTCTCTTATGATTTACAATATGCGTGTATGGCAACTACATATGCAAATATATGATTTAACTATTTGTCATAATATATGATAATTTTTGATTCTTGATCTAGTAACTAAATATTTCATTGAAACTAAATTTAGATTTTACTTGATTTTTGCAACAACATTAGCCAATACTGCATATCTCCAGTCACAATGATGAAATTAATAACTGACTAATAATGTCAATGTGTAAATATAAGACATCCCTTAAGATAATCAATTTACTCAATTCAAGACACGGAGTAAAGTAGTGGCTTTGGAGTTAAAATGATGTTCAAACAACAAAATGTTAGGATCAATACTACATTTTCCATTAAAATTACCTAACAGATATTGTTTTATTTCCGCTTTTATCAATTGCAAATAATCTTGGAATCTCAAGCTTTGATGCTCAGGGAAGAGATAATTCCACATACATTTCAAGGCCTTTTTAATTATTAATAATATTTTTAAGACTCATTTAAGTTCAGTTAGTAATTAGAAACCATAATTTCAAGGTAGATCACAAGAACTTGCTAATAGCTATTATATATAAATAATATATTATTTAATGATTTTAAAAAATTGATTAATATAGCATTTCAGCATTACAAAAAAAAAAAAAACTCACCATTTTTTTTATATTAAATGGGAAAAACTTTAAAATTGTGAATTTAATATAAGATTTTTAAAGATTCGTTCAAAGCTAACATTACTCAAGATTACAGTAGATGGCTCTGGAGTAGAGAGAAGAGAACTGTTCTTGGAAGTATGGTAAGAAAAAATATTACAAAACAAATGCAAAAATGCTTCAGAAGATAAATGACATCATACTTTATTTCAATATACTGTGGTTGTAAAAAATATATGGGCTTTTTCTGTGTGGTTGAATGCTGAAACAGAATAATGGACTCTGTAACTGAAGTCCATGGATTGTGTGTGTTTCCAGTTTCATTACTTCTCATATTCAAATTTTTCCTGAATACAATAAACCATTCAATTATTATTATTTTATTGATTGTAACTCTGAAAATATTGTTTTTCATTAAAAGTATTATATACATCTCCTTATTTACTTTTCACATGTTTTTTCATAAATATTTACATATCTTTGTTCAATCACATTAATATACATGAAAGTAATGCACATTTACATATTACACAAAATATGGTAAAAATTGAACCCAGTGACTATTTATTTAAATTAAGTCATCTTGGACTTGAAGTTTACTGGTGCCCATATCTGACTCAAGAGCAGAAAAAGAAGATTCAATATGATAATGCTTCAGAGTTCATTACAAACAATTATTCAAGAATGATCACAAAATTATAGAAAAAATTTTGAAGCCTAAGTATTAATAATATATGACAGTAGCAATTAAAGCAGAAATTAATTACAATGGTCAAAAAATTAATTGGGGGGAGGGGAGATAAAAAAGTAAAAAATAATAAAAGAAACCTCATTTGGAAGAATACAGAGGGAAAAAATTTATACACACAAATAGTACTAATTAAATAAAGTTAAAATAGAAACAAATATTTTTTAAAAAACATGTTCAAATTAATTGACATTTTCTTCTAAACACTTTCTGACTTGAATAATGATAACCTTGGAACCTTTCTAAGTAAATAACATTTTCTGATATATACAAAATCTAATGTGCTGGCTTCCTTAGATTATTTAGCATTCTATATTGGTTTACTTAAATAATTAATTTGAAGCAGACCCTTAAATATAATACTGTGACTTTAAGTCTGGAGATGGGTATTTTTATTTAATTGATCAATGTCATCCAATCTCCTGCTTGGAACTGTTTTTTGTTTGTTTATTAAAAAAAACAAAAGATAGCAATTTCAAAATCAAGTCAAACACCACTCTGTTTTATAGTCTTTGTAACTATATTCCACTGTGATTTTAAATCTTAATAAATATTAGATATAGTTTTAGACTGATGTAATATTATTAGAAGTGGTTTTGATGCAAATGTTAAAGAAGCATTTGCCTCAGATGCAGAAATTTTGGATAGGCATAAAATTGAGGTATAATATTTTAAATATTTTTTATTTAATTAGTAACAGAAAAACGGTTAAATAAAATATATTAAAAAAGGTTTGGGAACCTATCTCCACTCCACACGCTTTTTTTCAATCACTCTTAAAATTTATCTAAAACTTAATGAGCAAATTTGTGCTAACAGAAATGTAAACGAAAAATTGTCTGGGACAATTCAACAACGATAACAACAAAAAAATCAAAACAATAATGTTATCTCTTGTTTAATTTTATCTTTTTAAATTAAAAAACAGAAAAATAAAAAAAAAGGTGGATTTTCGGATGTTGTGTCAAAACATCGGCCTAGAAGCGAAGCCGGGAAAACTGCTTGTAAGATAGCTGTGCTGACCACTCGACCACCAACGCAGAAATTTGTAATTGACAATACAGTAAAAGTGTATTATTTCTTAATCCTATATTCTCACTCACTTTTTTTTAATGTCTGCCTGAATATAACTATAATTTATATACCAAAAGTTTATTGCTACATTTCTATATTTCTAAAAATGTTTATGTGCAAGTATATAGGAGTAGGCAAATAATTAAATGTTTTAAATTAAAAATATATTTGCTATGTCTAAAACGATTTAATTTAAACAAGTAATTGTTTTCAGAATTTTTTAATTAACTAAATGATAAATAAAATATAACGAAAATTTAGTAATAAAATATATATGAATAATTCTACAGAGTATAAGATTGATGATGGTGATCATTATTTTCAACTATTATTAATCTTTTTTAGAATAAAGATGTACCTAAGTTTAATCTAATTTCTAATCCATAATTTCTCTTTTCCGAATTGCACCACCAATTTGTCTTATTTCCTTTATCGGTCTCACATATGGTATCATTTTAATAACAGTTATAAGCAAGCATAAGAAATGGTGGTCATGTGATCTTCTATATGCTCATAGAATCTAGTTTAAAACTTCAACTACTCATTTACTATTATCTTTTCCTGCAATATATTCAGCCATCTCCATTCAATTTCTAAATTACTTCAATGTAGTCAGTGAGTTTCTTATCACATATTTTTCTTTCAAATTATTCTTATTGTTGCTAGGATATTTTCACAGTTCATTGAATGACTTGAAGTCTCTAATATATTTCTGTAAATCTCAGATCCATATATAAGGACTAATGAAACACAACTATTAAAAATGTATTTTTCAAACCCATAGATGCATTACCTTCTAATATAGAAAATTATTTTGATTTTTTTGGCATTTAATTTTATCTTACTTTTTTATTTTCATCTAATAACTTCTGCAATATTTCATGAAACTCAGAAGCATTATTTAGGAAATATAGATGATTTAAGTAAGATCCTTGTGTTTCTCTTCTCATAGTTTCCCATTATAATTTATAAAATATTTTAATAAATTTTTGAAGATATGAAATCACTCTGCCATCTGTCTCTATTAATGATAATCTTATTAATGTTACTGCTGTTGCATTTTGGTAATTTTTCTTTAGAATATGACAATATCCTGGGTGAATATATTCATGATCTAAAGCATTAAGCATTGTAGAAATGACTTTTTAGTAATATATAAATCCAAGTAATAATGGTCTACTTCATACTCATTGGATTTTTCTATAATCAAACTCAATATTTTAATGTGATTTTGTTAAATGACTTTTAATCCCAGCATGCTCTTTTGTTTGGTTTGAATCCAGTCTGTTTTCTGTAGATATGCTGTAATTCTCTTGATAAAGATCAAGTATAGAACTGACAAAAGATTGAGAAATTTGTATCTTTTTATTATCATTCTTAAATATTGATATTATCACTGTATTATTCAATCTATCCAGTACATATTTATTATTTTGATATTTGGTATATAGTTTGCCAATTATTTTTCTATTTTTTCACCTGATTTTTTAAAGGTAGTAATAATAATTCCATCATTTCATGAGGATTTCCCTTTTTTTCATAGATGCTTGGCTAATTGTAATCATTATATGTTACTTGTTTTCTTGATCTTTATTATTATAAAATTCTTTATAAAACTCTGTGATGTTACATATCTTTTCAATAATAATTTATATTTTCTTGTTATTGCAGAAACAACTTTCCAATATCAAGACGTTGTTTTAATATTTTTATTATCTCTGTAACTTTTATTGCCAATTCAGTTATATTTTTTTACAACATTTTACAATATTCCTAATAACCAGAGGGATTTGAACTTGGGATTTTTCATCTATTCATCCTTGACCCTGTCTCAAACAACTAATACACATTATCACACATGTGAAAAAGTTACATGATCTCCAATATATGTATATAATACAGAACCAGCACTCACCAGTTGAGCCAGATCATAATCTCCCACATATATATAAAATCAGTGCTCAGTTTACATTAATATAGCAATTCCTCAAAATTTCATGGATAAGCTTCAATCTTCTCACCCTTGCAATTATTCAACCAGCCATTTCATTGAAAAACTGTCGATGGAATGTTCAAAGCCCTTGGTGGATTTGATATTATAGTCATACCCATGTAGACATTATGTCTATCTAACCCCTCATATTATCAGACATTATACATATCTATATATAATAATAAAAGAAGTATGGGCTGAACTTATAGTAAGATGTAATCTATTTCCCAAGCAATGTTTAATTCTTGTGCAGTATTTTATTGACTTATACTGAATGTTTCCTAAACATGTAAATAGAGAGATTTGAAAGGATTTGTCAGTCTATTCATCCTTCACTCTATTTCAAGCAACTGATACCCATGACCACATATGTGTAAAAGATACATGATCCCCAATATAAATATTTCATGCAGAATCAGCACTCGTCAATTGGGTGAGATTATAATCTCCCACACATATATACAATCAGTTCCCATTAAAGTTTGAGGAATTGTTATCTTAATGTAAACTGAGCACTGATTGTATATATATGATCTGGCACCACTAATGAGTGCTGATTCTGCATGAAATTACATATATTAGGAATTATGTATCTTTTTCACATGTGTGTGGTCAAGTGCATTGGTTGCTTGAGAAAGAGTGGAGAATAAATAGACTAAAAACCCATGAGTTCATATCTTTTCATTTACACATATAGGAAACATTCAGTATAAGCAAATGAAATACTCCCTTAGGATTACATATTGCTTGGGAAATAGATTACATCTTAGTATAAGTTCAGCTCATCACTCTCCTATTAATACATATAGTTATGTAATCTCCGATAATATGAGAATTTAGATTGATGTAATGTCTACATGGATATGACTATAATATCAAACTGATCAAGGACTTCGAGCATTCCATCATTGGTGTTTCAATGAAATGGATAGTTGAATAGTTGGGAGAATAAGAATAATTAAAGCCTGTCCATTAAATTTGAAGAATTGTTATCTTAAAATAAACTGAGCACTGATTGTATATATGTGTGGGAGATGATGATCTGGCCTATCTGTTGAGTGCTAGTTCTGTTCAAAATATTATATTGGGGATCATGTATTTTTTTCACAGGTATGTAATCATATATATCAGCTGCTTGAGATAGAATGAAGGATGAATAGACTAAAAAATTCTGAATTAGCTTTTATATTCATTATTTTCTTTATACATTGTTTTGTTTCATTATTGTGGCCCAAAGAATTCTGCTAACATTACCTATAAGTCTCTGAAAACACTTCAATAAATAAGAATTCCATGTTAAAAATCTAATTAAAAGTTCCAGCTAAAATGTAACCTAAGTAATGACCAATTAAAATTAATTGTGCAAAACTGAAACAGTAATAAATAATGATACATCATTTCAATTCTTTTTAATCAAAAGTCTATATTAGGAAGGTTTAACATTTTTTATTCTATTTTTTACTTTTTACTTAAGAATAGCTAAATACTGACTTGGCTATAATGCAGCTATCTGGGAAAAAACGTTTGCCTGATTGGCACCATAAAAAGTTGTAATTGATCCTTTGTTCAAATCCCAGATCACTGTAGCAGGATATAATACCACTAAGTCATAAGACATTTCATATATATATATACATCATTTTGATTTATAGATATCAAACTCTGCATTCACATTTTTGTCACCAACTACTTCATTTATGGAATTAGTGATTATCCCTAGCTCAGATATAAACTTTAAACCTGTTAAAGCATAATATATTTGATTTTTAATTAAACATAAACACAAGGAACTCAACTTCATTTCTCTTTTTTATGTGTAATATTTTTTTAGATATATTTAAAATTTCTACTATACCACACAGTCTTAAAACGTGAATAATATGCAAAGTATCATTTTTAATAATTTATTTAGAAAATAAGATTCATTAAAATTAAAAGTAACAATTGTAATTTGAATGTGTTCTTCGAATATACTCTATTTTGGATAAAATAAACGGTATCAGGCGATTGTCAAGCAAACAATTTTATAGTACTCTATTTTCTTACCATAATTTTCTTTATTCACAATTTTAATTACTAACGATATAAAAATAATTTAAATGTTTATTTTTATTTTTTATATTTACAGACATGTCCAGTATTTCACCTGTGTCTTAATGGATATTGTGTGAGTATAAATTAAGCAAAATAACTTCTTTGCGTAAAAATACATCCTCAACTGGCAAATTAATTTTCAACAGAAATAAATTGTTTGTTATGTTGTGAAATATATATATATATTTTAAATATTATTATTATGTATGTGTACATCATTTTCTATTATTATTAATCCCACTTCAGAATTAAAGCCTTTTCAAGTTTAATCCACTTTCTTCAATTCATACTTTTTCTTTTCTACATTACTCATACATACTTTTATCTCTTCTGTCCATTTCACACATTTTTAGGCCCTTTTATAATTTCTGGGATCTCATTTAATATTTTAATTATTCATCTATTGTTATCTCTTCTACTGACATAGTAAGTTCACCTTCACTTCAGCCTCTTAACTCTTTTAATCAGATCAGTGTCACTTGTTTGTTATTTCAATCAAGTTTTTCACTTCCAATTTTTTCTTATTTCTAATATATCTATAATCATTATTTTCGTATTGTCAAAGGTCAACTGCTTTGCCATTAAGTATCCATCATAGAATCATTCATAAGCATGGAGAAAACATTTATTAAAAACCTTCCTTCTCAAACACATAGGCATATTTTACTTTAAAATTAAATGGCAACTTTCAAAAACACTCTTTTCAAGTTTAATTTTATCATTAATTTCATCCATTATGTTTTCATCTAAATTAACAATTTGACCAAAATATTTGAAGCTGATAACTTTTCTAATCCATTAGTTTCAATCTTCATTTTCCTCTTTTGAAAAATCATTTGGACATTATTTTAACCTTTGTAGTATTTATTTCTAGTCATGTCATTTGATAACTTTTATAAAATTTCTTGAAAAACTCTGAAGCATTATTTTCAAAGCAACCCCCACATTATCTGCAAAATTTAAATAACTTAAAATGTTTTATTACTTCAGCTTCTCATTTTAATTCACAAAATACTTATAAAATTGATGTAAAAGCTTTAGAATTAAACAGTCATCTTATCATTACATTCCTACCGATTAACATCTTCCTAGTAATTTAATCACTGCTAAGCATTATTCTTAGTTCAGTGGTATGTAGGAGATTAAAGAGAGAAGATTTAATTCAATTTTTCATTGTGAATCAAAATACAATCCAAAACAAGTGTTGTAAATTAAGCTATTTCATATTTTTTAATGAAACTATTTAAGTCATTAAACAAGCTGAATTCCATACTTTTTTTTTCGTTAAAGGAAAAGGCATAGAAATAAATGTATTTTGTATCATAACAGCTAGTATTAAAATGCCAAATGCATGTTTAATTTTTGCATTTAAATTTGTCATTACTAACTTTGCTTTTTCTGTATTTATTACTGTTTATCAATAAAACTCATGGAACCAAATTATTTGTCAAAAGAGAATCAATTATGCAAAATTTATCAATAGACTTAATCATTTTGAAAATACAATAGTTTTGGTATATGTAAAAATACACATAGTATATATCAACACAAGAGATTGAAATATTTCTTTTATTTTTTAAATATATATTAAACCCAATTCATCATTTATTATACTTGTTTAACTGGGTTTAAATATCTTTCATAATTTTTTAAACAGAACTTTAATACCTTTGGGAATCTAAAACTTTAACAAGTTTTAATATTTATTTTAATATCCATTTTACCTATCTTTAATACTATTGGAACAGACAAGCCCTTCAAGCAGAAGGGAGAATACCATTGATAGCATAGCCATCAATGATACCCATGACCGGATCAAACTATACAATGCATAACATGATCATATTTCCTGACTGGAACCCAACCTCGGCCACTGGACTCAAACCCTGCCATTCAAAGTACTTTATTTGTTTTGAACTGAAGCTCAGGTGCCATCCAAATATATAAGTTTATATATCCAGCATGCTCTTATGACAGGCCCATCAACCAGTAATTGAAATATCCCAAGCTAGTTCCTCTTCTCAATTATGAAGGGGGATTTTGGCATGTTTACTCAATACATATAACTATTTAGAAACTAATTTACTGGTGACACAGTTACAATAGAGAGAATCGAACGAGTAACAATAAAGCAAAACAACATTTATTTTACACACGCACATATAAATATATTATAATATAATAAAGTTTACATAAGAAATGTTAAAGATTACTTTAGGCTATGATATAAAAGCCCATTAGAGTTCATTTCATTAACACATATGTGTACACATTTATAATGGGAAATAAAAAGCATATTTACCTAGGTTTTATAGTAGCACATGACACATTGGTTCAGTTTTCCTATTTGTTTTCTTTTCACTTGTTAACTACCAACCAGTTGGCCTTTTGGTTTCATTGATAGTTTCATGTTTCCTTTCCATTCTTCAGGTTGTCAATGGAAGAGAGACTATCAGCAACTTATACATCACAGGTCAGACATTGGGTCCAGGTTGAGGATATATGATGGTACTGAAGACAAGCTCAAAAACCAGCTGAACACTCCTACTGTTCTTTAGCACTGTATGTTGCTAAGTCAGCTTTCAGGGATGAATGGGTTGAGGAACAAGCATACTGGAAACATGGACAGTTTTTCCAATGACTTTTCTAACTGTCTTCTCTTCTTTATTTTTAATAATAATACTATCACAACTGAGCATTAATAATAATAATAATAATAATAATAATAATAATAATAATAATAATAATAATAATAATAATAATAATAATAATAATAATAATAATAATAATAATAATAATAATAATAATAATAATAATAATAATAATAATAATAATAATAATAATAATAATAATAATAATAATAATAATAATAATAATAATAATAATAATAATAATAATAATAATAATAATAATAATAATAATAATAATAATAATAATAATAATAATAATAATAATAATAATAATAATAATAATAATAATAATAATAATAATAATAATAATAATAGTTATACTCTGAAGTTACATAATAATCTGAGAGTTTCTGTCTCTTCTCTCTTATGTTTCGCCTTCCTATTTCATTTTTCTCTCTCAAGTTTTAACACCAGATTGAAATTCTTAGAATTGATTTAATCTTTTTTTCTCAATTTCAACACTTTAAAATAAATAAAAAAATTGGACTTAAATAATATTAGAAAAAATGCTTTTTACACAGAAAATATGAAATTATTAAAACCTTTTTGATATATTTGTAAATGTTTAAATTGTAATGTTTGTTCATACACATATATATATATTCACATATCTACTTATTTCTATAAAACTTGCCTAAAATAATCAAAACAAAGACAAAAAAATACTGAAATAATACATGCCTGTTGAAAGTAATCCAAATGATCTGAAAATCTACAGATTATTAATATTATTAGAAACAAAAGTCATAGATCAAATTAGTAATGACAAGTATTAAAAAGCATTGTCAATAATGAAAGAACAAAATTATAATTTATTAGATATAAATTGAAATATAAAAAATTAAAAGTAAGCTTAGAAAAAAAAAAGATTTACAGTCTACTAAGGACAACGTTCAGATGCATAAAACTACTGAGATAACTCATAATTATGGGTACTTTAGAAATTTGAAACTAAGACAATAGTTTCTCATATCCCCATTAAAATTTCACTCTTAAGTAACCTATTAAACTATTCATAATATATACATCATCCCTTTCACTAATAAAAGTCAGTTGAGGAGAAGAAAAAAAAATTCTTTTCTTCTGAAGTATTTGGGGTTTGTGATGTAGGGTTTGAACTCAATACCCTACAATATATATACATAGCAACAGGCTGGTCATTATCACAAGAAAGGGGAGCACATCTAACTACAGTCAGACTTGGAGTCTTTGGATAGGATGCTGACAATGGCATGATGAAATGCTTAGCCTATAATCACATCTACCTTTAATGGGCTAGCACAATGTTTACTCACTAAATCTAGATGTAATTTGAACTAGTTCTTGCACATCTCACCCCTCCTTTCTGGCTCCATTATACCTCAGTATTCAAACTCAGGGAGAATTTGCACTTGGCTCTCTTCAGGGATGGACTTACTCAGGTTAATAACTACTGTGACCTCTATATAAGCGAGGATCAATTAATGCACTCTTCCAGAATATTCTTAATATCATTGTGCATATAAGGAGAGATGTGTGGATATTAACCTTTAACATATATATATATTGTACCAGTCAAAACATGTTTATCCATCTAACATGAGCTGGAACTCACAAAATGTACTTCAAACCCAGTCAATCTGAGATTTAAGTCAGGGACCAGCCTGGATTTGAACCCACTCTCCAAGCCCCAGATCAAACACCTAATGGACAACATATGATGGCACATGAGAATTAATTCTTAACCTGGCCTGCTAGCAAATTGGAGAAAACAATAAGACTCATGGACTTAAACATATATATAAACAACTTAAATACTAGAGACATTCCCATGATAAAATCTAATATATTTAATTAGTAGGGGCTTTACTAATGAATAGCTATGTTCAATTAGTGAATTGGATTGATTCAATAATGAAACAGAAATGGATATAGGATGAATTAGTAATATATTTATTGACAATTACATATATATTTTGATATAACCCATTCTTTAGCATTGGATAATGCATGCAGGCATTTTTATTTACTGACTAAGCAGCATTAATCTAAGCAGTTGTACAAACAATAGTTGATACTTTGGTAAAATAAAATTTGTGGCTATTATTTAATGAAGCTAAATATTATGCTATATAATAAATCACTACATTCCACTTATTAGTTATGCCCTTTCATCATCAGTTTGAGTGGCTATTATACATGGAATCAAACCAGGTCTGGAGTGAAGCTTAATAATACATCCGATTATGACAAATTTATATATTAAATATGGGCATATAAAGCATCCCAGATAACTTTAGATCAAAAAGATTTTCAAGAATGCTTCAGTTCAATGCCGAAGACTGCATATTAGGGAGGTAGAGTTGGCTATAGAGATTTTACTGATACCCTACACGCAAGTAAAATATAATAATAAAGTTGCTCTGTGGATATCTATAACTAATAAACTAAAAGGGGGAAAGTATATTTAAGGGACTTACAAATACTTTAATAAGAAAAATATACTTATGGTTACACTCCAGGCTAGTTTAATCTTTAGTAACATAATAATTAAAGGCTGCAAATTTGAATTTATATGCCACATTTTATATTTACATTAATTATTTACTAAATGACAAAATAACAAGCACAAAGGGTCACCATTATTTATAAATTAGGGTTTCAAACGGTGCATTAAATGACGCTATAATTAATAACAATACGAAGATTTTAAATAATAACTTCAAAAAATATTTTGTAACTAAATGCACGCCATTTTGAAACATAGGCATAATTAATAATAATAAAAATAAGCAAAAGAGAAATAAAATAGAACCACAGTGATTAAGTTATACAGCAAAACATTAAGTTAATAAAGGAAATTAACAAAAGTATGTCATTTATAGAATTGAAATATTATTTATAAGACAATTTAGAAAGAGTTTACAATAATATAGTTAGCTAACCTGTATTTTAAAGAAATAATGATCATTTCCGATTTTACACAGAGCTTTGCAATTTTAATTAATATTCAAAATGGTCCTCCTATAGCTGGACTGGAGATACTCAAGCTGGAATGAAAGTGAGTTCTTTTAGTGGATTATGGCATTTTCTATTTAGTTGGGAGACGATTTAAGATGATATTCCTATAGCTGGACTGAGGTAGTTGAATTGGAATGAAAGTGAGTTTTTTTAGTGGCCTAATGGCATCTTCTATTTGTTATAATCTTGTTAAGGCAACATTGGTTGTTGCTTCGGCCTTGGGTGGATCAAACTTCGATGTTCCATCATGGGAAAGGCAGCAAATTCTTGCCTTTTTTAGCCGGACATAGCAATTTTAGCTTAGATAGTAACAACTTTTCAAAGAAAAATTGAGTTTTTTCCAGCTTAAAATCTAGCCTATTAATACATTTCCACCTACCAAGCCTTAACACCTTTTGGAATTTCGTTTGTGTCAGGACCAATTGACTTTTAATTAAACAAAATCATAGAATCTGATTTTCTACTACTAGTAATGTTTCTGAGGTGTTATATTTCATTTACTTTAAAAAATTTTAATTAAATATTGTGACCTCTCCACCGCTAGTCTTCATGCCCCATGTTGGGTGCAATAATCACCTACTGTAACCTCCCAAGACCGCTGTACTATAAATGAATCATATCACATGTTTTAGGCACCATAATCACTACTGTACCATAACTACAGCCAATCATCATGCCATCCACCTTGGTCAGCATAATCATAACTGTAACTTGGCAACATCCAGCTTTCATCTACTAAACAGTTATGTCATGTTGGCAAGTGCCATAATCGCTTCTGTAACCTAGCTTCCCGATCTAGCTGGTCACCAATGAATCATACCACACATTTTAGTGATTAAATTTTCTTATGGAACCTAACATACTCACACGATCAATAATATAAGCATGAAGAAACAAAAAAAATGCAAAACTAAGGAAATGATTCCTGGATTGAATAAAACTAGCATGTAACTGTCAATCTAAAGAAGATCACAAGGCGACTAATAAAGATAAAAACTTCTGGTCAAACCAGCCCTGAAATCCACACAAACAAAATGTGATGAGTTAAATTTGATATTCAGCAAATTAATAAATAACTAATAATTATGTTTCGAATGATTATGAAATTAAACTTATAGATGAAATGATAAGTAAATTATGATGTAGATGACTAAATGGATGATGGAAGAAAGTAATAATAGAATAGTGGAATGAAAGGAATCTAAGAGTGAAGAGAAAAGAATGAATATGTATGAGAATAATAAATTATTAAGAGGATGATAGAATAATAATTAATGAATAGTGAAGATGATACAAGAATAAAAGTTAATGTAGGATTAATCAATTATGATAATGAATTAATGTCAAATGAGAATAAATAAATAAAAGAATTGATCAAGATGAAATTGAAGGACACTGTCAATGATGGAGACTGAAACCTTAAACTATAAACTAATATAGTATTAAGTGATAAAAGTAGGGATTTCAAGTTTGACACAACCAGAATATTCTCATGAAGTTAAAACAAACTATACATTTTATGCCAAAATAAGTAATTTACATACGAAAAGCTTAGCTAACTTTCATAAAACAATGAAAGTAATCTATTTTAAGTCTAACTATAACAATTGACTAAATATAAATTTCATTATAAATTTAAATTTTATCTTGAAATTTAGCAACTAATTCTTCTCAGGGTTCAAACATTCAAAATCATTATATAAACTATATTTGGGTCAGTAAGAGGGATTTTACCACTACCCAAACATAATGCACCTAATAGCTCTCAATATAACTTAAATTAAGACTTATATTTAGCAGTTCTAAAGAAACTTTATAACTAATATAAACTTTAAAAATTATGAATGGAAATGACTTTTTAATAATTAAAATCAATAACTTACCAAATTCCTTTTCTTAAATAATTATAAACCATGTGATCAAGATCAGTGAATGATAGCTCTGTGGATTTAACTAAATCAATTTAATCAAAATTATGTTTCTCTTTTAATATATTCATTATTTTCTCTTCACTCTTAGATTCCTTTCATTCCACTATTCTATTATTACCTTCCATCATCCATTTAGTCATCTACATCATAATTTACTTATCATTTCATCTATAAGTTTCATTTCATAATCATTCCAAACATATAATTATCAGTTATTTATTAATTTGCTGAATATCAAATTTAACTCATCACATTTTGTTTGTGTGGATTTCAGGGCTGGTTTGACCAGAAGTTTTTATCTTTATTAGTCACCTTGTGATCTTCTTTAGATCGACAGTTTCATGCTAGTTTTATTCAATCCAGCATTTTTTTTGTTTCTTCGTGCTTATATTATTGATCGTGTGAGTATGTTAGGTTCCATGAGAAAATTTAATCACTAAAATGTGCGGTATGATTCATTGGTGACCAGCTAGATCGGGAAGCTAGGTTACAGATGCGATTATGGCACTTGCCAACATGACATAACTGTTTAGTAGATGAAAGCTGGCTGTTGCCAAGTTAGTTATGATTATGCTGACCAAGGTGGATGGCATGATGATTGGCTGTAGTTATAGTACAGTAGTGATTATGGTGCCTAAAACATGTGATATGATTCATTTATAGTACAACAGTCTTGGGAGGTTACAGTAGGCGATTATGGCGCCCAATGTGGGGCATGAAGACTAGCGGTGGAGAGGTCACAGTAGAGTGATTATGTATAAACTAATATGAGATTAAATGGTAAAAAGATAAGCTAAATACTAATAGGGATTTCAAGCTTGACACAACCAGAATATCTATCATAAAATTAAAACAAACTATACATTTTATACCAAAAAAAATAATTTGCATATTAAAGCTTAGCTAACTTTTATAGATTGTGAAAGTAATCTATTTTAAGTTCAACTATAATAATTAACAAGATATAAACTTTATTACAAACTTAAATTCTATCTTAAAACTTAACAATTAATTCTTCTCAGGGTTCAAACATTATAAATGGTTATACAACATCTATTTGGGTCAGTAAGAGGGATTTTATCACTACCCAAACATAATGCACAAAACAGCTCTCAATATAAACTCAAATTAAGAACTATATTTAGTAATTACTCTTAAACCCCTATAACTAACATAAACTTTAAACTTTATGACTGGGAATGACTTTTTAATAAATAAATACAATAACTTACCAAATTCATTTTCTTAAATAATTATAAATCATGTGATCAAGATCAGTAAATGATAGCTCTATGGATTTAATTAAATCAGTGTTATGTTTAGTGTTTAATATATTACTTAAAGCAATCTGTACTCCAAGTTATTAGCATTTTAATTATTGTGTGATGATGCATTAGATGTACCAATAAATTATAAGACTTACCAAAATTATTATAATATAGCATAATATACTTAATAGTGCTATTTGTTTGAGGATGATTTCAATTTATAATCTTCTGATAGGTTGATAGCAATAACAATAATAGTGTATAGATGTAGTAATTAGCAATAAGACTACATGCAACTACATAAATTTTAAACACAACAAACTTTATTTACAGTATGTACAAATTTTTAATTCACAGATATGGCATGAAATAAAACTAATCTACTAAAATAATTTATGGATGGGACAAATACTTATTATCCCCTTGACCATATACTCAGCAAATGATACAACCAAATAGAAAATAATGTTCAAAATATCATTTGTTGCTCTTTGGCATATTTTTAAAAATAAGATACTAAAACCTATTTAAGCTGCACTAGCACTTAAATTACATAATAGCAGTATATTTAGAACTCTAGGATATGCACAAAGTTTAAATTTAGAATTCCAACATTATAAAGTATTGCATTATCCCAAAGCCCTATCTTTTATCAGAATATGATAAGGACAATTATCACATTCTATGCAATTACTAACTTATTTATCTTTGAAATGACTAAGTTTAGTGCATTAAATGAAGACTAGACATTAAAAGTCAAATATACCTAGATCTCATTAAGCATTACCTATGTCCCAAGCTCAACCTTTGAATACATAACTGATCTTACAATTCTATTGTCACATCATTATTTGATGAAAATGAATCCATTCTGCCAATGTGCATCTCTTACTTTAACATTTAAAATTTTCTACCATCATTAATAAATCATGGTTTGGTCTGTCAACAACTGATGATGATCCCACAACATCATAAACACTATTTCGATTAAGAAAACACTATGCTAGATGAGTGTTCCTAAATTTAATATTATTTTATACTTGCTATATGATCTGGACCTATTGTACTTCACTGTACACGGTGGAAAAACTATCTCTATATTATCATGAGGAATTTAACATTAAGATGGGATACTTTATAAAACAACATGACAGTTGTATAATAATATATGGCTGATTCTATACCTCTCTATGGGTATACGTACATGTGTGGGCCTTGCCTCACCACGAAAAGACTAGAATTCAAACCATAGATATCCTTTCTTTTTAGGATTATTTATACTAATGAGCCTTAATTACTGCTCAGACTCTACCATCTTTTCTCTCATGAAATTAGCCATAGGCGACACTCCATCAGCCTATGCTCCATATAAATATTAATATATTGGATGCCATTCAATTGGAACATCCCGTTAACTAAAACTGTCTCTAGTCATTCTCAAATTATAGCAAGACAAAAACAATACCAACAATAACAGTGGAAATCTACATATTCCCTTTTATAATGTAAACTCATTAATGTATTAACAGCCCAAACCCAAAATACTTATGTCCAATGATTGTTAATCATTTTAGAAGGACAAATATATTTTTTATTAAAGAGAGCACAACGGATTTAAACAATAAAGATCAAACCTGTATTTGTATTCAAAGTGGACACGTTCACTTCTATAGCAAATTACAAAATGGAAAAGGTTTATATCAAATTTTCTTTTATATCAGAAAATAATTCAGTCATGCCAATATAGATATTTTTGATAAAATGTCTGTACATTTACCTTTTTATTAATATACTTGAACATTAGTTTTAAACTATGAGAGAAGCAAATATTTTATCACTCTCTAGATAAACGCTATATATCTATTTTCCGGTTTTCCCTTAACTGAAAAAAAATATACATAAAATAGATGTAATATTTAACACAGCATTACGCTGTTGCACATGCCCTTTGCCTTTTATATTTGTAATTTTTAAATACATACACCCCACCCCCCACTCTATGATATATGGAGAGGAGAGGGGGGAGGGTGGTGTGGTTTTGTTTTTGTTTTTTTTAATTTTTAAAATGCCTTTGCAACGCGCGCATTGGGAGTTTTGTTTTAAATTTTACAGTTCACAACCCCCGCCAAAAAAAAAATGATTTTTTTACATACATAAAATAGATGTGTATATTTTACACATTTTTCTTTTTCTTTAACCCAATATATATATTTATTTTTCATGCCAAAACATATACATTTTAAAATAAATTTCCCCAAAGAACACATTATGTAAGTAATATGTAACACAGCAGTAATAAAAAAAAATAAGTGTACATTTTTATCCATTAACTTTTATACTCTGTTCCAAGTTATTTATCCTGGTGAGTTAGAATAATATAAATGGTTATTAGGATGAGCAATCAGTCTAGATTAAGCATATATATTTCATTATCCTGTTGTATTTATAATAGCACAAAATTCAACACTTATCCAAAAGTAGAAATTATTTGAGAGTTTCCATGGTGATAATTCATCAGGCAATTAACATCCACGTTTCTAATTGTAGCAGATTTAAAAAGATAAATTTATCTAATTTGCTCTAGATAATTCAAAACAAACTTCAAAAACAACTTATCAAAATCTTTATTGATTTATTCGGTAAGCATTTCAAATGACATACAACAAAATCATTTATTTATATTTAAATCAAGATAATTTTTCCCTGAAAAATTAGTGGAATTTTTATTACTTAGTATATTTATCTTTCCTTTTTCTTTTAAAACTCTTTGTGAATTTTATTCCTCTCAGCACGGCAATCCATATATTTGTATCAATATTTAAGTAGTAGGACGTTTTTTTAAAACCGTAAGACATTAAAAGCAAACATTTATTTATTATATTTCCATTGGCAAAATAATAACTGCTTACTAATATTAAAACGAATTTATCCAATTATCACGTTGACATATTTAGCATTTTAATCAGCTAGTAATTGACTATTTCTTTCATTACATGGGTTCCCACGATAAAAATACGCAGACTATAGAGAATAACATTACGAAAATATTTTCATATTTACTTTATTAAAAGTTAGATTATTTCAAAATGACTTTTAAATTTATTTACTATATACCATATATAACATTTGTTTTAAAATCATTTCGAATTATTATTATTATTTTTCTTGATATTTTGACTTTATAAGCACAATCTTGTTCTACTGGATAACAAGACTAGTGCGCGAAATATAAACATTATCAATTTTTTTAGTCTACTTATAAATGATTTGTGTGTCATTTCCAAAGAAGATATTTTAAAAATATACATAACATAAAAGCAAAGGCTTACTTTTGCTTGAAATTTCCTGAGTTTGAAAGAAGGTTTATTCAAATAAAAACTTATCTCCATGGTTTTAATTTCCTTCTCCAGTGTGAATCCTAGGAAATATGCAGTCGTGGAAATGGCTTAAAATATAGCAAGGTTTTTAAGATTTCTTATTCAAACATCTTTAGACAGCAAGGTATTCTACTTCCATACAATTAAATTTCAGAATTTTGCTGATTTTTAATTTTTTTCTTATTTTAAATCAGAGCTGAGGTTTGTGTTTACTTGGTTCTTGTTTTTCTTAATTAGTCTACCTCCCTACAACTATGTTAGAACATATATAGCTTTTATTATACTGCATTCTGGGAGTGAATTAGCCAATGATTTTGGGTATGCATAATTAGTATTACCCCCTCTGTCTTCATTTTTAATAACTACCCATTTTTATTTAAGACATTTCTAGTTCAGTACTAAAAAAATATGCTTAAGGAATTTACTATAATGATTTATTTTACAAGACTTTAACAGTTTGATTTAATTATTTATTTATTTCAACTGCTATTCAAAACTAATAAAATAGCAATGTATTTATCTACCAAACAATAATAATACTTTTAAATTGTTATTTTAGTCTAGTCAGAGCCTAGACTGGGTTTGAAATCTTATCTCCACTCAAGCAAATTTCCCATTACATTCAAAATAATCTCTATTGAAAACCACTTTAGTAAGATTTTGATGTTAAATATATTATCATTTAAAATTTTGGAATTATTAATTTAGGGACCTAAATAAAAGGTCACAATATATAAATTATATCATTTTGATTCCGATTTCATTAATTAAATTCCTTTTTTAGGTGCTATAAATTTTTAAGGCCTAGCAGATAGAAATGGTATTCTGATTTAATGATAAATTCTTTTGTTGCAAACAAATTCAATCAGTAAACTAAATTTTACTTTTACCCAACCCAGGTGCGGTCACTAATTGATTTTTTGTTTACACAAAATTCCCATTTTTAATTATAAATCGATGACTTTTATTTTAACTTGATATAAATAACTTTTAACATATTTTCTTTCTCTATATTGTTTGTTTTTTAAAAAAAGCAAATTTGACAGATCTTAAAAAAAATACTTTAGTTTCAGTTATATCTATAAAACATTAAATCAGAAAACCGCAAACATATTTTAAAAACATTTTAAACTATTTTTATTTAATCTTAAATATATATACAAATCATTATACCATCATTCCAAGATTTAAATTATCCATCCACATATGAATATAATACAAATATAAAATTCAGAATTGACTTATAAATTAATAAAACATTCTATACCAAATTATGAGCATTTCTACACTATAATTTTATCAATCCTGTCTAATTATAGTGTACTTTCGTATGTAAATGTATGATGCCATTCAGGCGGCCATGATAGCAAATATTACCGCTCGACTTATATATCACATTTTGACATTTAAAATAGGTTCGAAACAAGTTCAGACAAGTAGGTCATTAGGTTGATGGTAAAACAGAAAGGAATTGGAAGGTTTCTGTTTCAATATATATTGGTGTGAATGCATAATGATGATGACAAGGCAGGGACTAAATTGATTAAAATAACATTTATTAAATAACAAATCTAATTTAACAATATTAATATATATATAATTGCAGGAGGTGAGAATGGCTTTCTATCACCTTAAGAGCTAAATATGATGGATACCCTAATCCCATGATAGAAATTCATACTCTGGCAATCTTTATTTACAAAGTTTAAATTAATAATAAAAAAATATTTCAGAAGATCATGAATCTGAATTACTAATTAATATATTTATAGTTGCATTACAGAGTAATACTTGGTGTCTAATTCACAATGATTCTGTACTGCCTTCATGGTATGCTCTTAATGTGGAACATCATCAAAATCTTACCTTTTTCCACATTCAGGCAGGGGGTATCAAGCACTGAAGGGATATGTAGATCTAAATTTGGTAATACAGCATCTATTGAGCCATACTGTTCGATGGCGCTGTTTCTACGCTAAAACACAAAAATATGCTGTTTACAAGGCCGCTCATAGATCTTACGGCCTGTGAACTGTTCATACACTAAGATATTGAAGTGCACCCTTACCCAAACATCTCTACCATGTTGAACATTATTAGCGACGAGTATACGACACTCTCTCTAGACATTACTCTTGACTATTGTACAGCGTATGATATGAAGGTTTCTGTAATTGTAATGATGAAAAGTCTATTGAATGAATTTATTTATTTTTTTTGCTTCAATGTATTGTAATTGATGTGAGTTGGTAAAAATTATAATGAATTGTCAAACGCCCCTCCTTTCATTGTCAGGGATCAGAATTGATGAAATGAGAAGTGTAAATCACGATTCGGAAAAGTTC
Organism: Epiperipatus broadwayi; assembly: GCA_028023455.1. Classification (NCBI taxonomy): domain Eukaryota; kingdom Metazoa; phylum Onychophora; class Udeonychophora; order Euonychophora; family Peripatidae; genus Epiperipatus; species Epiperipatus broadwayi. The sequence continues at coordinate 1,982,630 of JAQFVV010012587.1, forward strand.
ATGATCAAGTCGCGCACTTTCCGAGACTTTTTCGAGATCAAAACAGCAGTTCAATGGCCAATGACCTTGGAAAGGTGTCAAAACACCGCCATAAGGAATATAACCACAGGTCTTAGAGAAGTATGTCGAGAAAGCTTTGTTTCTCGATAAACAAAGCAAATCAAAAAAAGTTTCTTCAAAAACAATCCAAAAAGACTTGGTTATATAAAAAAAAAAAGTTGTTTCTTTAATAAAAAAAAGAGACCGGACAAAACGAAATAATGTTGTTTTTTTTTAAAAAAAAAAAAAAAAGACGGAATATTTTTAAAAGCCAAAAAAAAAAAAAAAACCATTTTTTGATTTTTAAGAAAAATATATACATCAAACCGGTTACAAAAAAAAAACTATAACAAACAACAAACAAACAAAAAAAAGTAAAAAAATTCAAACCAATCCAAAAATTAAAACCATAAATCAAGAAAATTTGAAAAACAGCCCGGTAACGTTATATCTATTGGTTTTCACTAGCAACAGCACCATCGGATGGTGTGGCTCAATAGATGCTGTATTACCCTAAATTTTATTGAATATCATAAAACATTTACTCAATCTAACTCTTTCCCCCTTTATGCTTGGAATAAACTTTTCCATGTTTTGAATAACAAGCTTCCAAACATTAAAATAAAAATAAGATGATAAATAAATTTAAAAAAAACCAAATCAATTGGATTAATAAAATAAATTTGTGAGTCTGTCCATTATGTTCACAGTCTCTTATTCCTGGTGGTAAATCTCAGGCAATGTACTATTTATAGGTTTAGTAGACACACATGCATTCACTTCAGGATTGTAAATCATCAGCACTGTCCAGTTGTTTTCTTAAAAGAAAGTGCAGAAGTTCCACTGAAGATCATCTTTCTTGACCAGTATTTAATAAGATAGGCATTCCATATATCATAACACTTCTATGGGCATGAAGAGCTGGCATTTGGCCTCCTACAGCATATTTCCTTTAGCCATGCTACTTTGCAATACCCTCATTAGTATATGTAATTTTTATAGGGTTGTTTCTTGGCATAATAAAAAAAGAACTATTCTTGATGATTGCTAACTGTTTTCTTTTTTCATGCAATGATTTTATTCAACCTTGGAGTTCTTTACAATCAGTTTAAATCATTCAGTTTGCTTTTATAACTTAGGCATAATTACATTTTGATTTATATTGGTGAGTGAAACAAATTCCTTTTAGTCTTGTGTAATTGAAATTTGATTCTAGAATCGAACATAACATCCATCTTATTTAGTTCTAAAAATATGGCAATTGAGATGTTGACCTTCTTGTGCAGTCTTAGCAATTATAAAAAAGAAAGTGGTATATATGACCTTTGTTTTATTTTAGTTGTGGTAGGACTTCATGATAGCTTTCATTCCCTGTGCTTGCAGTATTTGCTTATTGTTGCTTAATGTACATCAATGTAATATTATAATTTATTATAATTATCTTTTCATTTTCAAGCCTGGTTGCTTAGCAATATGCTTGACATTAGGTCATTATCTTTTATGTTTTATCTATGCTTATGTCATAATGTCATTTAGTTAATCACACTTGTGGTTAGTCATATTATGTATATATGTGAGTGTATTTATCTTCTTAATGTAGAAATCTAAGACTTTATCTTTTTTTTTTTAAAAAAAATAATAATTTGCTTATCACGATGTTTTGCATATATATATATATGTGTGTGTGTGTTTGACAAAGGGTAACTGTTGTTTGATAATTATTTGATTAGGCTTAGTATGGTGTAGATTAGTGCAGGTGAGTTGTTGGTTTAAGTCACCCTTACAATATATATATATATTTATGTGTGTATTGTAATCCTATTCATCACAATAGATTTTGACTAAAACAAAACAGCAACATATAAAAACAGGGCTGGCTTGGCTAGTATGAGTATAGAGTATAGCATATAAGTAGAGCATGAATATAGCATGAGTATATGGATATAGCATGAATAGGAGAGGTTACAATACACTACAGATCTTACAGTACATTAACCCTAAGTCCCTTATAATCTGACATTATATAAAGCATTTGAATTAAACTAACTTTTAATACATGAATGATAATAATGTTAAAAGAATCTTGAAGATATCTATCAATGAGTAATAATAAAATTAGCATTATGAAATGAATGGCAAATGATTAAAGATGTATAAGATTAAAAAGGGAGTAATGAAGAGCAAATAATAATTATCTAATGTAAATGAATAAACCTAAGAATGAGGAGAAGAAAAGGGAAATATGTTAAGGTAATGAATAGTTAATTTTGTAATGAAATAAGGATCAATGAAAGATGGATAAACTGTGCTGGGATAATAAAATGAGATGATGATAAAATAAAATAAAATATGGATGAAGTATGATGACAATGTTGGTGATGATGAACGGAAACCTGCAATATTAATTTAATACTAATAATTAAAGAAAAAGGTTTTAATCTTTGGGATTTAAAATAAGAGACCAAGGTAATATATACCAAATGACTTAAGAAATAAATCTGACAAACAACATCAAAGTTTAAAATTATTAATAAATAATTTAATTTTTCAGGGTTCATATGATTTTAGAATCTAATAATTTTACAATGTATATCTGGATCAGTAAGAGGGATTTTACTGCTGTCCAAATATAAAAAAAAAAAAATTACATTACAAAAAGAGAATTACTAAAAGATATTTGACTCTTTTACTAGTAATAACAAAGTTAAAATCTAAACTTTATAATAACTCAACAAATCCATAATACTAATGTAAACATAATAATCAGTTTAACCATTAGATAATCTTAAAATATTTTGATCACAATTATTATAACAATAAGACAAAGATAACATCATCTGAGAATAGTTTAAGTTTGACCTCTCTAAACTGTATGACCAGATTTAGTGAATAATGGCATTTGTTAACTTATTGAAATATTATTCTTTAAAATCAAATATTTTACTTTTACTATGTCATTTTTAAATAGCATCTCAGCATAATATCAACAATATTTTACTCAATCAATATTATAATTTTATATACTCTCTATATAAGAGTTTAGTAAAATTGATTAATGATATGCTGAACATATAATAAACCCAATAACATTAAGTGATGGTAATAGCAATAACAATATGGATATGATAATGGGAATAACAATATGGATAGTGTTTAGCAATAAAATTACTGACAACTTAATAAATTTCAAAAACAAATTTTATTTACAATATTTACACATTAAAATATATATATATATCCTTCATCAAATTTATAAAAAGGAAAGTACATAAAACAAAATTTTGTTAGCCTAATTCTAATACTAACAGAGAAAGATCTCATTGGATCTAATCAAAATTATAATACATTATCATCTTTTTATTTACACCCATTCTTTAATTTAAATTTTTTAGCTTATTACACATTTACTATATTTTATTTACCATGCATAAGTTTATGAAACTTATTTATTAAAATTAAATATAAATATGTTAATCACAAGGTTCCTATCTAATGTATGGTAGGCTGGCAATACTTAATACTAGGCAATGTAAGATAACGAGTATTCCCCAAAACATTAATAATTATGCTTACTTTAATATGTTAAGATTATGTAACTTCCTAATTCTATGTATCTAAGCTGTGGACTAGTAATATTATTCTAATCTGTTTAAAATAAACCAATATCACCATAACTCTACACTTGATTCATTAATATCATATTACAAAACTTTTCTCTAATACTATTGAAACTTTTGGTTTATTAGAACTGAGCTAAGAGTGACAAACAATAAATATAGTATGTATATTTGAGATCTCTTTGAGTAGACAATAAACTAGTACAATGACATAGTATTATAACTTAATACTTAATAGGGATATTACTATTTACTATCATTATTTGCTTAATTCTAGCATGGTTCACGTATCTAATTCATACTTTCTTAAGAATGATTTCATTGTCACTAAATATTAAATCATCAAGACTTAATGGGTGAAATATAATGCCATATGTAATATCTCCAGAGATATAATGGTGGTGAGCTAAGGCAAATAAGTAAGTAACCTGGATCATGGTCATTCCATGACTATTAATGATCTGAAATACTAGTACCACTATTTGAAAACACTTACAGAGATGGGGGGGAAGGGGCAGTTAACCCCTTGTTTAAAAAAATACATGAAATTCATTGTAACAGCATAGGTCTTAACTAGCTCAAAAATCCATGGGTATCATATGCGATTCACCCATGATGATGACTTACACTTTCACACAGGGTAAGGAAAAAAGTATACCTCATAAAGACAAATAACAAATATAACAATGCATAATATAATTATCTAACATGGTAACAATCAAATATCACAAATAAACTATGTCTGCCTTATAAGTGTGAACACCAAACAAACAGAATATAATCATTAATTAATACATGGAAATTAAAATAGCAATTATCAACTCAAAAGCGATCTCCAGCTGTAATAATTATTAGCACTAATTAGTTACATAATATAATATAAAATAATATTAAACATGCCTAGATTTGATCAAAATTGAATTTTACCTTCCATGATCATTTAGTAATTGCAGTTTTACCAAAAAGACATTAAAAACAAACAAAAAAAGAAACGTAATAAAGTTTAACAATTTATCGTAAGTGATTTTTACCTTTCCTTGTGATCACTTTTAAAATATAAACCTATGCTTAAATCTAAATATTATTACAAATATCTTTAGTTTCATGACTGATCCTATATTCAGTTCTAACCATTTTGGATTCTTTTATTTTATGAGCAAACTGGCTTCTGGCCCTATGAACATTAAACATACATAGAATTATACAGATTAAAATAAAATAAAACTATTATTAGATAAGATTTCTTCTGTGAGGAAAGGAAAAACTTGAACATAAAACTTTAAAAACTGCAGAATTATTTGAAGGCCTTATAATGTTCTTTATTGTTTAACAATATCAGAATTACTCTATATTTCTCATTGTGTTTCTTCTCTGAAATATCGTGATTAACTACTTTTCCTTCTCGCATGTACTAATTAAATTATAGAAAGATATCAACTTCCATTGTTAAACTTATAATACATACTTAGCATGAAAATTATCCTTCATACTATCATTATTATAACTTTCATTATTTTTCATAGATATTTGTAAATACACATTTCAATATATTTTATTAGGGTTATACATTCTGGATACTTCAAGTAAACATTTATTAATTCAATTAATAAACATAAGGAATTGTTAAATCACTAAATACTTACAATCTTTTCTTTTAAAACTTTTAATATTTTAAAATGGAAGAAAGTACAATGCTGAAGATGAATGTTGATTTCAATTATTATTGCTGCATATAATTATTTAATTTTAAAGCGTAATTAAGCCATCCAGCAAATATTCTGTTGTAATTTTAAAATTCATAATATTATTAATATGACAAATTATATATTTGAAATTAAGTTGAACTGTGAAGTAATATTGCAAAATACTATTATTTTATTTAATAATCTTGACAATTCCGCTGAAAACTCAGCAAAGTTTTATACAGTCATCCAATTTTTCATTAAGTTTAAGGTCATTTATGGTATGTAATATCAAGAATTTCAGTAATCTATTTTTTTAATAACTTTAATATCAATAGTCCATTTATTTACAATTAATGAAACTTAGGCGGATATTAATTATTATTGCTACTAAATTTAATGCAATAAGATAATTTTAATTATTTTCCCATATACTTTATAAATTTTATAATATTAAGTAAAATTAGCGGTATATAAATCCAGTTTAAGATAGTAGTTCATTTTAATAAAAGCACTTTATGAGTGTACCAGAAAATTATTTTGCAATAAAAAGATAGTCTTTAATATAGTTCACTTTTAAATTTTTTATAAATAAAAGTTCCAAAATGATTCTCTATTATAATTCCAGATTTATTATTGTAACGGTCACCCCTCTTTCTATTACCGAGACTACGGGCTTCGAAACAAACATGCCATAGCGTAAGGCTTTATTTTTTTTCTTACATCGACAGTTATTCACGATCCACATAAGGGGGCGCCAGATACGATTATTTAAGTTGATTTTAACTACTCGCATCACCTTACATCATGTCAAAACGATTTCGAAGTCTAATCCCACCCACTAGCTCAAAACTCCCAGCATGGACCAATAAGGTGTCTCAAGGTTGTTACATGCTTGTTTCTAGAATGACTCCTCCCGGAGAAGACGCGTTGTCCGCTAATGAAGATCAGCAAGGTTTTCTAATAAGTCGATCACGGCATAAAGATCATTTATTGGTTATCACTGACCTATGAGGTTGTTCGCTTACGCCCCGAACACAAGGCTTACAAGTTCATCCCCCCGCTTTATTGTATATAACATAATTTATTGACGTTTACTTTGATTATAGACCCGCCCGCTCTTAAATCTATCTTAACTAAGGTGAAATAAGAAACATCGTGACTTACGGCACGATGGTGACATAATTAATAAAATAACTAAATGAAAATTAAAATTAACTAAATCTACTTCAAAGATAAGTTATCAAAAAATAACTACGGTTTTGATTGTGTGTGAAAAGATTTGAGATATGCTCGACTTGATTAGATATTGAACAAGTTTATTAAATATGAAAAGAAAACATTATTACTTGATTTATTATAAAACATTATTAATTGATTTATTACAAAACATATTAATTGATTTATTACACACGCGCACATACATTCACGCCCACAGAGAACCATAAGTATTCATAACACAATTTGAATAACGAGAAAGTTCCTTTCTATTTGATAAATTTATAATCTTTCCTTAGCTTCACTTAAGTTCAAAGTTCATGTTTACAAAGTTCAGTAACAAAGATAAACTATCATGACGAGGAAAGTCTTAAGATTTATTTGAGTAAATTTATGTTGGTTAATTACGAGATTGCCTTACGAGTTTATTAATTGAGTGAGTGAACAGAATAAAAAACATATTTACCTAGGATTTGTCTTGGTTGCAACGAAGGTCGATTGGTCTGGACGAGTTTGGGTGTTTCACGGAACATTTCTTTTATTAGGAGCATTCACTTAACACGACGATGTTATCAGAATTTCATAGCTTCGGAGATATTTCAGTAGCGGAGCGCCGATCAGTCACTGAAGGGTTTATTAGCCCCTCATGACAGTCGACGCTCTTGGTATTAATTTCATGATGATCATTTTAAATATTGAGGAATAACCAAGCTAATTCAGAACAATTCTAATTTTAAATAAAAGCATAAGCATCGGAATAAATGAGCAGGTGGTAATTCAGCGTACTGAGAATTGGAAAATAAAAAAAACACAATAATGAGAATGTATCAATCGAAATGAATCGAATCGAACTGAATCCAAACAATTCTTTCCAAAATAATCATTGAATAGGTTTTGACTAGTATTTATAAAGGTTGATCCATATCTTGGGATCCAATCTACCCCCATAGTTCCCTGTTCTTGGAGTTGTCGTTCAGGTCCGCGTTTGAGGTACCTGCTCACTCACTCTTTGTGCTAAAGGCAATATTTATTTTGAGACAATCTCATTTTGCAATCTCACTCAACCAACCTTATTCCTTCACACCTCGAAGGCATGCGTGTGTGCGTGTGTTTTACTAGAACAATCCAAGTTATTTTACATTTAGAAGTCGAGCATTTATCTTTTCCTCAAATCTTTTCTATAAGTTTTATTCTAGTTAAAATTATATTTCTAAAATAAACATTTTTTTAATTCCCCGTGGTGATTTTGATTGATAATTATTTTTATTATTTTAGGAGTGCATATTATATTTTATTATTTAGGAAAGCAAATTATTTTTTGTTATTATTTTTATTATCTAAAGGCTTTAATCATTTAATTAGACGTTTTACCGTCTGCATTTTATCAATATGTTTTATAAATGTATTTACGAGAGAAAGAAAACTATTACTAATTACGAAAATAAAGTTACGAGTGTTTTATGTTGCTTGCTGGTGTGTGTGTGTTTATCGATGTATCCTAGATTTAATATTGATGTAACGCTGTCTCGTTACATTATAGAAATAGTTATTATGTATTTTACGGCTATTATCAACAAAACGTGTCAGATAAATTATGAAATTTTAAGCTTACAAGTTTCTTGACCAGCTTACATTTGAGTTTACTTTTGGCAGCCATTTCTTTGATATAGCTTTTATCTTGTTAGTGAATCAATTTCCAAATTACTAGATGATAGTAGTGGTGTGTTCTTTCATAGATACAGGGTACTTAGAATTTACTCCATAGTTTATTAATTAATAATAACCAATAATTTGTACTTTTCACTATGGAAAATAATACATTTCAAATAATTTTTAGACTTATAATGGTAGAATGATCTCTATATTCTCTCTTAACTTAAAAAAAGTATCTTGTTCCCCAGTAGAAAAAGTCTTTTCAATAAATTTGTGCAAGCCTATATATAGACTTTTAGTCAAGGGACTGACTAAATCAATAAACCAATCAGATTATAGTAAGAGAATATATTTGCCTAAAATTATCAAATCTCCATCTGTAAACATAGATGATAACTAATTAAATTCTTTAATAATATTTTAAACTACAGTAAAATATATTTAATAATTAATTATGCTAATTTAAAATAATTCCAATTTTGAATCTGTTAAAAAGCTATTATTTAACAATAAAAAATGTTAAGTACTTCTACAGTTTTATTTAATAATATTATCTTATAATTATGGAAACTAATTTATCTGTCATACAGTATGTAAGTATTCCCACACACAACCTCATAGAGAGCTGACATATATGTTGAACAGTCTAACTATATACTGTCTTAGAAAGACTTAACCTACTAAGTTTACTTATTTTCATCCCCTAAAATTAATAATCATTAGACAACACCACTGGTTCAAACAGTAGATTTAAACCATTAAGATTACAAATGATTAAAATTTAAAATTTTTTGGTTAATAGACTGATAAAAATATGACTTGGTGAATATCAAGGCTAACCATATTGTACAACAATTATGTTTAGGATTTTTCTAAAATAAAAAAAAAAGATTTTATAATATTTACATTCTATTAGTCTATATTTTCTTTGATTTTTACTTTATATCCAAATCTACCTTTTCATATTTCAATTATTTTCTTATTCTAGTATTAATATCTTTGAAAAGGTTTAATATGCTATTTGGACTTATCAAAAGCATTCTGCTCTTTCATATATAAATATTACTCTATATGAATAAAAACTTGTTGGGGCATAAACTTGGATTATCTGCATTTGGTATTTTTCATTAAATTAATAATTAATTTTGACCTTATAATCATCAATTCTCACAATATTATTTTTTCATTAAGTATTTATAAGGCACTCCCACTTGTGCTTTTAATATTTGTATGTTTATAAACAAAATGCCTGTCCATGTTTCAAATCAATTACCTTTTTTAAATAATTTAATAAACTTTGATAATATTCCATTTAATGATTTATAATTCGTCTATCAATTCACACAATCTTCTGTCACTTGAAAATGACATAAAGTTTAAAATAGCAGAGATCATTATCAAATGACAATCTATTACAATCTGGTGATTTTAGTATCCACTATCTTCAATTACCAAATCTATCTTTATTGATAATTTCGTTAAGGACCATACTAAATTATGATCATCAATTTCAGAAAACTATAAATGAGATCCATAATTTAATTTTATCTACTATGATAGAAAATGGAAATGAGGAAGAACATTCACACATTCATTCCATCTTTAACTAAATTCAATTGATATTTCAGTTAAGAACAATCAAGCACATGGAAAGAAAAATCACACTTTTTTCTTTCCTTAAACCCAAAGGCTGGCAGATTCATGTTTGTGAGCAATTAATTAATCTGTATTCATTTCACACAAACAATTATTGCAGTATTAATGCAATAATAAGATTTATGAAAATGATATTCAGAATTTTCTCTACTTGGTTTCTAATCTCAAAAAGACTCAAAAAGTTTGTCAATTAATAAAAAATTTATTTTTCAATCATATATATAGTAATGGATCAGGTTTTCCACCAGAAGAGGGAAATGCATCTATGGTCACCCAGGGTCTTTACTAGGATTCTATGAATGAAGTAATTAACCAATGATTATATCCACCTTCAATGGGCTAGCTTAGTTTACTCATTAAATCTGGATACAATTTAAGCTAGTTCATCTATCTTTCATCCCTCTTTCAGATCCCATTACACCTCAGTATTCATGCTCAGGGAGACTTACTTTTGGCTCTCTTCAGGGGTGAATTTATTTAAAGTAACAACTCAGTTTTAAAAAAAGATTTGTTGCTTACAAATATATTTATTTATTTTATATATCATAAACTGTTATGTTTACATAGAATATATATATATAATTTTTTAACCATTCTAAAATATTACGATTTTTTGAAAATTGATAGTTATGCTAATAGAATTTAAGTCAGTATCTTGTGAAAGTGTAGGCTAGATGCTATAGTAATCAAGGTTTTATTACTGATAATCATCATTAGAAGAATAAATTTTGTTATCATCAATTCTTTCATTTTTTTACCTGACATAATTGCAAAACTTTATCTGGAGTTGATTCTATTAGAATGACTGAACAGAGGAAAAAGTTGCTATCTGAGGAATTTAATTCCTCCTGCTTAGTCCTTTCCAATATTTACCATCTGTAGGAAGAAAGAGAAATTATTAACAGACATGCCTTTGAAAAGAAATCACTATGAAAATGAAAAACTATTCCCATTGCAGAAATCAATTTAAGATTTATCTATTGTGTTGTCTTCCATTGATTCATTATCTCTTAATAAAGCTACTTCAAGAAAATCAACTTTGAATGGTTTTAAATTTACCATTAAAGGTCAATTGACATATTAATGAAATTTATACATGGATGAATAGACACTTCAGACAACTGTCGATATTTTAAAAAAAAATACATTTAAAAAAGTGGAACCTAAATGGTAATCGATCTGATTATAATTTTATTTATTAAAGTCCACCCATTTTATTTTAATCTTGATTTATCATGATGAAACAATATTACATTAGATATCATTTATTAATTTTTATCTTTTTTGCTTGTTTAACAAATACATTTAATGTATATCTGGTATATCTCTAGTTTAACATCCAATACCCTGATCTTTGACCAATCCTTCAGGTATGATCATATTATTGACCTTTGCTTCGATAGATATATTTATGAGTGATGACTAATCCATCCGCAAGCACCAATCTTATCTAACAGTAAGAATTATATCTTTGAAAACACACACTATAAGTTTCTAGTAGTCTCTAGAATGAAATATCCAGTTTAGCTCATTCTCAAGGCATGGGAGATAAATCTATCTGAAGAATGGTATTCATGTAATAAATAAAGGTAAATCATTTATACTTTCATATGGATACTATGCGAATCATACAACTTACAATCCAAATAAATATGTATTTCCTAAATTAAATTATAACATTTATTAGTACATTCAAATAAATATTTTTATTTTAAACACCTAATTCATTCATTAAATCAATATTATTTTATCACACATAGATTTATGAAAGAGAGCACAGATATATATGTTAGAGTTGTTTGTTAGCTGAACTTATATATTAAAACTTTAACAAAAAAAAATCTTAACATTTCACTAAAGTGCATGTTTCTTACTACTCTAATACACAAAATGTTCATTAATTATAGATATAAAGTCATAATTATCTCCTTGGAAGATGAACATTCATGATTTAGGGTGGATCCTCTGTAAGCTTACAGTTGCATACTGGAGATTATCTTATGAATAATAATAATAAATCAGTATGGTGAATAAGGTTCCCAGCATTGCAGTTATTACTTTCTCCTTTAGTTGTTAGGTAGGTATCACACAGATTGTACGGTTATATTTATTGGTTGTTACTCGAACAATCCATTTGGTAGAGTTAGATCCTCAATTTTCCATAATGAATGTCATCATATTTAGGCAGGTTCAGACAGCTATACATGGGGCCAGCCCAATGAATCTACACAATTCACTTACCCCAACATTTCTATGGGATGCACTTCCATGAAGATTTATAAATTGAACGAAAGTAGTATTTTATTTTTTAAATTATTTCTTTAACAATTCATTGATCTGCTTCACTTTTCGATCAAAATCCAAATTACTTTTTTTTTTATCTCTTTTTTTTTTCTTAAAAAAAAATAGTTCTCTTTCTTTTCATGTAATCTTCATAACTCCCCTCCTTTGGATCTATCCATCCACTGATGACCCCTATCTCTGGAATGCTTTTAGTGCCAGCAAGTTTCCATTGTTCCTAATTATTCAACAGTTCTTAGAATTTTAATGGCAAATGTCATTAACAGAAATATCGCCTGTGGCACTGCTTGCCAATTTTAAACTCTCTTTAATATTATATATTTTACTTATTTTAGTTAAGAAACATGCACTACACATATTATTTTAAAATCATAACACAATGTAATAAATCAAAATACCTACATTCTACAAAATCACAAACACGACTCTGCGCACAACTGCTCTTTCATTTTCACCCAAATCTTTGTTAGTATTTAATATATATATATATCTATCACACAATATGTATCATGATTATCTGTATAGGTTGCACTTTTAATGTTTACCGCATTCATTTTACACTCTCTTGTAACAGGGTTCGAATGAATAATTTATATATATATATTTTGAATTATTTTAATTAATAATACCAATCGCAATTAATACTTAGGGTCTCTGCTTAAGATACTAATCGTGTTCGAACCTAGATACTGTTACAATAGTAATTAATACTGAGCATTAATTTATTAATGTCGGTCTTCATGAAGGTCACTTATATACACATTATCATTGCAGTTCAATTAATTTCTTTTGCTAAATAACTTAAGTTAAATGTGAGATATGTTTACTTAATCTAAAGATAGTTTGAAGAGGTTAATTATCCCATCAATAATTTTTACATGATGTGTGCAGTCATATATGTATAATTTAGAATCCTTTATCATTCACGAGAGCTTTCTTTAAAATATTAGCATTACTGCAGTTGATGATGGCTTATCAATAGACTCTCAGTAACTGAGAATCTTGTAAGGAATTAACTTGAGAAGTCCATAATTAACATTTCAAAAGAGAGCATAATTTAGAATACATATGTTTATATTTTTAAAAAAGGGAAATGTGGTTGCATAGTATGAGAATATCGATACTTATTTTTGGTTATAAGATTAATGAGACCCTGTCCTTAAAAACGTATCTATGATTTTAAACTATCTGATTTCAATAAAATACTATTATTCATATTTTCATTATATTATTGCATTTTAAAGAATAAGTGATCTTCATGCATATAAACATATTCCAAATAGATCTCGTTAACTAATGTTAGGAATATGAATGACTTTGATGTCAAGTGGAAAAAAAAAACTTATAAAGAAACAGATGTACTTTATTGTATTATTATTGCCATTCAAAAAAAAAGAAAATAAATATTTAATTATAAATAAAAGATATACTACTTGCTTGACTTAAAGTAACTTGGCAATTCAATTTCCTTTTAATGCTTTATCAATACTCGGGGTCATGGGTTAAGTTAATCATTTTCTCTGAGAACACTTGAATGCTAATGATTTCACACACAGACTCTAGTAAGTAGCTACATTGTCTCATATTAATAAAGATAGACCTATTACATTAATTATCTATAGTTAATTGTCGGAAAATATAAAGTAGGTTCAATAAAATATTCCCTTTGTTTCTATTTTATATTTAGCAGGTAACTCATGTTTCATGAGTTATTTTGTGTGAATCCCTGAGAGTAGGCTATTTGAAACATTGAAAGAGAAAGTGAGGCTAATCTCTTCTTTTTTACACATCTTGAATCTGATTTATGTAATTATAAGATGTTACTTCAAAAGGCTCGCCCATAATGTATAAACTTGAGGATTTATACCATCTACCATTACATTTTGGATCCCAAATCTGTGGGATATAAGGCCTTAATGGCATAAGGTAGACCTTTGCATACACACACCCTATGTACCATTACAATATATATAAGAAAAATCCCATTATTAGAATTATTGAAATAAAAATAATGAAATATATCAGTAATGATATATTTTATAAACAACTATAATAAATGGTATAAGTACTTTCAGTTCATTTCTTAGCTTTCTTTAACTGAACACAATTTAAATTTAGCTTCAGTAAACATCATATTATATTCCAAGATTTACAAATTTTAAAGTTTGCACAGTATCTATAAATTAAATATATTCTATTTTTATTTATCAAAATTGCATTGTTAATTTATCTTTTATTATGATTTCTCTTCTCATGAAGAGATCAAACTTGTAAGTTTTTTTTGTGTGATTGAAGAAACCAGATGTTATTAAATTATTTCCTATTTTTAATACAGGCAAAACTCTCTATACAGTAGTGCCACTCAGTGCAAACCAGAGTAATCAATGTATGCCAGAAGTCTTGTGTATAAAATGCCTATCTAGTGCCTACTCATCCAATATCTCCAGGCTAGTTTCTAGCTTGTGGCTTTCATCAGTGAGAAGCCTTGGATCTGAGAACACTGCACCTAGATCACTACTGTATGAAGAGTTTGGCTGTTTTAATGTTATGAATAAGCAAAACAAATGGAAATCATGTGCTATTTTTAATACATTTCTGTAACAGTTGATTATCTTTTAACCTTTTATCAAGATTATGCATTAATTCATCTATTCTTGCACTTACATAAAAATTGATACACAATATTGCTTTTTTGTTTAAAAGATATAATATTTTTTGAATTATTTATCAGTGTATTAATATTAGGTGAAATACAAAATGAAACATTATATAAATCTCTATATATATACTTTTTAGAAATTAGTTTGAGCATATTTTATATCAATTTTAAAAAAAATACCATTTTAAAGTAGAAAGTTAATGATAAAAAATGGATATCTATTACATATGTTTCAAATACTCAAGTTAAATTTTTTAAATATATGTAGTGATATTTATATACTGTTTCATTTTGTATTCTATGTAATGTTAGTAGATTGATAAATAATTTTAAAAAATTATATTTGAAACAGAACAGTACCAATATATATCAAATTTTACATAAATATAAGATTTCAGATATAAGTGAATAGTCTTGAGAAAAGATTAAAAGAGCATGATGTAACAACAGCATGTTTTTTATCATGAAAAAACTGAGTTTACTTTCAATTTCAATCTGGAAAATGCCAAGATTCATTATGAAGAAACATAATTAAAAAAAAACCCAAGGAAGCAATTTTGATAAATAGAAACAGGATATATTTAATTAATACAAAATATGCTAACATTAAAGTTAATGAATCTTGGGATAGAACATTATTACTGCAGTTAAATTTAAATGGTTTTTGGTTAAAGAATGCTGAAAAAATAAGAAACATATTTATGAAATAAAATAAGAATGTAAAAGGATGTTTATCAATGAAATTAGTTATCGCATTAAAAATAATAAAAAAATATAAAACTATGATAAGAAAGAAAATGTCAGTTATTTGTAAAGCAAAAAACATGTATGTACCAAAAAACGTGTTTTGTTGGAAAATATAGGTTAGAAAAAAAAAAATTTTTTTAAAAATTTAAAAAAGCTATCATTTGCAAACTAATTCCATAAAACAATCTAGTGTGAAAGTCTATGTTTAAGAAACCTCATTAACCCAGATTTAAAAAAGTGAAGAAATCAGGAGAACTCTTTCTGATTGATGCCTTAGGAAAAATAATCTAATTGCTTAGAGTCACCTTAAAGTAAGTATTCATGAATCTAATGGTCACAGGTTTAATTCCCAAAATAAAACTTAAATTTTTCTAAAAACGTTTAACAATGTTTAAGTAGATGATATAATTTTAAATAAAATGTCGTCAGAAACATCCAGTCATATATATTGAAATTTCCCCCCCAAAGAATTAGATTTAAGTGTATTGCCTTACAAAATTTACTCTCAAGCTAATTACTTTTTTAAATCTATTTTTTCTGCAGATTTTTTATTTTGCGGAGAATGGGAAGGGTTGGCCTAAATTTAAAACTGATGGACAGGGAAATACGAAACAATCAGAAGAACAAAGGGGAAAAAATCAATTTCAGGATGCTGAAGATTCAGGTTTCAGCGAAAATGGAATTAATTATGCAAGAGGTCATGAGATACCAGCTGAACTAACATTCAAATATGATTAATAAATATTATATAGTGTGTATATTTTTGTTATATTAATAAAGTATTGTGCTTTAATATCAAAATTTATTTAATTATCTTTTTATAAAGTCAAACAATAGCACTGTATAACATATTTACTGCATATAATAAGCAATGTTTACTATTGTTCAATATAGAATATTGAATAATTTTCAAAGTATGTTCACCTATGTTATATGGACAATTTCTAATGGTGGTAAATACTTTTTGAGCACTAAAGTGATAATGACTAATGAGCATCCACTTAGATTAAAATCTTTCATTACTTTTTTTTCGTTTTTTCAGAAAGTAGTCCAGGAATCTATTGCTCAATTGTAACAAATGAATATTGAGGAAAGCTTGGTTTAATTGTAAGTATTAAGAATAAGTGAATCTTAATGACCGTTATATTTTAAAATAGATATTACATGGTATTTTTAGCCAAACTTAACTTTTTTCTGGTGCTCATTACAAAACTTTATTTTATGTTATTATATATAAAGGAATTTGATAAATAGACTGCAAATAGTTACAAAAATAAAACAAGATGTCTAGTGTTGGTGGCCTAGCGGTTAGCGTAGCTGCCTTCCAAGCAGCCGACCCAGGATTGCTTCCGGGCCAATGCTTTGACATATAAAGAAAAATAAAGCAAGATTACAAATATAAAAAGATATTCATTTGTTGTAATTTTTACTTATAATGTTATGTCTATCATCATATTACAAGTTCCTCTAAATACAGCATATATATTTTTTGTCTGTTCAAACCCTTGCAATCTTTTTTGAGTTTTCACCATATATGAGAAAAAATCTATATCTATTCAATAATAATAAAAAAAAAAGAGCAAAAGGATTTACTGCTTGAGAGTTCATCAAAAGTATGAACACTACTTTAAATCGTGAAAAAAGTTTTGTATAATTAGATATAACATTTTCCATTATAAACGAGGAATTTTTTTTATTATCTTTCACAAATTCATTTGCTTGTATATAAAAATATACTTTATAATCATATAGTTCTTAAATAGTTATCATTTAGTCAAATTCATAGAACATGCATACGTATATTACCTAGATTGATAGGATGATGTCAATGGTTTCTAAGTATAAATTATAGATGAATTAAACATGCTGTCTTTTTATTGTTATTCTACCAATTTATTTTTTGTTTCTATCATATTTTAAGAAAAACAGTTTCATTAGTTCTAATATATTTTTGTTATAAAGATATAAAGAAAAAATCATAAAATTGCTATCTTACTCAATTCACTTTTAAATTTCTCTTACTCTCCATAAAATGTCTCAATTCTTTTACATCTTACACTCCAAAAACAAATATTCAATATTCTGCCATCCACCTCCACATAAAAGTACATGTATAGTCCAAATCATTTCAATTTTTTTTTTTTTTTGCCATCTTTTTCTGATAACTGTCCTTATACAAAATAATGTTAAGTCCCTCGTTTTTTATTTTTATGTAACTCCAAATTTTTTCCCCCCATAATTGTATGTCTTCTCTAATCATATATGTATTCTTTATTCTTACCTCTCATAATCACATACAAGTAATACATTCTCTATATATTTTATTTATTTCTTATATAAATGCATAGTAATAAATAGTCCATTAACTTTGCATATTGTAAAATCTTTCCGATCTATACTTGTTTAACATCTGTCTTCATAATTCAATTACACTCCATTTTTAGTATTCTATTTTCATTCACGTATTGCAATCATGCAAACATTTCTACTTTCCTCAATAAAAAAAAAGTCCACACCATTTTCCTTGAATATAGTCAATTGCTAGCCATTAATCAGCATCTAATTTGTATGTCTTATCCAAAACCAGAATCAAGTGGTACATACAGAATAGTTGATTACAGATATATTTGGGTTTAATTTACAATCAATTTATTGATTTCATCTCATATTTTTAGATTATTTTTTGAAAATTGTATCATAAAATTTTATTTCTCTAATCTATTATATATACTTTTACTGAAATTATTTCCTCCATTTAAATATGAAAATATTTATAAACCTCATACTTTTTTTTAAAAAGAAATGATTCTGCCTTTTAAGACCCAATTTGACAAAACAATTACTGGATGGTGTCTTCAGAAATTACTTGTATTGCTATGTGGTATCCTTATTATACAACTAATTGGCCATTACAGTTGTAATTATTATACCTTAAACATTATGAGCTAATGATCCAAATTTATGTTTTGTTCACACTTTCCTTTAATGAATTAGCATTTACCTGACCAACTCTATTATCCCAAAATATTTAATGCTTGTCTAACAATTATTAATATCTTTCCATTTACTCATGAAAACCTTGAAGGCAGATTAGTGCAATGGTAAAGTGATAAATTCAAGAGTTAAAGTTCGTGATCACAGTTCAGCTGTCATTTTCAGTACTAGAACATCATATGTTCTTCCAAATGACAAACCATTAGGTTACTTATCTATTTATTAAAAGTGAATGAGTTGACTAAAAACCATCTATTGAAATTATTTAGTTTGGGGATTTAACTTCCTAAATTTGAACCTCAAATTACAAGCATAAATCATTACACTATAGAGGATAAAAATACTTTTAAAAATAGAGCAGTTCATATGATATTTTATTTTTTATACATTTTATTTAATAAGAAATAAATCCATAATCAATTATATGATGTTAAGTGCCGAAGAGTTAATAATTTATTTTTTTCACACATGGAACAGTCGGTGCTGCATAATGGTAGTTTGATGATGATAAGTTTTATTTAATTACAGTTTAAAAACATAGTGAAAAAAAAAAAGGGCAGAGAATTTGATTTAATTAATTGAGATGAAATATTTATTTTAAGTCCTCAAGGATCTGATCATACAAATATAATTATAGTAACAAAGATTAGAAAACAAAATAACATATAATAATGATTACCTAAACTGAACTTCTCGGCAATTAGCAAGTCTAATCAAGGTTTATTGGAAAGATCTTTGTTCTGCAATGAGCTCTGTTGTATATTTTAAATAAAAAGTTGATATATACAATTCAATCTAAAAAAACTGTTTAAAAAAACCATTGTAATCATTATAGATATTTTGAATAAAATAAAAGACAATATAAATCGAAAAACTATATTTTTAAATAGCTCGGGAAGTAATAAGATGTTTAGGTATTGAAGATGATAGATCTGGATCTATGATCTTTGAGTTCTAGAATACATCACTTTACCAAACACTGAAAAATTTAAAAAAATTTAAATGGGTTATTGCTTGGGAATTCTTAAGTTTGTCTACTGGAAATGGCACAACTGGAATTATGATCCATGGAGCTTGAAATTCAGTCAGCCACTTTCTAAAATGCTAAAAATATGAGGATAAATGAAAAATACAATAGCAATATTTAAGAAAAGTAAAAAAGATATTATAAATTACTTTAATAATCCTTAACCATTTGTTATATATATTTATTAAAGACAATCTAATATAGTAGACCCCATTCAAGGACAATGAGATATAAAAAGGACTAAGGAGTATAAAATGCACTTTTGCATTCAGTTTGTAAGTATCAAAAGTATCTCACTCTGCTGAGACTAAAGCTTCAGAATTACATGACCACAGACTGGGGATAATTTATTAAAGGATTAAATTATATGGCAAGATTAACATTGCTAAAAGATGTATTGGAGAATGATTACATCTAATCAAATCTTGTCAGATCAGTTCTACTGAAAACATTTCGAGATTCAAATGAGAAACAATGGCAGTAAAAATGGAGCTTACTTAAATCATTTAAATTTTGCAGATGATATTGTTTTCACAAAGTTTCTTTAGAGTTTCAAAAAATATAAAATATATTGAATGAAATCAATAAAACAGGATATAAAATAAATAGTAAGGATTAAAAGAAAGAAATAAGGATTGTTGATAATAAATTATAAGTTAACAACTATAAATATTTTGATCAATTATGGATATTAAATACAATAACATTAATTTATTGCTTTGGATAAAAATACTTTTATATTAAAAGAAAATACACCTATGTGGCTAAAAAAACAGATGCCTTTTACTGATAATTTAAAAGTCAAATACTTGTGATTTAATAGAAAAATGGTACTGACACTGCAGGTAATACAGCATTGCAGATACTTGTTTGATTTTGTGAGTTGAGAAATAGATAAGTGAAAGCAGAGATAGATAGCTATCATTAATACCATTGAAAACAATAAATAAGCTAAAATGGAGTTGCACTCGAGATATTGCAAAAAGAAATAACAATAAATAGACAACTAAAGTTGTAAATAGAGTTCCAAGAAATTTTAAGAAATCAAGATAAAATAACATGTAAGATAAGATATTGTTAAAATAAGAAAACTGTTGGATATAAACATTATCTATAAAAAGAAATAAGTTATAAAGACATTATTGGACTAAATTAAATCAATGCTATCTATATTATTTTCCAAGAAAATGTGCTGTATTGATTATATAATTATGTTAACATGATACAAAGTTATTAACACTTATGTATTAAGATTTAGAAATAGTTATTACCAATTAGAAAAAAACATAATTATTCAATATTTTATGATTATTACGATTCTGTTATACATTTACATTTTAATTAGACACCTGTAATGAGAGATTTTTTTTATTAATTCATCTATTATTAATACTAAAATACATTACTATATTTATTAATAATATATATTAGGTGGAGATTTCTTTCATTTGGCTAATGTTTAGATGATAACTTTATCATTATCTGGTTCTTTTACCAGATATCAATTTATGAATGTTTGTGCTAATAGAATATTGATGATGAACTTTTTGTTGCCCTAAATTGTGCTCCAACTTATGACACACTTGTAAAAGGACTGAATTCTCCTTTATAATAGCTATACCCTAACCAATATTCTCATAACAAAAAAAATTAGTCTCCTCTCTAAACCTCTTCTCATTACTATATCCCAGTTTATAGCTTAAATGGGCATTCAGACATTAAAAATAAGAAGCCATACAGTAAAATGACAACAAAAGTTTATTAATAAAATATGGATTTATTAAAAAGAATAGTACTTACAAAATAATTTCAGCTCACCAAATATTAGATAATAAAATTATAATAAAAATTAATATCTAAAAAAATAGTTATTGATAAAATAAATTATTTTTTAAAATCAGGGTTATTAAAATATCATGATTAAAAATATTATCTGGTTATAAAATGACAAACCTTTCAATAATTATTACTTATGACATGCCAATTTACATTTATAATTGAGAATTCATTTTCCAATTTCTTAAAAAATAAAAGAAATAATTTATCTGAAATCAAGTCATATTTAATAATATATAATATTGACAATAAAAGAAGTAAATTATTAAATGGTGTATTTTACAATAAATGAATTTAAATCATATTAGCAAAATCATTTTTTTATATCTTTTAGAAGTCATTCTTTAATTCATACTTTTCCATGGCATTAGCTTGAGAATTTTTACTCTTAGTTGATTTTATTATTGTGTTCCATTGATAATAGAAATATAAAAGCTACTTTATAAGTTATCATAGATATTTATAAATATCATAGAAATATTTATATTACAACTGATGCAATTCTGAGGAACTATTATTTCACTAAATAACTATTTAGCAGAGCATGTTTGAGTAAATCTTAATTAAAATTTATATCAGCAACTAAATTGATTGACAGATGCTTGAAGATTTATCAATGCTGCCTTTTACTGGTATGTTTTTCCAAACATGTTATGCTGTGTTTAATGATTTTGATGCATGAGTTTCCATTAACTCCATGTTGTCACTAATTGTAGGTGTCTTCTCCAAAAATTTCAATTAATTGAACTCAACTGACTACTTATATTCTGATATTTATAATATTATTGTCTCCATGCTATTTTTAAAAATTGTTTTCACCAAGTAATGTTTTTATTAAATTTTAATTATGTATTATAATTTTAATTAATTTGACATTATTTTACAAACATGTTTTGACTAACACCATTAACTATTGTAATTGTAAATTAATTAAATAAATATATATATGAAGTATACATATATAGACACACATGTAAATGATTTAGCATAACTTTTCTACATTTTATATCATGTATTATTTAATCAATCATTACCATCCATGAGGAATTTGCCATAACATGTCTATGTCATGAATATATACTGTAATTAACAAAACAATAACTAATAAAACTATTATGCTTTATAATTTATAAAGTCAGTATTGTCTTTATATTCTCAATGTATTTTAGTTTTAATAATCAAATAATCGAAAAATATAAATTATTCCATATATTGAGGGAAAGAAAAAATGAGAAAAAAAATTGAATTAAGAGGTAAAACTATTTATTTTCTTCCAGACTTTTATAACTATTTAACATCTTATAACAATTTCTTTATAAATTTCAACAAATTTCTTAATAAATTCAAGAAATCCATTTATCATATATAAGTAAAGAATTTTTAAGTGTAAAAAAAAAAAACCTTTAACAAAAACAGAAAACATTTAATTGATTGATTGATAAGTGATCACTTAACTAGGTCTTTCATTTAAAAAAGAATGCTTTTGTGGCTAAAAAGTTTTATTTTTGCAGTTCATTTGTCATGAAAAGGCATGATGATATTATAGATATGAGTAAAAACTAGACTTGGGAAAAGGTTATATAATACAAAGAGACTGTGCAAGTAAAATTAAAAAATAGATAAAGTTTTGCTTCTTAAATGATAATTTCATAATGAAATCCAATTTTCCTCTAGATTTGCATCAAAAGGTTACAAGCTTCAAATTCTCATGGAAACAAAGCTGAATTTGCTTTCTTTGAAAAATTAAAAATAATTTTCTCAAAGTTTATAAAATGAATAGATGAAGTCTATGCAAGGAGACTATTTTTAATCATGCAGTACAAATGGGGATTAAATTTAGTAAAGAAAAATCAAAAGTAATGACGATTAATACTGGGGAAAGAGAAGACAAAGAATTTTTATTGGGGATATAAAGTGTTGTGAATAAATATAACTATTTGGGAATAATCAGAGAAATTCCTTGGATGAATGGGAGAAAAAAATGATAAATGAAGCAAAAAAAAAAAGGATTTAATAAAGAAATTAACAGTGTTTTCATATAATAAATATGATGTAGTTAGAATTGTATGGTAATAGTAGGGTTAACATATGGTAACGATGCATTGTGTTAATAAAGGGATATTAGATAACTTAGAAAAAGTATAGAGAAGTAGGAAGACATACCTTAGATGCAGATGTGTGGACAGCAAAGAAGGCAATCCAAGGAGAAATCGGATGGTCAAGTTTTTATATGGGAGATGCAAAAAGTAAAATGAAAATGTTTGGTAGATTGCAGTTTATGGATAATAATAGTACTTAATTGGGTTATCAGTAAAGATAAGGCAACAAGATGGGTGAAAAAGGTAACGTATATAGATTTGGATCAAGAATTTGTCAATACACTTATACAAAAGGTAGGATGATTGTGTTAGAATTGTTGAGTATTATAGTGGTAAAGAATGGGATAAAAGAATAGATGTATTAATAAAGAATAGGGAGTTGGAGACCTAGTATGGAGAGTAAAGAGTTTAAATATATACAGAAGCAGAATATTTGGTGCAAGTTAATTTATAATAGCAAGAAAAGTAATTTACTGTTTAAGACTCGAACAGGATCTTTAACAGCAAGGGAATAAACCCATAAATGAAAAAATGTGGGTGATTTAGTCTGCAAGTTGTGTAAGGAAGGCATAGAAAATATTAGGCATCTGTTAATTGAATGTAAATGCATGAAAGTAGAAAGAATACAAATAATGAAGTTATGGAAGAATAAATATACACAAAGTGATTATACAGATAGTGAGTTGTTTTTTATACTGGGCTTGAAAAGGGGGGATTTAGAAATAAAGGTTATGTAATTGATAAAGATTATGCTGTGGCCATGGGGGGATGGAGCCGGAGACAAAAAAATAGAGGAAGATAGTGGCTAAGAGGTTTCCTGGGCATAGTGGCTTAGAGATTCCTGATTCCATATATGAAGCCACGGTGCATCGCATCACCTTATTCATCAATTTTATAGCCATTTGTTATAAAAAATTTGATTCAATAAAAGTAATGCAAAACATACTGTCTTGATGGTAATTTTAATTGCCTTTATCATTTTTCCATCAGTTCTGTGTCAAAAATTTTGAAATATTAATTAATGCATAACTTTTTAAATAATTAGTATAAGATGACGATAGATCTTTTTTCCTATAAATTACAAATTTGTTATAATTTCTCAGATCATTAAATATGAATATTACTGCCCTGACTTATAATTCACAAACTATAATCAAGTACACATCAAAATGACCATTATTAACCTTTCACAGCTATCTAATTTTATTTTGGTATGAGCTACAATTTAATTACAAAACATAATGTTAAATATACAATTTACAAAAATAAAAATGCAGTATTGTTTCTACTTTAGTCAAGAAAGGCAGCTAATCCGAATTTTAAACTAAGTCATGGGAAAAAAAACCATAATGGTACTATTATTAAATATTTATATTTAATAATGAGGAATGGAGACTAATCAATAAATGCTTATTTTTGGAAAAATATTATGTACATGTAGATATAAAAGCATATTAAAGATGGTTTTGTATTACTAAAAAGGTATTTAATATACATAACATATATTCAAATCTATATATTTAAATTTTTTAGTTCTTCAAAAGCATTTGAGATAATTTAGTTATCGGTAGTTGTTTTATAGACATCCATGCTGTGTGATGGCACGATTTATATGTTAAAACACATAAAAATGCCGTTTATGCAGCCGAACGTATTTTTGCGGCCATGTGTTACAACAGTTCTGTTGTACTACACATTGCAGGCTACGTTGTCGCATCGCAGTAAATTATTTTGGCGAATTTGCACACTTCACACTTTTTACGGTGTCATGTGAGGGTGTGTATCTTACAATTACGTATAAATCGTTAATTGTAAATAAAATTTAATTTTTTTTTATTGAAATCACGATTTGAGCAAGCAATAATTATCGGAAGGTTTAAACACTTCTGTAGTCAAGTTTTAAGGTGCAAAACCTTGTCAAAGGGTATGTCTAAACAATACTTTGAAGGAGGTAGCGTGTCAAATAACGTTATTCTCGAGAACCTCAACGAGACAAAGAACATGGTGCAGGAAAACCTAGATGTTTGAATCTCGCAATTAACCATCACTTTGTTCAAGCTATACATCTGATATATTACTGTAGCCGTGAACAGCTTGTTTTTTTTAATTTATTTATACCAAAAAAAGAAACCATAATAAATGTGAAATTTGTTGATGCATACATTAATAATTAACACTAGTATTAAGGAATTTAACTTAAGATTTGGAATGGACTACAAATGATACGCAACACATTGCTTATAATTTAATATATTTTAATTCTTAAATATAGATTAAATAAACATAAGTGCATTGAACGACACACGCAGGTGGGTTATAAAGTAAATATATAAAAAACAAATATTAGCAAGTAATAGAATAACTGAATAAGCTATTATGTAACAAATGTTTAGTTTTAGAATTTCATTTAAGAAATAGGCAAGTTTTTATTTTTAAAATACATTTAAAATTTTAATCCCAAGTTTCATTAATTACTATCTTAAGAAATTTATTGCTTTCTAATTATTGTTCAAAGGTTGCAATGAATATACTAAATAAGGAATTCATAAGCGGGGCCAATGTCTACAAGACCCTAAGGATAGGTTGATTTTGGTTGTTACTGATTGCTTACAGATGGTTTCCCAAGAATTTATTTTTTTTTTTCATAAAAAGATTTTTTTTAAAAAGTTTAAATTTGTAAACATTTTATTATGTGTGTGAGACTATCCCAGGAATTGAAATTTATATACCAATGCATTTAACTGAGAATATTTCAAATTTATATTAATTTAAGAGATGTAATGCTTCTTTAAATGTATTGCATTACAGCTTCTCTTGCATATATATATAAGTGGTTACACACATATATGTTCACACAACTTCATTTAATTATATCATTTTATTAATTTTAAATTTATAACTGCGTATACATTATACGCATAGACATTAACATATATTAAATGTGTGCACATATCCACAAATATACCTATTACATATCAAAATAAATTATTCTGATTATATACGTGGACTGTGAGGGTTCAAACTGTTGGAAAAGATACTAACTATGATGGAACATAGTAGGTGAAACGGGATGATGGCTAAATAATACTGTTTCAAGCAGAACCAAAAAAAAAAAAAAACCTAATAAGTTTTAATTTTTTTGAAGTTGTTTTTTTTAAAAAAAAGTGAAACCAAAAAAAAAAGCTTACTAACTTTAGTATTTATTTTTTAAACAAAATATAGGAAACCAAAAATACAACGGTAATCAGTACTAAGCTTTACATTGAAAAAAAAAAAAAACCGAAACCAAAAAAAAAAGCTTACTAACTTTAGGATTTACTTATTAAACAAAAATAGAAACCAACCATAATAAGCGTACTAAGTTTTACATTTAACCCCCCCCCCCCAAAAAAAAAAAGCTTACTAACTTTAGGATTTATTTTTTAAACAAAAATAGGAAACCAAAAATACAACCATAATAAAGCGTACCAAGTTTTACATTAAAAAAACAGAAAGACCCCCCCCCCCCCAAAAAAAAAAAAACAACCCGAAAAATGATTTTATTTTGTTGATGTTAATAAAAATAAATGTTTACAAAAAAATAAAATTTATTTGTAAATAAAAAAAAAACAAAGAATTAAAAAAAAAAAGGCCTGGGAATGTTCATAAGTTAAATTTTTTCAAGAAAAACAACACTCTCATGCAGTGTGGATGTCTATAAAACAATTACCATTAAGAATTAATGTTATATTGTGACAATTGTTAATTCAAGAAAAAATCTTGCATCACTTACTTACAAGAGCAAAAAATTATTCTAATTATGTAACATCATAGTACAAGCTAATAAGAAAAGAATGAGTTAAGATATAAGCAAAACATTATTTCACAGAATCAAATTATTTTAAAAATAATTAAGAACCAAATCTAAGTCATTCACTAGTAAATCACGAGTTTAATTATTTACGTGTTAAAACTTTCTATAGGAAATTTATACACCAAAAACTACATGAAAGTTTTAAAAAATTATTTTAATCTATGCAAAGCACAATTTACTATAAAGCAATTCCACCACTTACTGATGAATTAAAATCTCATTGGACAACTAATTTCTAAAAAATTCTGCACATAAGCTAAACTAACTTATATTTATGAATTCTTTCCTTAGAATTTATATTTTATTAATAGTAAATAATCCCAATTATAAATTATTATTAAGCATCATTTTAGAAATCTTTTCAGCAATCAAACTTTTATTTGGTATAGCATGACATTCAAGCATTAGAAATAAGACTATTTCCATCCAGGAAACTTCAATTTTAAAGGCAGTGTCATTTTACCATTATGTTAAACTCCAACCAATTATTAGATTTTATAGTTCTTTTCAATTATCTATTAACAATCAATCCTTTTCTCAACTAAATATAAATATTTTTATATTAGAAAAGCGGGCTTCACTTAAACTAAGGGTTGGGAACTAGCAGCTTGCTCATCTTGAATAAAAATCAGCTGTGGCCATTGCAGAAATGATCACCATCACAAATAGAAATGTACCTATACATTTGTCAAAATATTAAAAGGAATACTCTGATGTATCACAACCCATTATTAAAAATTAGCAAAGTTGTAGTTTTTTTGTTTAGGATTATTCAATTATATTTGACATTTTGTAAATAATGGAAACGAATTGTAAAGCAAGTTTGGTGTTAAGAGTAACTTAAAAATAACATAGCTACTGCTGCTACAGCAATAAGCATCAATGTGGGCCATTTCATGATATATACACATAGTAGAATTGTCAATTAAGCTATTGCAAAGTTACAAAACTTATGTTAGGTTATGCAATTTTTATTGACAGAATAGTGTTTTATGCCTAATTATATTAGAATACTTCAAATTTATAATAAAACTATGAGTTGGGGGGGGGGGGGATAGTTGGAAAAAAAAACAGACCTCAATAAATGTGGGAATTTGCATTTATAGAAATGTATTCAACGTTTAATTTGCAACTTCAAAAAAATATTGGACATTTTCAAGGAAAACTTAAATTTTAGTGAAAAATATTCTGATGATAATAAATAGAAGACTCAATAATTGCACTACTTCAGCAAAATTTATCAATCTGGGTAAAATCTCAGATACTAAATTACCCCTGGAAACAACACAAGCACAAAAACTTTTTACTGATCTCAAATTTGTAAAAAACAGTATGTACAGTATCTTTAAAATTCTGTTTAGATATGATGGTATACATAAAAAAAAATTAAAGACCGATTCCTTTCATATATAACTGTAAAGAAATGAATTGCAACTATTGCTGAAAAAATATCAAACATACAAATTATGGATATTAAGTCTGTTGTATATACATTGCTACGATAATCAATTGATATAGTACAATAGTGATGGTTAAATATATTGCATCTGGCATTCATGAAAAACTTTTCAATGTGTTAACATTTGAAAAATATAGGTAAACATATATTAGGAAGTGCGTTATGTTCAGACTGCTACAATTGCAAAAAAAAAAAAAAAAAAGATTTGTTAAATTATTCTGCACTCACTTCCCATAAAATTTCATTAAATTTCGCATCAGGAAGCTTTAGTTGCAAAATCTTTGGAATTACCACAGTTAGAGTAATAGACATTGCTGCCACAATAATCAATTATGCATTCTTAGTAAATATAAAGATTTAATTACATTTGTAAGATGGCTACTAAGGGGGAAAGTATTATAACAGTTAGTGTTTGAAAGAAGTGAATTTTCTTAATCTCTAAAAATTATAATGCATATCATTTACGACTTTATTAGTCATTACATTTATTACTAAAGATGAATTTTTCTTTTTTAAAGATCTAAAAAATTACAGGTTGAATTTAAATAAATTGATTGTAAATATTCACTGAAATGAATACTTTCATTTTAGTCTCCCAAGCAATTTCAGGATTTAAAAATATATATGAAATTTTTATTACATCCATTTAAGTTAAAACTTGAAATTAAGCGAAAGCTTTTCTTGTAATATCTATTGCAGAACTACAAATGGACATTCACAATAGTATCTGAATACAAAAACTATAAAATGCTAGAATTTCTTTCCAATTAGTAACTTGCTTTTAGAATTTCAATATAAAATTGTGAACATTTTTTCTCTTCAATGAATTACACTTAAAAGAAAATATAGGAGCAGAGTGACTAATGTAATTGACTGAGAACACGCAAATTTTATTAATTGAACATACTTACATTTGATACAATATTTAAGCTAATTTTTTTTTCACAATTAAATGTTCTATTTATTGTACCCACACACACACACACACACACAAAAAAAAAAAAACCTATGCAAACATGAGTTTTTCAAATCATTTACCTGTATAATTCATTTCCAAATACTGAAACAATTACAAATTTCTAGTATTTTAAACCTTTTCAGAGAACATTATAAATGAAATCAAAATTATGGCTCCCTAAATCTTTTCTTATCGGTTTTTTGTTGTTATTGGAAAGGCTCTTTTGTTTCAGAAAGATTCCAAACCCCCTGCTGTAAACTAACACAGCTGCAAAACATTATCCAAAAATGTTTTTGCTAGCAGTGTCCATCACACAAATTATTTTCCTAATTTTTATTTTGAAACAAATGCTAAATAACCTTAACTTTTGCAAATATGAACATTTAAATAAATGTCATTTGGAAAAGCTTTGCAATTTTTTGTGAATTGAGCAAATATTAAATTCACATACATTTCATATCTTAATGACTGGTTTCATTTTTTAGGAAATCAAACATCCTCTGATAAAATTGTTACTTTTCATTAACACCATCAGATCCACATTCAGCTTAATGGCAACTTTTCATTTTTAGCAAATCATTCGATTTTTAAATTTACCTTTGAATTTGGTGAAGACAAAACTAATGTCTTCAACTAATTGATAAATTCAAATATAAATCACTAAAATAAATAAGTGCTTTCTTTCTTTATCCATACCAACTTTCTTCCTTTCACAATAGACACTAATCCTACCAAACCTCATGTAATCCTTATAGTAATTCTATTTCCTGATGGAGATTTGTAAATATATTTTGTACATGTAGTTATTCACAACTACATTATTTTCTACTGATTTTTTTTATTCTATATATGCAGACATAAACAAATAATAATTTTTTGATTATATATAGAAAGTAATATTTTTGTTGTAAATTCTCATTAGAAATTATGATTGATAAATATTTTGAAGTTAGAAAAATTAATTTTGTTAAATAATTTCCACTTAAATTTATCGTATAAATGAAATGTTTATGCATGACTTTAGATTCCATGTATTGAGAAAACCTAAAATTTGTATTAAAAAAATCCGACTAATAACTAATTTTATAAGAAACATCGTGGGGAAACTAAACAAAAAATTCACAGAAGTATTCTGGGTGCAACTTTAATGCAAAATAATTTTAATTTTTGATCCTAGATTATTTCTAATCCAAAATCATTTACATTTAACTAGCAATAACTTACATTGATCCCAGAAATAAGCTTATTTTCTGAAGGAAGTTAACAAAACAAAAATATTCATACATATTTAAAAGCATTATAGTTTATCATTTATACTAAGAGAAAATCAACAATAAATTTATATATAGAAATTAAAAAAAACTAAGATTAACATTCACTATATTTCAATAATTTATGACACCAATGTGCTTATAATAATTCTTTGGAATAAAAATAATCTTCCTAAAATATTACATTCAAAATGTTTTACTATTTTAATTAATTTCATTTTGTATATAAATCCATCAAGTATCAAGAAGAAATGCCTATAGCTAAGCAAATAAAAAATAATTTAAATACAATGGAGAATGCCACTCATTATAGTTTATATTAAAATGTTTGTATTTTAAACAATCTGTTTCAGAGGCTAAAAAAATCGCAGTAGCAATCCAACATTATTAGTGAACAATAGTGCAATATAAATTCATATATATATATAAACAACATAATAATAGTTTGATTGCATTTCAAAGTTTTAATTTTAATAACTAAAATTGAATTTTTGAAAGTGTAAAGAAAGATCTTATGTCAAGTATTGGTGGTCGAGAGGTTAGCGACAGCAGCTTTACAAGCAGTTGTCCCGGGTTAGCTTCCCAGCTGATGCTATGACACACGAGAAAAAAAAAAAGAAAGACCTTAACTTATCCTAATAAAAGGTCATATAAAGGTGGAAAATAGATCATTCCTGTTCCACTTTCATGGCTGTTTCAAGTTCATCAGTTGCCCATTTATCTTTTTAAAGAATGAATCTTTATTGCTTTACACTGGATATTGGTATTCTTGTAAGTACAACAATAATAACATTAACAATTATAATATTCAGGGCAAATCTCTCAATAGTTTAGACAGGGTATTATAGCCAAAGAACACCTTAAGATCTTCAGAAATGTTACGACCTCACTTAACCATTGACAAATATTTTTTGTATTAATCAGCCTTCAATTTCTGCTCTTAAAATCATGACTAAAATTATCACAATATATGCATTCAAGGGAATACTTTTAAACAAAAATATGTAATTTTACTGTCAAAGATATAAAAAAACAAGTAAACTAAATTGATATTTTGCATAGCAAAGACATTCATCATTCTAATGTTTGAAGTTTATGACTTTGCATTTGTTAGACAAATCTTATTCTATTACTTATTCACTCTGCAAGTCTTGGTAATATCAATTCACTGTAAAAATAATATTAGTAAATACTGACTGAAATTAAATAAGATACTATTTTTGATAAAAACAATCATAGTACCCTACATAAGAATTGACTATTTTATTTGAATATACAAAAATAAGAAATTAAACAGAAAAATATTTATTCAAAATAATTTTATTGAAGATATATAGTTAGTTAGTTTCATTATCGTTTAGATTTAAAATAATCTGCCAAAACATCATGGGCTTGTGCTTCTTTTCCATAATCCTAAAAATCAACAATAAAAAAAAAAAAAACTTTTAGTATAAATAAATAAAGTTTAAAAACCAAATTTTAAGATTTTTTTAAAAAATTATTACTAAGAAAATATATTAATATTAATACATTTAGAGAAGCATTAAAATAAATTATGCACTGATGATTTTCTACAAATTATTCCTACAAACTTTTTGATAAGCTTACTGAATTCCAATTACATAAATGTATGCTTATTAGGATAGATATTTATAAATAATTTTGTTAGCGTTCAGTGAAAAGAAATCGATATCCATACAAAACTTTAGAGGCACTAATATGTCACACGGATTTTTTCATTTTAATAACTTTTCCTTTATTGGAAAAAATTACTTTAGAAATTTAGGTACTACAACATTGGATGATCCACACCGCTCCGATGGCGCTGTTGCTAGTACAAAGCAAATAGATATAACATTACCGGGCTTTTTTTAAAAAAAAAAAAAAAATTTGTTTTTTGGGGGGATTTATTTTGATTTTTTACCAAGCTCATTTTCATTTTTTAAAAATAGATAAAAGGTTTTTTTTTTTAAAAAAAAAAAAAACATTCGGTCTTTTTTTTTTTTTTGGATTTATTTTGATTTTTTTTATTCATAAACAAATACGTATAACTTGGTTTTCATTGTTTTTTTTAAACATTTTTAAAAACATTCTTGATTGGATTTTTCACCATTTTTTAAAATATTAGTATGTAATAAGCTCTATTAACTAGTATGAGCGCACTCTATTAATGTGTATGTACGCGTATTTATATTTTGTACATTAATTAATTAATCAAATCTGTATGCGTATATACATAGTTATATTTTTAAATGATTAAACTAAAGTAGTAAACAAACGCAACTATGTATATATGCGAAGGAAACTATAATATGATAGATTTTGTGAACATTATAACTTTTCTAAATTATCTCTTTTAAGTTATTAAATTTGTTTGTATTCGCATATAAATCTTAAATCCAGGGGCAACTGTCTTATACATATAGTAGAATGTTGACAACGTAGTCTCTTTTTAAAAAAAGGGAATCGAGGTCATCGGTTTCTCAGAAATGCTTCTCATTAAATTGTAAACTGAGAACCAAAATTTCAAAGATGATTTAAAAATAAAGTTAAAAAACAAAGACAAAATTATTGAACAGGCAGCTGGATCTTTTGTCTTTGCTAAAATTTATTAGTTATTAAATCTTAAGAATTTAAAACTCAAAATTGTAAACAGCTTAATGGCTTGTGAGGGGTAAGATTTGTTATAAAAACCCCAGTTTGAATTCGAAAGAAACTGACTCTCATCATTTAACAAATCAAATACAGCCAGATGCTATGCCCAAATTTACGATATCGGCAATTGGTCTAGGAGATGGAAGGAGTTCAGAACAGCAGCCTACCAAGGAAGCAGCCTGCCAGTGAATGTTAGTGTCTACACCATGCAAGCCACCTCAGCAAGATGATCGGCAATTAAATCTTCCGCAGAGCTCTTAACTAAATCGTAATAAATGACTAATAATTTTTATAAACTAGCTATACTATAAATGTACACAAACTGCTAAACTCAAGTCTACTCTTAATAATTAAAAGTCTGACATAAATTCATAATTATTAAATCTCTTAATGTGATCTTATTTAAAAATAATATAAAATCTTGCCTAATTAAAGGTTGAACTAGTAATATTTCGGTTGAACATGATAACTATCTTAGTTATTGTTCATAATTTATTCAATCTGCAGATATGCCTTCATTACTTTGCTTATTGATATTTTATTAATTGTGCTATGCCACCCTTCAGGGAAGAGTTTGCTAATATTATAACAGTAGAGAGACAAATTAGATGCTCTAGTATAATCTTATATTGCCTTTTAGCAAACACAAATTCTCGACCTGAAAACCTACTTTTATATATGTTAAGCTACTATATTTTAGCTTAGTATAATTCAGATTTGCATATTTAATAATTATATTAGTTAAAGATCATGCTGATCATTACGTATAGAAGACCGACGGCATTTACGCGATTCACATTCCATTTCATATTTCTTAGTGCCTTAATATAATTTCCCCACCACACAATTCTCTGTCAACAAAATTTTTTTCTGCTGTAGGAAGTCCACCGTGGCCGCTTTTGTAGCAGGCAATTCCAATAACTTGAAAGCAGACTGTCTGCCATTTTATTTTTTGGTCTTGCAAGTTCTCGCAAAGTGCACGGCTTTCGCGTGAGCTCTATCGAATCACGCTTTGCCCTCCTCATTTCTTAAATTGGTCCAGCTCCCAAGGGAACTAGGGACATTTGTGAAAAAGTTAGAATTTGTAGCACCTCATACTACTTACACTAGATTTAACACTAACTATTTAGGACTGCATATTGGTATAGTTTTAGTCATTACAACTATAGACACCCTGACACATGATAAGCTGTTGAATGTTCAATACTAGCAGCTATACAGAGGTCGTAACATGTTGCAGATAATGTTCACACGCTATCGATGTGGGGGTAATGTTGACTGCTTCTCCATCAAGTGTTTGAACAGTTTACAGGCCATAAGACGTATGAGTGGCCTTGTAAATGGCATATTTCTGTGCTTTTGCATGAAAACAGCGCCATCAGGCGGTGTGAATCATCCGATGTTGTAGTACCAAAATTTATTTGCGAGATCATCCTAAAATTATAGGTTAAATTTCAATAAAATTTGCATGCAAATAAAGCTAGTTGCATACCAATTAGACCATAAACATAATAATCCCTGGGGTAAATGAAGAGGAAGTAGCTAAAATGATAAGACTGGATTAAATTTAGTGTTAATTTAAAGTGATAATAGATCAGCAGTAAAAAATGGTCAATGATAGACCAGATCGACTAGGAGCGGTTAAGTCTAAAATAGAGTAGTGGTAAGCAAGAAGCAGTTACTTGTTCGTGAAGTGAAAAGATTACCAGTGAAGAGTAATTAACTGAAGCTTAACCAAACTGCAAAAGTGGGAACGGAGATGGTTAATACATAACGTATAAATATAAATTGCCCGCCAATGTAAGCACTAATATTGTGAACTTTAATAGATTTACTCTATATGTACAATTATATATGCTTATTTGTGTTTCAAGAGATGTGAAAATAATTGGATTACTTCTGGTGTGAAAGAAAACTATTTTATATCTGAGGACAATAGTGTTTGAATATTAATGGAATATTACTGTTTTATGTTATTTTTATCACATTATTGCTATTAAATAAATATTATATATACATTTCAAAATATAGTTTCCTTATTTAAGCTCCAAATGATCTTTAGAGACCCTCAGGACACAGCAGGCATAATCATAAATTACTATAGCCTGGCTAGATTACCCAAATATAACCGATTAACCAAAAACTCACTTCAAAATGCAAAAAAGTTGTTAATGCTAAATACACCTGGGTCTCGTTTTACGCGATAGATAGGTTCCTCAGAAAACACGCGCAAACGAAATCGCGCAAAAATAGATGTAACTTACATTGAAAAGGGGGGATGCGGTCTGTGATTTTTCAAAATTCGAACGTAAAATTACTTTAAAATTCGTGCAAAAAAAAAAATAAGGAAATAAAATATGACTAATAAAAATTTCAAAATTGAAAAAAATTGATACAAGACAAACTTTTTTTTAACTATAATATTTAATTTTATTCAAAATATATTTTTATGCATAATTTACAGTACAGTAATTTACATTTTTTTATACACGTTTTAATTATTATCGCTATTTGACAAAAAAAAACACGTTCGTTTGCAAACTGAGGAAATACAACTAGCGCCAACTTCACACTCATGTTGTGACAACGTAATTAGTAATTAATCTGTGACACGATGATTTTATTAATTGTCTATGAAACTAACAACCAAAAATTAAATTATTTTTGTCTTTAATTTTCAATTCCGTTTAAAAATCAAATTTCACATCACATTAATTTCAAGTCGCCAAGTAATTTTTAAATTGTCAAATTTAATTGTGTGCCCACTGATTACGTTCTTTTTTAAAAAACAAAAACAGAATGTGATTTAAAATGCAAAATTAACACACACAATGTTTGAACAAATTTACATTATAATCTTGTAAAATTTAATGTGTGTATACATAAAATGTGGAAATCATGATTTTAATTTCATTATTGCATAAAATCTTACTATTATAAAGCACTGAAAATATTGAAATTACTAAGATGAAAGTCGAATTCCAATAATGTGCTATTACTTTCAATATAACGTAAGTGTGCGAAATTTATTATTTAAAGTAATAGCGCATTATCGGAGTTCGACTTCCGGTGAAACAGAAATCGCGTAACTTCAAAATCGTGCTAAATAAGTCCGTGTAAAAAGACACCCAGATGTAGTATTAAATAAATGTCGATGACATTATTGAATGTGTTTTATTGCTATTTCATTCTAAATGGCTTTACTAGATCAATAAATAAAAAAAACTAATTTTGTCTCTATAGTTTTGAAAATAATTAAAATTAAAACAAAATATTTTACTAATTTGCAAATGAATATCTTATGCTTTCACTATAATTACTTCAATTGACTAGTAATTTTATCTATAATTGGCAAAGTATCTCTATTTCTTGTATTAAATAAAATAATATAATTATAGATTTTAAATTTTGTAAACATGTATCCAAATTTTTACCAAATATTTTTTATTTAAGCTCACAATATAAGCTAATCAAATATCTAGACATATACACACTTCTAACTCTGGATAAAATCCACTCTGGATCTCATTTCATACCAATCACATTATCTAATAGAAAACCAAGGAATACAAATCAAACCTTTTATAGATTGCATACAGCTTAAATATGCAAAATAACTAAATATACTCTTTCAACATGTTAAGTGATTTAATACTTTCCAAATGTCAAAATAAAGCCCAGAAAGAATAAAATTCTTCATACAAGAATATATATATATATCTAACATATACAGGACATTCAAAAGAATGTTCATAAAAAAGGCATTGCTGAATATCCTATAAGTATTATATGTTTAACACCAATAGACTTTTTTAATTACGTCATATAAGCTAAAAAATCCTCAAATACACTGAAATATGGCAAATTAATGAATGAGAATGTGCAATAATATCATATCTTAAGTATTTATTTCAGTTCTCAAATATATTAATAATATCTAGTATTGAATGGAGAACAAAATATATATTTACTTAATGCATATTTTAGTATATATATTTTTTTCCATTAAAAAATTGAGTTTGTTAAAATAAAATGTGTACCCTGTATATATATTCTTTAAAAACATAAATATTTACCTTAACCACAACACAGCTGCAACCTACTACTTTTCGTGCCTTGCCTTCTTTATCAATTTTACAAAGACCAGCCCATTCACCTAACTTTTTATTGTCATCCACCTTAAAATAAATGCAATAATTATCATTTTTTTAATCATTATTATTAAAAAAAATTTATAAACTCAAATACAGTTTCTATTGGTAAATTATTATTTTAAATTCAAGAACAGTTAAAACTCTAATTGTAAATAATATCTAGAAAATATATCTGTATATATTGTGTATTACTAAATTAATTTTTTAGTAATCAATAACCCAGTTTTTATCTTTAAAATTCCTAAACATGTAACATTTAAAAAAAAAATTCAGCGCAACATTTTACTCAAGCCCCCCCCCCCCCCGCTCAGCCAATGGTAAAATCATGGCCATTTTAAAATTGTTACAACAAATTTAATATCTAAAAAGAATTCTTATTCTAATATACAAGAGATGAAATAACTTTTTTTATATCTATATATAATTTCATTATATACTAATGAGAGGACAGCACACACCAAGTTTTTTTCTGAGACTACTATTACTTTTAAAACTGAAAAATTTTCAACTTCAGTTTTTAAAATGATTTTTTACAAAATTATAATTGATTTGTTTCACAAAAAAAAAAATTTTAATGACAAAATATTTCTGAAACTTTTTAAAAAATATTCTATCTATTAACCTCATCTTTAAATTAATTTATTAATTGTAAATATTCAGACATTTCTGATAATAAATATCAATCAGCACTGAATAATCAAATAAATAGCTTCAAAAAAAAAAAAAAAAAAGGCAAAAAACAATGTTAAAATTCAAAAATCAATAATTTAAAACTATTTAAAAAAAACAATATCCAATGTATTCAATAAATGAAATATTTTCACTATTACCCCACTGAGGTGACTGAGCCATAAGCTCGAAAACAATTGGTCTGGGGCTAAGAGTATTTCGGTCAGAGATTTTAAATATTTTCTCTTACTGCATTTATCGATTAAGAGCTTGTTTGAGCTATTGGTACACTCTCTGTATTACGTTTTTGTAAATACAAGCTAATAAAAGCAATGTCATGTTATATATGACTTGCTTTATTGATAATTATAATTTTATCTTTATGGCTTTGGCTATGCTGAGGCCATTAATATATAGATCTGAATTTGGTTCAGTCCCATATAGCTATTTAAGTTAAATGGAGTAAAAGACATTTTCATGTCCGAAAACTTCAGAATTTCTACTTAAAATATTACATATGAAATAAATGCTGGGTTTTGAGTTGATATTTTAGAACTAGTGTCTAAATATTCTAGCTCCTCACTGAGATGAGCTGTAAGCTCAAAACCATTTGGTCTGGGGAAAAGAGTATTTCGGATAGATTTTAAATATTTTCTCTTACCGCACTTATCAATTAAGAGCTTGTTTGAGCTATTAGTACGCTCTCTGTATTACATTTTTGTAAATACAAGCTTATAAAATCAATGTCACATTATTGATAATTTTATGCTGAATGAAATTTATATTTTTTTCTCGTTAATGCATTTTTTTTTTTTTCACGCGAGATGTCTCCATTGTATTTATACTGTACACAATTTAAAATTTAGTATTGATAGTACATATGACCAAAAATTATTTTTAGTTTTATGCTGAATGAAATTTATATTTTTTTCTTGGTAATGCTTTTTTTTTTTACACTTGAGATGTCTCCATTGCTTTGGATATCTAAAAAGAACTATGAGATGGTTTAAAATCAAAGAAGCAGAGTAAGTATTATTTTTAAATTACATTTAGTAATTTTTGATATTAATTGTATAAATCTGAAACAGTTTTAGCCTCTTTATTCCTTCCTTTTTTTTTTATATTGAGAATATTTTAGATTAGGAATGGTAGCAGTTTCAATTTGACAGAAAAAGTTTAATTCAAAATTAAATGACTGAATATTTTAGCTAATATATGTACTATACATTTTTAATTTTATGCTGAAGAATTTGCTATTTTTACTGTAGTGTGATGATTTACATTCGTATACCAAATGACTCTTATTTTTTTGCTTTTGTAATCATTAACAAAGAAAATCTTTACTTTAGATATGTTATTAATGAAGTACTAATCGTCTCGTAAAAATATTGGAAGAAAAATAAAATATTGTATATTCATTAATCATATTTAAAGCTAATAATCAAAATATTTAATGCATCACTATAACATTTTGTTTTATGAATAAAATGTATGCCATACAATTTCAGCATGAAAGTTACTATTCTGCTTTTCAGATGAGATGATTTTAATAACTATTCTATGATATCATCAGTGTGCCAAAATGGCCACCAAAAAAAAATTTTTTTTTTTAGGATCGTTATAGTGAATAATCAATTGTAAATCAAAATAATGGATATAAATTGATACTGATTGTTATTGTGAATCTTCGCATAAAGACCAAGCACTAAGCAGGGTAAAAATGTACTATCTTGTACTCACCTCCATGATGATTATGCATACATACTAATTATAGATGGCCTACATCAGTTAATAAGCTTTCTCTTACTTCCCACCCAATGATTACTGACAGTTGTATATACTTCCACAGAAAACTAAATAGCAGAAAAACAGTTCTTGTGTTGATATGATAACAAATTGTATTTCTTAAAGATCTAGTGCTAAAATGTAATCTGACCAAATATTTGCAACAATTAATACACTTGCTCTTTTATATCTAAAAAGATTATACAACTGCAAAAGATATTAGTCTCAGAAATAAATACTTGCAGAACCATGCCATTTGCAAATCATGCAAACTTTTGAATGGCATTAAACACAATTAATTATCTATCTATAATAGTCCCAAATGCTTATTTAATTATGTAGTTACAATTAGAATTCTAAACTTCATTAGTTTTTCAGTGGATTGTGCTAAAACTTTGCAGATATTTATCTCACATGATTACATTTTCTATACTAGCACATTAATTGTTGATAAACAGAGCAAAACTCTCCATACAGTATTGCCACCTGTGCTAAACAGAGTAATCAATGGATGCCAGAAGGCTTGTGCATAAAATCCCTATCTAATGCCTACTTATCCAATATCCCCAGACTAGTTTCTGTGCTAGTATAGGAAATGTGATCATGTGATGCTTAATGGTTTAACACCAATCCTGCCTAATAGGATAGTGGTGGCTATGGTTGTAAAAGAGACAAAGACACCAAAATGTATAGGTGCTGAACTGAGTTCAGACCCATATGACTATATAAGCTATTGAGCTTAGATTGAAAATATTTTTTGTGTTTTCAATTTCATTCTCATAGTTTTGTAGTTAAGTAGAGATAAAAGGTGGTTGCTAGAGGGTTGCATTAGATCCTAAGATCTAGATGCAGTGCTCTCAGATCCAAAGCTCCTCACTGACGAAGGCCACACGCCAGAAACTAGCCTGGGGATATTGGATGAGTAGGCATTAGATAGGGATTTTATGCACAAGCCTTCTGGCATCCATTGATTACTCTGTTTAGCACAGGTGGCAATACTGTATGGAGAGTTTTGCTCTGTTTATCAGATATTTATCTGTTTGTTCTAAATCAAGATTAGCTATAGGAGAGATAAGAGAATGAGATATTGAATTGTCTAAATAGATTTCAATCTATAAATAATCAAACCAATCTGTCACTTTTTTTTTTTTAAAAAAAGAAACTCTCTTAAAACCATCCTCAGTTATTTGTTTAGATATAACACTGGTTGATATCCTTTCCAACACTTGATGGATTACAATCTTTCTTGCTTCATCTAGTAAAACTAAGGCAAAAACTGTTGAGCTTCTGTGCAGAACTTCCCAGATACTGATCCCCATGATAATCCAGATAACCTTTTTTAGTTTCAAATTAATTTACTTCATCTACACAAACATCCACAAAATCCTAGCAACTTGCAGAAAGTATATAAATCAAGAATCCTAATATTACAATTGTATATCTAATCTTACCATGTTCAATAAAATTATGAGCAGAAACTTTTTTTTCCAAATTCCAAAGCTCTTCACAATTCTTGCTACTGAACTCTCATTTCTGATTAAATTCAGTTGAGACCAATCTTTAAAATTAAATACTAAAATTAACTCTAAAAGTTAGATTTGCACTTGGGGAATAAAGTTCAAAATTGAGTGTCTTGCTTTTGTTTGAATATGAAAAAACTTAGCATGGTGATGTTAGATATTTATACAATACACATTAGAAATGAATCAGTAATTTTTTTTTATAAAACAAATTAAATGATGCATGTTTTGCAGATTCAAGAATTCATCCTATACTATATTCAAGGGGCCAGTAATCTCCTCCTACAGATTCTCACTCATTACATCTACAATTTCCTATTTTATGCTGTAGTTTTTCAAACATAACAATATTTCCAAGATTCACTTTCTGAAATCAGTTTTGCAATTTGGATACATAAAGGTTTGAAAATCATCTTGAAATTGTTAAGATACTGATTATCTAAAATGTCTGCTAGTAACCAACTATCTTCTTACAAGTTTTATCTATTATATTTTCTCTAACAATTTGATTCCACCTTTAAACATTAAGACACAATTGTAAATATTTCCTTTAGCTAATCAATATATAGTAATGAAAAAATAATCTCATGATCAGAATTCATGTCTTTTAGACAGACAACAGACAAAAAAAAAAACAAATTGAATGATGCATGTTTTGTAGATTCATCAAGAATTCATCCTATACTTTATCAGGAATGCTGACTACATCTCCTCCTACAGATTCTCATCCATTATATCTACAATTTCCTATTTTATGCTGTAGTTTTTCAAACATAACAATATTTCCAAGATTCACTTTCTGAAATCAGTTTTGTAACTTGGATATATAAAGGTTTGAAAATCATCTTGAAATTGTTCAGATACTGATTAACTAAAATGTCTGCTAGTAACCAACTATCTTCTTAATGTCTGCTAGTAACCAACTATCTTCTTACAAGTTTTATCTATTATGTTTTCTCTAACAATTTGATTCCACCTTTAAATATTAAGACACAATTGTAAATATTTCGTTTTGCTAATCAATATATAGGAATGTAAAAAATAATCTCATGATCAAAATTCATGTCTTTTAGACAGATGATCAAGTGTGCTCCACATTTGATCTAATTCACAATTTTGATCAAGGAAACAAAATCTTGCAGAAATATAACTTTCACTTGTTTGAAAGTCCAGCTTTTGACCTAACATGGCTAATCTCCATCTACATAAAAGCCAGATATTTTTCTATTGTAGAAAACTAACTAAGAATATGAATTTGTCTGTTGATTCATCAACTTGAAAACAATGGAGGAACTTTGATTACATTTCAACTTTCTTCATAGGTATGGATTTCTGTAATTAATTCTTGTTTCAGAGAGAACAAAATATTTTTGTTTTTATTCACTTGTGATTCACTAATTTTTTTAACTGCAATTTTTTTCAAAATGTTTTATAAAGTTTAGCATTAACTACTTGGCTCATTATTTTATTAAATTAATATATCTATTAATATCAATACAACAAAAATAAATAAATTATCACCCAAATAAATTGTTTTCCATCAAGAAACTATAGTAGCAATGCAGAAAGCAGATTTATGGCAAGGATTAATGACAACATATTATAAGAAGTTAATCCAACAATGAATGATAGTTTTGACATGATGGTGCCAACTAAAGGCAGTTGATCACTGGCCAACTATGTTTACATCATTTTGCAGCAATTGAATTATATTATTGAAAACACAACTTATGGTTCAATGTCCATATATGATAGTATTCAAACAGACATGGATTAAATATGAATTTTGTATTACAATGTTTTATTATTTATAAAATAAAACTTCAATCTAAATAATAAAACCTCATTTGTATATTTTAATTTTACAGAATGAATCAAAGTTCACCATGACAGAAATTTGAAAAAAATACTAAAGGGTACATATATATATTAAAATAATATAACATGTTTAATGTATATGAAATCACAAATTGAAAAACAGGCATTAATTAAAGACTTCCATTACCTGAAGTCAATAAACTCATTTCCTTTTGCCAATCTATTCACATTTCAGTCAAGATTATTCAAAATTAAATGGCACATACATAAAATTCAATTTAGAAACTACGAAATCCAATTACAATCATATATGTATAATATACTCATCAAAGATATTGTTCAACATTATTTCATTTTCACCCTACAACTAATCTCAACCTGACCATAAGATTTGCAATTTTAATATCTTCCAATATCTTTCCAAT
This sequence comes from Epiperipatus broadwayi, assembly GCA_028023455.1. Lineage (NCBI taxonomy): Eukaryota > Metazoa > Onychophora > Udeonychophora > Euonychophora > Peripatidae > Epiperipatus > Epiperipatus broadwayi. Next base: position 2,026,725 of record JAQFVV010012587.1, read on the forward strand.
TCAACTGCATAGCCTTCATGTAAATTTTCTTGTTAGTTAAATCTATAGTTTAAAAGTTATAATTTTAGAAAGTTATATTAATTGACATGCATGTTGCAACTTCCCCATTCAGTCTACTCAATGTTTTTTTTCATCATCCGGCATTTCAATGCTATTTATAATAAAATCCTGAAATACATTCCATCTTATGTTAAATCACCATAGAATAAATACCGATCAAGTTAGATTAATACATGATCACATATCAATTCTAATTGAAAATTATGATCATTCAAATCCTTGATGATTTCTACCATATCAACCTTAATTACTAGAAATACAAGCAATCAGTCGTATATAATTTCATGAATTTATAGCTACATATATTCTACCATTATTAATACAGTAGAAGTATATTAGAAATCAAATACTACATTTTATAGAACTATCAAACCGAATATTTTGAATGATTCAATAGTTTTACCTAAAAAAACAATTTATATCATACAAATTTATTAGTTTCAGACATTTAACATATTTTTGGTGAATCAAAAAATGGATAAATATTTAGATTTCCACAAAAAAATATTGTAATTATTTCTTTTTACTGTATTACCATTTCCAAAATAATCATCAGATGAGTCACACATTATATATATTCTTTTTAAATGTAGCCTTGTCATTCATATTGCTAAATATTAGGCATTCTAATAATTTAATATATATATAAAGAATTTTCTATGTATATTATTTTTTCCATATTTTTATAATTATTACTAATGAATATGCTAACATCTATTTACAGAATTTTACTTAGTGCTATAATTTCAAATATCAAATATCCAATTTATAATACTATCACCAGAAAACTTTACTACAAACTTTTCAAAATAATGACTACCTTTATCAAATTAATTTGATGTTCTGCACAAAGAGCTTCTACCAATTTAACATACATTGGTTCATCACAATTATTTGCCAAGACACATAAATGTGCTTGACGTCTATTTTAAAAAAAAGAAAAGGCATATTAAAGTAATTACAAAAATAAACATAAAATAGAGGGAAATGAAAAATTCAATTATATTTAAAATTAATAAAGTTTATCATACTTATCCAAAGCTTTAGCAGCTTCATGAAGCCCTCGTGCTAAACCATCATGCATAAGAGCAACTTTTAACACTTCCTGTAAAGCAGTATGAACATCCATTGATCCTGCACTAGTGCTGGGAATGTCGTCTCTGAAATAAGACAACTGTTTTAAATACTAAATAAAAATGGAACAATTTTAGCATCAAATCTCACTCACAACATAAGATTTTTTATAAAAAAGTTATTTATATTACCATTTTTTTTTTTGTCTTTTCTTTCCTTATAAATTCAATAGTCATTTGATGCTTTTCCTAAAGTTATATATTAGATCTACAGAATTTTTAGTTTCAGCAATTTCTTTAAAAATTCAGACAATCTATGAATGTATATAGTATTTATTACGTTGTCCATAATACATCATTTAATTAATATAAAAAAATTAAATTTCTGGACAAGTAATTTTTTCATCTAACCAAACATATATCCATATCTGTCAGTTTAATTAACATTACAAATTCTGATATAATTAGAAATAGAGATTAAAAAAAAATTAATATTAAATGCTTTTATTGACTATGCAATAAAAAGAAATAAAATAATTATTTCTTCAACCACAATTTGGAGTTTTTAGATTTGACTTGAAATAAAAGTATGGGGGGATGGGGAATAAATTAATTAAGTCAATCCATGTTATAAAAAATAAGAGATTGACTTAATTAATTTTTGGACCCCCAGGCTTTTAATTAAAGTTAAATCTAAAAACTCCAATTGTGGTTGAAGAAACAATTATGGCACATTTATTGAAAATGTAAAACTATATATTTTAAATTGATTTGGACAGTTATAGTTGATATATATTAGTACATATTTCTGCTATAAATTAAAATGTATTACTACTACATAATACACATATATTGAGTTTAAAATAGTTTAATTAAAAAATATTAAATTAAAAGAAAAAAATTTAAACTGCCCTCTTGTGACATTATTTAAACCAAATGAAAATTCTAAAGATAATTGTTAACTGCAAAATGTGAAATTATTGAATACATATTTTTCTTGCCCTGTTCTATATCTATCAAACTAGTTGACATACTAAAAAGATAGGTGTTTTAAATGGATTAAGGTCTTATAACTTAGTTATATATCAATTTTCAAGCAATTCTATTGAATTTAAATATATTAAACCTCAATTTAAATTTTCATTCTAGCTTGAAAAAGATCAAAAATTAACAAACAGATTTTCCAAAATCAATTAAAGCATTTAATAAAAATAAAAACCAATTAATTCCATGAACCAAAAATAAAACATTACTCAAAAAAAAAATAAATACCAACACTCATACATGTGTGTATGTGCATGTATAGAAAAAAGAACAAATAGAAGTATGAACAAATTTCCAACTTTTTTATATTTAAACCAGTCAAAAATCTGCATCAAATATAGCTTTAACAAATAATTTGTTTTTGCTCTTTCCTAATGTGTTTTATATAATAAATGAAAATATAAGTATATTTACTATAGAAATAATCACGAAGTCTGTTCTTTGGACAAAGCCAGATTGAATAGCTACACAAAATATTACAATTAAATAACACTATTATTGTTGATGGCAATTTGCCAATGCCTATCACTTTTTTAGCACGTATTTTTTACCATCTTAACATTAAAACTACATTACAAACGTTAATGATCCCCTGATATCATTAAGATACAATACTATCTTCCTTTATAAATAAAATTATGACTGAAAGTGAGAACTCCTAGACTTAAATTTATACATAAAAATGTCATTTTATTGTTCTTATACACCATTTTCATTATTTTCCAAAAGGAGGCCCCATACCTAAACTCTAAAACCCTTAATTCATTTTCTTATGATTTTCTTTACGATTACTTAACAAATATTTTTGTCCTTTCACCCTCCATTATAAGCCATCTATAGCTAAGCACTAGCTTAGTTATTATTTCCTCAATAAACAAGTTTTTATATTTAACAAATTTGTCAAATATTTGATAATAATATGCTGCATGATCTCCTGTCAACTGCTTACTTTGTTTTTTTATATGAAGTTTAGAATTTTGCTTAGTTCATTTTATCAAAAAGTCCAATATAATGAATTCTTTCCACACTAACATTATTCTGTCTTCATCTAAACAATTGTCCTACAATTATATAAATAAATATTAAACCCAATTGATAAAAGACAACTTGTTTTCCTAGTGGCCTTTAACTTCATTGGAATCGTAATAAATGAAACATAATAGCCATGCTGTCAATTCTACTCATATTTAATATACTTCAAAAATTCAACACAGAATCTCATTTATTTCCAGTTTTGTAATTTTCCTTGCTTATATTAATTTTCAAGCCTACTAATGATTTATCTTTCACTAGTGTTTTTTACAGTTAAGTATAGAAATAAATATCTATAAAATGGGCAATTCTACTACGTATATCTATTAATTAAAATGAAAGCAATATCTTTTGATATAAATCATTGTGTAAATGAAAAAAATGCTCAGACTAATTCAATAAAAATAATGTATAACATACGTTTTTTTTTTTAAAAAGAGATTTATAATCTATACAAAAAGTCTGAATAATTATTCTTACTAGGTACTGTCAACATTCATTCTAGCAAACATGAATAGCAATCCATCTACTACTAAAATTTTCAATTTGATATAGGGGAATCATGAAAAAT